>WBNO01009748.1:0-58935 GCA_013400575.1 Peucedramus taeniatus
TTTTTTTTTGTTGTTTTTTTTTTTACTTTCTTTTGAAAATATTTTTTATAATATACAGACCCAAGGGGAAAACCTTGCTAAAACAGCTGTAAGAAAAAAGATTCTGTACTAGGTATTTAAAAAAAAAAAAGGATTAATTTTGTTTCATAGAAGTTCTTTAAAACAATGGGCTTTTGGATAAATTAGAGCTTACTGGCAGTACATATTTATTAATAATACTGCCCTGTAGGAGAAAATGTTACAGGCTTACTGAAAAGGAATAGCTGGCAAGTAAGAATATAATCTTGCCTATATTGCAGATACTACCTTCTGCTCCATAGGGCTGGGGTATTAACCTTGTAAGTAATGCTATACTAATGACTACAAACCATAAACTATAAATCTTATAAATATATATCGACCTGATTTGGAAATGTTTATATATTCTCTGTAGCAAGACAGACTCAGTAGTATTGAATTAATAGCATTAAGCTTTTTAACTGTTCTTTGAGATGTTGTAGTAAATATTATAACCATTTTATGGTTGAATAAATGGAGGCAGAAAAGAGTTTGTTTAACAGCCCAGAAGTGCAGATTTCTAATCCTCCTTTTATTGATACACATATTAAAGACAGGTGGAGATTTTTTTTTCTCTTGAAGGGATGCATTTAGAGCAATAGCTGATGAGGCTTAGAGAAGTGAAGTACACTTAGTAGGAATTTAGCTAGGGGAAAATGCTGGCAGATGCTAAGGAATATTGAAGTTAAACAAAGACATCTGTAAGCAGTGGCAGTGCTGGGAGAATAATTCTGTAGTCAGCAGTAAAGGAGACCTGAGTTAGAGCTGCTGTGGCAGGCACAGGTTGGGGCTGGGATGTGAGGAAGATTTTACAGAAGTTTTGTAGCTCAGCTGAAGGAGCCAGACAAAAGTAGAGGAAGTTTATAAATAGGGAAAGCTTTAAAACATAGCGTTAATAGTGGTAGAAAGTCTAGGAATAAGAACATCTTGAGTTTTTTCTTACCACTGTTCAGTTGTCTGCCCAAACTTGGAACATCTCAAGGAGTGATGTTTCTTCAGCACAGCTGATTTCCTGCCACATGCAGTTGCTCTGTGGAGATGGGCAGAGATGTTTCTCTGTTGCCCTAGAGCTGCACAGTATCTTCCATTCATTTGTTAATTCTCTGCCCTGGTCAGCACCAAAGCAGAAGTTCAGTTCCTTCATTTTATCAACTGTCCCGCACACAGAAATGTGAAAATCTTGTTTTGTTGTCTTGATGAAGAATCACCTTTATTGTAACAATTAAACCTTAGAGAGGTTCTATGCATACAAATGTTTTCCAATCAATGGATGGCCAAGGTTCTCACAGAGATTTAATACCTTTGAATTATTACAACTGTGTACAATAATTAACTCCCTTCACTCTTTCAGAGACTCTTGCTGTGGCCTCAGCTTGCCCACAGCAGCAGAGGCTGGGAGTTTGTAGAGACACCTCCTCTCTGTTACTGTGTGTGCAGTAGCTACATTAAATCTGCATTTTTTTTCTAGCCTAGATGGAAAGATCAGTTAAAAAACTAATTGCCACTTCCTTTTCTCCCATTGTGATTGCATACAATGAAGCCATGGGTAAGATACAAGGCTCTTTCCCCTCTAAAGAGGCTTTTGCCCCTCTAAAGACCCCAACCAGTGTTCCTGTTGCCCAAATATTGTGGCATCTTCCTGACTTCAGTCTTCAGACATTTTTTGTGTGGTTTTTTTGAGGATGAAGTGGTAAAACATTGCCATACAATGAGAAATATTACATGTACACTCTTGTTCATAGATTGATTATTGCTTTCTTTGGGAACTTCGTATAAAGCTTGATGATGATTTGACAAGTGGGGGACTTCCAGAAGGGGTTTTCAGAGTGGACATGCAAGGCAATAGGATATTTTTATGGCTAGATACATAAATCCTACACATTGAGGGGTGTGGTAGTGCCTAAGAAAAGCCTCTTAAATTGTGCATGGAGGGTCCTGGGCACATTTCCAAAAACTTAGAGGGAAGATTCCTAGTAGAGTATTTTGGAAAGAGGTGGTTGGATATGCTCTGAATTGTGACTTCTGGATGAAACCATAAAATAAGCCAGATAATAAATCAGCCACATCCTCTGAAAGAAGGCTTTCTTTAACTGCTTTAATACTTCACATATCACAGAGATGTTGTTTGCTTTTATGTAGATATTTTAATTAAATATATACTGAGTTATTTGTGAACCACTACTATTTATATAGTATGTATTGTTAGTCTGTCTTGTCAAGGGAGCAGGTGTTTTCTTCCTATTTAAATTCACCATAAATGAGTCCCAGCCTGCTTTGAATCAGACAAAACACTTTGGGCTGGGTCTTGATTTGGGTTGGTAACCTTTTCTTTGCATGTGATACATCTGTTGGCTTTGGTGATGCTCCCCTTTCCCAATAGAAGACAAAGCCTGGTTGTTCAGCAGAGCCAGAGTGTGAGCTCAGAAAACTAAACAGGGAGAAAATGTAAACTTTTAAGTCAATATCGAATGTCGAAATTCAGCTTTTCCTGAATCATCTATTTACCTTCAATTCAATTCTGTAGCTCTTGTGGAGTGTGTTGCAGCAGGCTGAGCTGTTTTCTGTCTTATTCAAGCTGCAAGTGGAAATGGTGTGCTAAATGGGCTCTGAAGTTTGTCTCTAATCTAAGTTTATCAGTTAGCAGTGGTTACCACTGCCATCCCCAAAATACTGCTGTTGCAATTAGCACCATTTTCTTCTGTGTGCTAGAAAATACATGCTGCAAATAGTAAGATTTGAGGAATGTACTGAAGTAATAAGACCAGGCCAAGCCAAAGGGATGTCAAATGCTTTCAGCTTCCTCTGGGATTTTGGAACTCAGTTCTTTTCAACCTCAGGCCTTTAGAAAGGATTTATTTTTCTTTTCATTATGCTCTTAGAGATATGGGCGGCTGTGCTTCTTTCCCCCTTCCCCTCTTTCCTCCCAGAACTTTATGGAGGAATAGTTCTGATTTCCTTAGTCATAAAAAAACAGTTCCCTCATTCTATGCCCAGTGGTCAAACATAGCTTCATATTTTGGACAGCTGATTGCAAGGATTTCCTTCACAAAAAGTCTGTGAGCAAGCACAATATGTCCTGCAGCACCCTGAAGTGTGGAAGGTGTGTAAATAACAACAGCCAGATGTGCAGTTAAGCAGGAACTAACAGGAATTCAGCAAAACAAGTAAGAAAGCAATTTGGGAACATCTTGAGACAGTTTGTATATGGCTTTTAGATAAATGGGCAAAAATGCCTTGCAGAGGAGCCCCTCATCTGATCAAAAAGACCTTTCCCTTCTCTCTGTATATTTTTGAGGGGCATATAAATGTGATAAAGAATCACTTTGATAGCAAAATCAAGAGGAAAATGTAGCCATACCTACTGAGAAATGTGTGTATGACTGGTAGATCCAATATGTATTTGCCATTAAAAGGAAATATATCTGTACATTTTGCTGCCAAGCTCCTAACAGTGTTTTTTATTTTCCTCCTACTACATGGATGGTGTCATCTTCCTTCCCTAAGCATTATTCTTACTGGAGCAAAAGCCTTACAGCACAAAATCTCAATATATGGCAGATTTGAGTGCAGGAGGTAAGCACAATGTTTTAAAATGTTTTTAAAACATTTTTATTCTTTTTGCTTTTGAACATTAAAAGCATTGAAATAATTATTTATTTCCTCCAACATCCATACAAGTCATGCACTATAACCTTCTACATATGTGGTCAAGTAGATGAGCAGCTAACTTTGGCAATTATCCAGTTTTCCCAGACAAAAGGAGGTTTTGCTTGTGCATTGAGTATGTCTGCTCTCATAGATGGTTCTGAATCCCTTTTAGGCACTTGAAAAAAATGGGCCACTAATTCACAGGTGGAATTTTTGGTTTTGGCCTAGTTTGGTGTTTCTAGCGCCAAAGAGTTTAGTTGCTGAAAGACCAAAAATATGGTAAGGGCTAAAATCCAGGGTTAAATGTTGACCTTTTTAATGTCTGCTTGTGTTGGTCTGTGTTAAGGGTGTCCTTTCATGGATTGTGGTGCACTGTGTGTTCATACTGACCCAGCAATTCTGGGTCATGTAAGATGCTGGGCATGCACTGGGTATGTAAGGTGTTGTAGCAGCTGGATTTCATGTTAATGACAAGTAAATTTTACCTAAAGAAAGAGAAAAATATGTCACTTTGCCACATAACCCCTGTGCAAAGTAGAAGAGTTCTCCTTTGCTTTCCTGGTGCTAGCTGGTTGAGATGTTTAGAGGAAACTGGTTATTGTTTCATATTTTAGTGCATGTGGCCTTATTCATGTGTAAAGGAAGATGTGTCACAAGTGACTTTAACAAACAAACAAAAGGTGGGATCTGAGACAACCTGCAAGTGGAGGAAGGGAGAGATGAGAATGATGGGAGGGAAACACCACAAAATTATTTAAATGTTCCCTGTACAAACAATGAAAAATTCTAGGAATTATCATTGGTTGCACTTGCCTCAGCCATGAAGAGTTTCACTTGTACTTTAACTGGGTTCCTCCTCTTTTCCTTTTTCCCCTCTATATGGCTCATGTCCTACTCTACAGATATGCTGCATTGTCAGTCCAAATTTGGTGTTTTCCTGCTGGGTCAGGTACATTTTTTCCCATTTTTCATGGAATAACCTAACTCAGGATGGTGCTTCAGCATGTGTGCAATGAAGGCCAGGAAATGCCACATTTCCACAGCACTGGGTGTGCCTGCTCATGGGTCAGGAAGATTTGAGAAATTGATGTAATACACTAAATAAATTATGCATTATTCACGGAATATTTCTGATTTTCCTTTTTATTTTCCCTCACAAATTCCTAAACCATGCCTTATATTATCAGCAAGTCAATATGTTAATTATCCAAATTCTTCAATTAATTTTTGCAGAAATGTGTAGGCAACTAAATTTTATTGAGAAGGTTTTACCAAAATGAAACTGCAGTTTACCCACTGCTTGCTGTCACATACAGAAATTGTGTATTGCAGAAGGAGGAAAAACACAGGATGTGATGTGGTTCCTGTTGGAAAGGATTATGAGTAACCAGTGAATTTGAAATTCAGGATCTGAACATAAATTTTCAACTGAAAATCATGGATGTATGTTAAGAAAAGGATCACTTATATATTTCTGCAAATATGAGCATGGTGATTTTTCTGTTTAGTTCTTTCCAGGTAGTTGCACAATGCAAAGTTATTAAGTAATAGGCTTAGAATAAGTTAATGCAATAAGTTGGTCTCCTAAACCAAACTGCATCTCTGTCAGAGTCCTACAAGGGAAAGCAAAACAAATGAAAAAAAAATGGTCTTCTCAAACACAGTGTGGAAAGAAAGGAAAGTAGAGGAATCCTAAAATTTTTCTGGAATTCATATGCATACACACTTTTAAAATGAACTTTTTTTTAAATAAATAGAGGGAAATTTAGGTTGCTCTGATTCTCTAAAGCTGTGAGAAAGAAGCTCATGCTTTGCATTGAATTTATATTGTTAGATTCAGCAACTGCATACAGTAATTATAGCATTATCTGTCATGGTGCTTCTGTACTAAATATGCTTCACATTCAGCATCTTTCATTATTTTTGTCAATCCATTCAGCCAATTTGTCATAGATAAAGTTACTTGAAAATCTAGATAATCTTCTGTTTGGCATCCATGGGAAGTGCTAAATGCTATGGTGCTCCCATTGGAAGAAGTTACATTCTCTGCTTCTGTCCTTAGCCTTATTTACAGGCGTTGCTAGCCTTGGAACTACAAATATTTTGTTAGACTGCTTCCACACTAATTTTTTCCTACTGTCTTTATGATATTTTTTTACAAGTTCCCCAGGAACAAAGCTTCTGCCTTGAAACTATAGAGACACTGCAAAAGGGATGCTGCTGTTGCAAGTATTATTGTTCTGGAGAAAGAGTTTCTTCCTATGGCTAGGACCTCTCCTAGTACAAAACCTGTGTGGGAGAGGAAATCTGGATTCAGAAAGGGGTGCTCTGCACTCTTGCAAGCTTGCAGCCTTGAAGCTCCCATGGTACAGAAGTAAAAATAAACATTACAAAGCTGAGGGGAGGAAAAAAGAAACAAAACCAAAGACAAGTGGGAAGTCTGGGGTTTAATGCACAGCAATGCACCTAGAAAAATGGGGAAGGTCAAATGAGGGTTCTGTGTCTTCACACCCATTTCCTTAACTCCCCCTGAAGGCAATGTTGGGGGTTGGATCTGTTTCTTTTGTGTTTGTGGAATTTTTTCCTGGTGGTTTTGCTGGGTAACTCATTGCTGGGTACTTATGGGTGCTTGACTGAAACAAAAGGGGGCAGCAGGTTTTTCCTGGGGACAGCAGGGAACAGGACAGCTCGGTCTGAAGGGCACTGTTCAGAAAGGACGTGGGAGTACCAGAGGGCCCTGCTTGTTTTTTCCACTGAATTTCTTCCCAGAGGAAGACTGGACTCATCTCCTCACCACTGGACTTTCTACAGGACCATCTCCACTGCACAGAACTGCATCTATTACTCCAGGAGGATTCATCTGGACTGCTTTAACACCCTGACACCCAGGCTGTCAGGTCACATCCCCAACTCTGTCAGGGTTTTTTCTGGGGTTTTGGTTTTTTTGTTTTGCTTGTCTCTTAGTGCTATTACATTTATATTTTTCTTTGTTTTGTCTAATATTCCTAGTAAAGAACTGTTATTCCTCTTCCCAAATCTTTGCCTGAGAGTCTCCAATTGCAAAATTATAACAATCTGAGGGAGGGGATTTACATTCTCTAATCAAAGGGAGATTCCAGCTCTTCCTGGCAGGTACCTGTCTTTCAAACCAAGACAGGCATCAATGTTCATTCCACCAGTAATTCAGCTCAGGCCTCCAAACGGGCAAAGCTTGAAGAAAATGGTCCAAGCTTTGTGATTTATTACAGCCTTTGTCCTTGCTGTACAGAAGGTGTCCATGTCACCTGCATTTAGGGGGACTGAACTGTCCTGTGGAGGTTGGTATCTCTTGTCATTGACTGTTTAAGGAGTGTAGAAAGATTAGTCTCCCAAGGAAGGGGTCTAAAAAGCTTGTCCACAGCTGAAGGCTGTCCCCTTCCCCCAGCACAACCTCCTTTTAAGTCATTTTCTGTCGCCTTGATTTTTTTAAGTTTTACTAAGCCTTCTGATGTTTGTATTCTTTGTACAAACTTTTTCATATACTTTAGGTAAATAACTTATTATTTTACATTCCTTTATAGAAGACGAACAACATAACAGACAGTTAAGTTGCTCAGTGACATTGAGGAGGTAGCATTATAACCCTCCAATGACACTGAGATTTTAAAAAGATATAAATATTGAGTCAGAGGTTTTAATAAGAGTTTTTTCAGTTTGCTACCACCAGAGCTGCTCCGTGTCCTTCTTGTGTCGCCCCCCCGGGACGGGGGTGACAATTTTCCACTGTGATAATTCAGAACAGAAATATTTTGTCTGGTTTCTCCCTTAAAGTTATATTTGGAGACTGCTGTACAAGGAAAAAAAAAAACCAAAACCTCTGCAAACTGATGCAGAGTATTATTAATTTTTACCCTCATTATTTTTTTACTTGCCTTGGCTTATTTCTGTAGTTCTGCCTTTCTTCCTCCTCACCAGATTGTTTATACTTAAAAAGAAATAAGCCTTCTGCTTGTTGCAGAGTCAGTTCTCTTTACATTTTTCTGAAGTTAACATTGGTTTCTGTTGTCCTTTTCCATGTTTAGACATAGCCAGGATAAATTTCAATGACAGCCTTTCCAACTGTTTCTAAATATTTCTCATTTTTCTTGCAGACCAATTTCCATATGCTGCAGGATTCAAAGCAAAATCCCATAAGGCATGCTCTGCATCCCTCCAGCCATCCTCCCAAAAGTGGAGGGGCTCTGTTTGCTCAGGTGGAGCTTGCTTTCCACCCCCCAAGTCTGCTGGGAGTGGGAGGACAGTGGAGCAGCCACTCACAGCCACCAGGGCCCAGAGCCCTGCCAGAATTGTGCCAAGGCACCAGCTCAGGGTGGGAATCCTCAGGAGACATGGATCAGCCAGGAGATGCTTCACATTTCTCTCTCTTGCTCTCTCCTTGGTAACCTTTGCTGGCAAAGATAAAGCCTGGTGTTGCTTTTTATTTTTGGCAGTTTTTTTTTTTTTATTATTTTTTAAGTCTCCTTCATGGCAAATTACATGCTCGTTTTACCTATGGACTCTGTCAGTTGTAAGAGTGCAGCCTTAGTTTTCTAATCTGAAAATTGTGTGGCACAGGTAGAGTATAATCCCCCCCTCAGTAAACTATTTAGCAGTGTGTGCACAACCTTGCTATTTAAATAACAGCATCTGCATTGGAGGTGTCACTGTCAGGAGAGGAGGCTTCATCACTTCTACTAGGACATCATTTTTATGTAGACAAGGCCTTAAGCAAAGTCTTATCAGGTACTTTTCTAGAAAAAAGAAACCAACCCCCAAATGGCATCAAACTAAAACCAAAAAAGCTCACTAAGAGGCCCCCAAAGAAAACCTCCCCTTCCAAGAAAACCTCACCCTTCAAGTCTGATGTATGAAAAACAGAAGCTGCAGGCTCATTTTGCCATATAAGCACCTAAGGAGCATCAGCAGGTAAATGTGGCTATTCAGCTGTGCTGCCTGCAGACACTACAGCTTTGCTGCAGCTCAACCTCTCTGATCTCTTAACAGGGACTCAGTGGGAGAGAGGGAGAGATGCCAGATCAGCTCCAGCTCTGCATCAGGAAATCTGGCCATGCATTATTGCAACTGTGGTGTTTCAGAGTGGAAATTGTGAATAGTTCTCAAAGAGTTATTCTGGCATCTCCTCTCCCTCACTGGGAATTGTGTATTCTCTCATGGAAGACAGGGAGGCTCAGAAGATAGAAATTAGGTCACTGATGGCTGTTGTTTTAATATTAGCTGAGCTTACTTCTCAGTTATCTCTCAAGTTAATTGCAATTCCATGAATTAAGTCCCCTCTAATGGCATTATTATTGATTCCCCAAACCTACAGTACTGCATAATGCCAGGACCTAATCAAACATGTGCTGGCTAAATAGAGATTGCTCCCAGTCTATACTGGGAGAAAGCAGGGCAGTCTCCAGTGCCTCTTCCACAGCATGTTGGATTGTGGACACCTAAACTTGCCCAGAGGTTCAGGGTGGCCTGGAACATACTGAAAGTGCCCTGTAGTTTGAGTACTAAGCTCAATTCTCCTGTAGTTATCTCAAAAAGCCCAGCTGATAGAGTGTCTCTTTGTCCCTTTAGCATTGTTCATTCCACTTCTATTTTTTTCCCCCAGTTTTAAAAACATCCACTTTTGCTCTGTGACTCTTTAAAGCTGTGAGTATTGTCATGTGGGCCATGACTGCTGTGTCTGGGACAGCTTTTCCAGTCTTGAACATCCCAGCTGTACTTTTGCTCTTTGGGTAAAACCTCATGTGTGTAGGTGAGCCAAAAACTTCTGCAGGATCAAGCAGCCCTGGATGCAGGGCCAGTGATGCAAGGCACTCATCAGCCACCTGACTGAACCTGGGAAGGTAACTGTGGATTTCCAGGTGTTTCTGCAGTGTGTATTTGATCTCTTAGGAATCCTGAGCTGGGGGGAAAGAGGTGGGATGGATATTTCACTGTGCAGACAAGGGTGTCTTTAGAGGGAACAGGATGGTGGATGTATTGCAGAACAGCCTGTGCTCACAGTCACCCTAAAAGTATTTTATGATGACACAGCCACTGAGCTCAAACAGGTCCTTTCCACAGACTTTGAGAGAAAGGCCATAATTCTCGTATTGTCTTCATGGATTGAAGGAGTCAGTAATAATCCTTAAGTTTCACAAATTATTATTTTTATTTTCTGGCTTAATTTCTTTACCAGTTAGTTAAAAAGGGTTTCTGCCTTAAAAAAAAATCCTTATAAGTATTCCTTAAGAGCTTTTAAAATAATTTGTATGTAAAACCATAAAAAGTGGTAGTGAACAGACCACTGTCTTAACATAAGATATACAGTACCTAAAGAATAACATGAATTTATATTAGGTTGTAAAGATAATAATGTTGAGGGGTTTACAATCCCTCAGTTTCCCAAGGATATCTGGTAATGATGTGATCATTTCACAGTGCCTCCTATTTTCTCTACTTTTGTTGTCACATAAATAAGGAGTCAAAGTTTTAATACCTTGTAAATAGTATTCTCTAAGTTATAGTAATGTAATATACTACTTTGACCTTTTCAATATTGTGTGATTTGGTTGGTTGGTCCCTCTATTTATAGCTGTGCTGAGTGGTATGGCATGAGTGAGTGGATAGCAGCTAATGAAAATATAAAATACTGGAGAAGCCAAGTGAACATACAAAATGTATGGCATTAAGTATTGAAATTCTGATAAATCATCCTTGTGACAAAAGGTATAATGAGATTAGAAATTGCAACAAAAAAATTAATCTTTTCTAATGACATAGATTGTGCCTAGGCGGGTAAATGGTGTGAATTTAACTAGATCCCATTATACTCCTAAATTTGTAATCTCATTTTCCTCCTCAGATGCTTCACTTAAAGAAGGCAGCAGTGTGTGTGTGTGTGTGATTGGGTGTGATGCATTCTATATTTGAGAAAAGTTACTTAATCCTTCAACTTCAGTGCACCAGGAAGCGAATAATACTCGAATCAGAGGGAAACTTCCCTCCAAAGATTCAAACAGTCTTTTGGTTCTTATTCAAAGTTCTGCAGAATGCAACCAGCACTGACTGACTCCATAAATCTTCCCCATTCCAGTGGTCTCAGGCCTTTGAAAACCTGTTCCAGGCTGTGAGGAGAGATAAATGCAGAATAATTAGAGCAGAGAACTCCACAGCCAGGCCATAGATTACAAAGATGAGGATTCAGCTGCCAGTGCTGAGCAAGAGCTATGTTTTGAAGCACAGCAGGCTTGCAGTGGACCTGGGAGCCTCTCTTAGCCAGCCATTACCCTCTGGATCATGATTTTTTACTCACTTGCTCCATGAAGCAGATGGAGGTGGGAGGGAAATGAAGAATGTTATTTCTTTGAGCAAGTTGTGTCTTTTCTCTTTCTCTACATACCATATTCTTTCAGATGTGCTGTCTAAATACTAAATGTTGCACTCAAGGCTCTGACAGTTTTTAGCTGTGCTCATTTGTCCTGAGAAGGTAAAGGACATAAGAATTATCTGTTTATTCCTGTGCATCCATAACCAGAAATGTGAGCACATGCAGGAGCATCCTTCCCAACAAGTGGGTGAGTAGCTGAAGTTACAGCCTGAGGTCTCCTGCCTCCTCACTGAGAGAGAAAGAATGTAGAATCCAGGTTTTAAGTTGCTGTCAGGGCTGGATATGCAATGATTTTTTTCTCAACCTTGGACTAGGAATATGCATGAGCAAGTAATGAGACATTTAGGAGCCCAAATTAGTCTTTTCTCTTAGCAACTTCCTTCTTCCCACACCTCAAAACACTCTAACCAGTCCTTCCCTCTTTATAATCCACCTCCAGCATTTAAGCAACAAAAAAGCTTCCCAAATGCAAGTGTTTTCCACAGGAATCCATCTAACAGAGGCATCTGGGCAGAGAGGGGGAGATATTGGGAGAGCTGGATGGTAGAGCTGTGTCCCCAGTAACAGACCCTGCCCATCTGTTTTGTTATTGCTGACACTGGGATCTCTCTGTTGTCCTTGCTTTCCACTGCCCCAGTCGAGCAGAAATCTGAGCAGAAGATGAAATCTCCCCTGCCAATCTTCTGCCCACAGACTAAGTCACAGTAGCCCTGGGACTTGAGGTGATAAACTAAGTAATAAGTAGCTTAAGAATAAGCATCTTGATAGGGAGGGGAAAATGCACAAAATCTTTTAAGGTGGTTGATGTGGTACAGATTTTCACTAATACAGCAATGACAGCATTTTTGACACAGGAAAATCCTACCTCCTGCCATATTTCAGATCCCCTCATCAAAGCATGGCATGGATAACTGAATTTTTTTTCAATTCATTATTTACAATTTCTCCTAATCTGGGCAAAGCTCTGTGGGTGCAGGGTGTGTTGTGTTTATATTGTAGAGAGCTAATTAACATGAGGCAGACAGTGGCATAAAAGACAAGTTTGGCAAAGCATTGGCAGCTGAAAACACCTCCAAAATGGAGAGTGTTGGGCAACCTCAGTATGATGTAGAATTAAGAGTCATGCCTGCAATAAATAGCTTATTAATAGAGTGGCTGGAAACAGCATTCAAGGATGTGTATGACTGAGGGTTATGCAGAGTCAGAAAGCTTCTTGAGCAGTGAAAATTGCTACCTTCTACAGCTCTCTGTGTCTGCAAAGTTACCAAACGTGGGAGGATTATGCTCTGCTCTTACAGGTGACACGAGGCTGCAGATTTCCCTCCTCCACCTTCAGTTTCCAGAAGCTTCATGATTTTTAACTGCTGATGAGTTGGATATCAGTAATAGAAAATATTTCCTTTTTTTGTTACAGATTTATTTTGATTTAAAAAAAAAGAAGTTGCTCCATTGTCTCATCATCTCCTGGTTAAATGATAAGTCTGTGAAGGAAAAACTCTTCTGTGAGGGTGAGGAGAAGCTACATCATGGGAATCTGTATTGTGTGTATCAGGGAAAAAAATATAAATGGATTTTAATTAGCCACTGGAGTGGTAGAAGCAAGTGAGTCCTGTGAGGAAATTGTGGAAATATGTTTTTTGGCTCTCCTCTTCTTCCACTTGTGCAAAGCTGTCACATGTGAGCTGCCCTTCATGACTGTCCTCCTCTGGAGATGGGCACAGATGTCATGCATGTATCCATTCTTGGGTTTGTGTATTTGACACAGAATTCTGCCAAGCAAGGAGGTCAGTCTTTCTACAAAAGGTGTTTTTTTTGGTAGAGAAGTTCAAAAAAGCCAATGGTTCCAGTATCACCATATTCCAGTATCTACAGGATGGCTACAGAGAAAGTGGAAGCTCCCTTTTTACTGAGAGAGATGAAGGGCAGTGGGTACAAGTTAATCCAGAGGATTCTGCTTGGAAACGGGGATAACTTTTCACAATGAGAACTGGAATATCCATCAACCACTGGAATAATCTCCCCAGGAAAGTGGTGGTTTCCCCTGTGTTGAACATTTGAGTACCTGGACAGGGTGCTGGGCCATCTTGTCAACACCGTGCCAAGAAAGGTTTAACCAGATGATCCTTGAGGTCTCTTCCAATCCAATATTTTATAGTTTTATAAAATGTATTTTCATTTTGCCTCTTGTCTGCCAAGCAGAAATCTGACTTGTTCCCTGTCCAGTCCCTCATGGCCTGGTTAGGTCTAGGTCTTGGGGCCGTGCCTCACTAGGCTCAAGCCATGCAGCATTGTGAGCTCACAGCTTTCACTTTTTCCCTCCTCCAGGCTCTTTTTCCTAAAGAAAAAAAAAATCCCAAAGCCATTTTCACCCTAAGCTGCCCAATTCCTTCTGCTGACTGAGCCAGGAGGCTTCATGTACCAGCAGAGTGGGACCCTGAGCCAGGGACAGTGCTGAACAGCCAAAGTGCTGGGACAGACTTTCTGTTGCCAAAGCTCTGTCCCTTTGAGCAAGCATTACTGGAAATATTTGCACTTTCCAGGTCTTGTTTAACAAAACCCCAAAGGAGAACAAAGTAGCTTTAAAAGCAAAGATAGTCTTTTTGAGGACAGGTCTTGTTTTATGTTGCCTTATGTTTTCCTTTTTACTTCACCTCTTGCAAGGTGAAGTAAAAAGTAATAAAAATTGCAACCAATAAAAGTTGGTTGAACAGAAAGCAACTTGGAAAGCCACTGGGCCTGGTACAGGGCATTCAAGCCCACAGTAAAAGATGCCCCTTTTCTTACTGCAAGAGTGGATCTTTGCAAGGCTCTTTGCTCTGGCTGCTCTTGAGGTGCTGGAGTTGAAATACCAAGCCCTGCTTGCCTTATTCTGTTCCTTCTGTATGTACCCTTGAACCCCAGTAATTCTCCCTCTGCCAAACCTACCCTTTTCCACCACAGAATCACATTTTGGTAAGGGTTTGTGAAGCAACCACGTCTGTAGCTTGTGTGAAGTCTTCCACCTCTTGTCTCACATACATGAGGAAATACCATAATTACCACTCTTGACTGTAGTGTTTTGACATTCAGGTGGAAACCCCAAAAGATATCCAGAAACTCCACAATTACCATGGATGTGCATGTCACAAAAAGAAAGGTAAAAGTGAAATGTATCAATATATCTGAAAAAAATCTAGTTTCTGGTATAAGGAAAACTGGGGGTGATGGGCAACAGGGTGGAGTTTAGGTTGAACTGGGTGGAAATGGAATGTATATTGTGCTACAAGCTCAATCTCAGTATTCCCCAGTGTGCACTCACAGTTATCTCTGTGTTTAAAGAAGAGAAACTTGCTTTTTGCAGCAAAGCCATCATTTAACACACACAGAAAAATAGAACATTATGAGTTTTAAGTTAATATCATGCTTGTTATCTGTCCTTTTTCTGCATTTATGGGATCAGTGATGGTTTGATTTCTCTTCCTTGAGTTCCATTTCCCCTCCCTCTATTTGAGCCATTTTGGCAATATTCATACCTAACTCAATAAATGTACTCACAGCTTTTGTTTCAATGCACTTTCATATGCTGATTAAGTAGTTCTCTGACAGCATTATGTCTTCAAAAATATATATATATTTCTAAAATTACTAGACCAAAATAAAGAGCAATAAACAGTGCTAAATGACTTTTTGAACCATTATCATAATATAAAAATACCAAAGTACAATTTTGAGTACATTTGAGTACATTTCAGATGTAAAGGTCTGTTGCTTTGCAAGAGTTCTAACATTTTGGACCAAATTCAATACCTGCACTGACATGTGACAGTGATTTGGTGCTCTAAAAGCAACGAGCCTGCTTTTCTTTGCTCTGAAAGCTTTTGCAACAGGCAATACATCCTGTCAAAAATCCCTGTCTTTTGTCAGATCATTTTACTGTCTTAATGATGTTTGAACATAGCATATACTTAGTGAATTTAAAAAACACTCTTGAACTGAAGTCCTTCCTAATTTGCCAGACACCTAAACAATGAAAATTAATGCAGTGACAAAACTCATTCTGTGGCAGTGACCTTGAGCTGCTGGCAAAGGTCTGAAAGCATCACCTGATGCTCTTCACCCAAGACCAGTTGCAACTGTGCCCTTCAAACCTTTGCTGTATCATGAAGGTTTTATTCACTGTAAATCAGACACGTTCACCTCACTCTGGTCAGAGCAGTCCTTCATCCTCTGTTTCAGAAACGAGGATGACCTGCTCAGTTATCCAAGTTCACATTCAATTAGCAGCTAAGGATTCCTAATTTAAATACCTCCAGGGAAAACATAAGCTTTTTAGAAGAGATACTTGGGCAAGTTAAGCGTGATTCATATTAGCAGCAATTTGTAAAAGCTAGGTCTCACTGAAGATTACATCTGTTGTTAAAAAGTGTTAACTAGAACAGGCAGAGACTGTGGTGATTACGTGTATTATCCACACCCTGGGGGAACTGTGTTGTTATTTGAGGGAAGTTCATGCTGTACTACTGAATTTGGATGGGAAAAGATTCCAAAAATATGGCAGTGTTTACTTGGAGTGCCAGAGTTTCAACAGTTTCCAGATCAGGCTTGAAGTGTTTTGCAAAAGACGCTGTGGGGTCATTGGTCCTTCTTCTTCTGGGGGGAGCGTCTTTGGACAACTTAAATAAAAACTGCAAAACCTGGGCCACACCTTAAATTAAACTTATTATCTTGTAAAAGTTTCTACATTGAGGCATGGCAGTGGTTTCTAAAGCCTTTTTTTTTTTTTTTTTTTTTTTTTGCTTGAAAGAGGACATCTTTCAAAACCTGGAAATTGATGTTGACGTAAACCTTTAGGATCTGAGCCAAACCCATCTGTCTGTGTGGGTTCCAGGAAGGCAATCCTGCCTCAGTGGCTCATCTCCCTGCAGGAGCAAGCAGCTAAACACTGGGGAGCTGCTGATCCATGACAGACCAAACAGGGCACTGCTCTGTGGCAGCTTGGGAATTTCCCTGTCTTTTCCAGGTATAGATCCTATTTCCCACCTGTGTTTCAGGGCTCCACACTACCAAAGAAATAGAAAAAAAATGTCTGGGACTGACTCAGGCTCAATACACATACTGTGTTTAGAAAATGCTTATTTTTGCCAGTGATCTCTTTTATTTAAGGAAAAAATAAAGTAGCACTAATCAAAATTTGAGCCTTGAAAGCTTTCCATAGTATATTGAAATGCTATATCTCTAGTGTGTGGTTCATTATTTTCCCTTGAACCACAGGACTCTTGACTGGAGTTCTTGGCAGTGAGCTACCACAAACTCCCATGTGTGATGGGATGTAGTATTCCACTGGGAACCTCACTGCAGGGGCATAGATGGAAAAGAAATATGAACTGTCTGAAATATGACTTCTAAGAGGTATTGCAATAACTTATGTTTCAAAAATCCTTTTCTTTTTTTTGCATAGTCTTTTTTTTTTCCATCTCCCCATCTTTATGTATTTTAGATTAGAAAAATATCCACTCTCTTCCATGGAAAGCAAAAACTCCTAAGAGAAAGAGTTAGTTGGATAGTTTTCTTGTGAAGTTTCACAAGAACCTTTTCAGCCATTCACAGTGTTAAAACTTCTGATTTTTCTTTTCCTTCCTCTTATAAAAATATGTTTTTCTATTTGTTAATAAATGAAAAGGATCAATGTGGGGAATGACATTGTAACAAAATAAAATTAGTTTAAGAAAACCACTTCCTCATTTTTCCATAATTTCCCTTGTTATGGCTATATTACACTGTGCTATCCTTTATCAGTGGGCCTGTGCTGTGAAATTAAATCAATAACCACTGTGCCTAAATTGAACTCTGAGGGGTAAGAAAACCAACACCTCACAGTATCATTATTTTTTCCTTTCATTTCTTATTTATTTCCCCTTGTCTTTGGGTAGTAATCTATGCTTGTTCTGAACAAGCACCACTGGATAGAACACAATATCACATAAATGATGTGGTGCTGTACAGCTACTTTGCACTCAGAAGGTACTGTTGGAAAGGCTGAAACTATTCTAAGTGATTTAAAATCTGCATCTTTTTCATCAAAAATTACAAACCCTGACTATAACTTGATTTGCTCTGAGGATGAAAAATGCGGTTGTGGTGAATGCTCAAGACAAAAATGCATTAGACTTTCCTAACTTTTGTCCTTACCTTATTTTTTAAGATGTGGACAATTGAATTGTCATAGCAGGACATCCCTGGCCAGGTAATAATTAGCATTGACTCCATGATTCCAGAAGGCTGATCAATCTTTATTATGCCTTCTTCTCTTCTTATTAAGAAACCCATTGCTTTAAAGACAGCTACAATACAGGTGAACCTAACTGGTCTTTTAATCCAAACACCATCACCTTTGGCTAATTGAGAAACCACCCTTTGGTAAACCAATCTCCATAACACATTCCACATGTTCACAACAGGTGCAGCAAGTGAAGAACTGTTTCTCATTCTTTTCTCTGATCTTCTCACAGCCTGGGAAAGTTGTGCCTGTTGCTCTCTGTGGCCAGAGAGCTGCTGGCACATTGTGTAAACGTGAAAAGGAAAAGAAATACTGAGGGTATTTGTACAGTCAGTGTGGGAAACCAGGACATCCCTCTTGCTGCCTTGGAAGGGCTGAGACCCTGGCAGGGGGCTCTGAGAGCTTGGAATGGAGCCAAAGACCCCTCTGCTTTCAATCTGGAGCCATGGAAACAGGTACCAACTTTATATGAGGAATTACAAACCAGGGAAAGTAGAATAAAATAAGTAGCTTATTATTAAGTAGAAAACAGAATGTTAGGATTCATATGATAAGTGTACAGGGGGGTCAAGATGGAGGAATCTGGGCGTGCACTGCCCTCCTTCCTTCTTCTTCATCGTCTCCATTTTCTTGGTGATGTTGGCACTTGGGGATTGGCTTAAGGTAAAATTTCATTGTCTAACATAGGTGATAGGTATTGGAAATTAACTGTAAATAATGTCTATGNTGTGAGAAGTCAGCAGCATCACAGGCGAGGTCTGAGGTGAGTCAGCTCCGGTGTGAGAGCTCTGTCATGTTCTGGTGTGAACATGCTGGCTTTGCCCATGGACTGGGGAAGTGCTGCTGCAACTTGCAGAAAGTTTTCCCATGCCCAGGGTCTAAAGTGCCCATTCCAGTGTCCAGTCTCAGCAGGCACACATGCCCAGCAGATTGGATGTGTTCTGCCTGAGGTCTACCCTGCACATGCCAACTTCTCTGCAGTCACATTGTCCCCTTCTTGCTACCAAGAGATTTTTTTGCTCACAAAAACTTGAGGGCTTGCTTTGACAAAAATTCAGTTGGACAGGAACACATGTAAAACAAAACAAAAGTATGGAAAACCTTATAAATTACTGTGTCTGCTGCATATCATGTTCCAAAACATTAAAGACTCCACAGGAACAAGAGTTCACAGCACACACAGTGGTGTTTTGGGTTTTAGATTTTTTTCATGGTCTCTTGTTATTTATTTCTGCTAGAAGTTACTCTGAAGCTGACTAAAATTAATTATTAAGCAAGCTTGAGTAACTGCTGTTTGTGCATTGAATTTATGGACTGTTGTGATTGTTGTGTTTGTTTACTTTGTCTATTGGCACAGTTAACAAGTTAATAGTAATAAAAATAATCATCAGTATGAGTTTACGCTGTGCAGAAGCTTTCTATTTATTTTTTTTTTTCCTTCTCCCCCTTTTACTTGCCTTCCTGACCTGCACTTTACACCTATGATGTTTTTCTTTGCAAACACTGCAGAATGAGCTGGTTGGAGGGGATGGTGCTGCCCTGCCCTGGTCATGGATTTTTTTTTGCAGTTGGGCCACCCCAGCAAGCAGTCAGGACTTGCTGTGCACACTTCACCTCCTGCACTGACACTTCTCCCTGGATCCTGTCCCTTGTTCCAGGCATGGCCACCTGCATATCAGAGCATTTTCATGTTGATGCTGTGCTCCCTCTGTGCAGTGCAGCAGTGCATGGGCATGAAGGGAGTTCAATAATTGCGTGTCAGTGGGTAAGGTCCCAGTCTTGCTTTCAGTAAAGTGAGCTCCTGCTGTGTCCATCCAAAATTATATCTTTTGGGGCTTTTATTTATTGCCAGCAGGAAAGAACAACAATTAAAAAAAAAATAAACTGCAGCAAATTCTGTGTCCCTGAATCTAGTTGTTTCTAGACCTGTGTGTATGACCTGGAGGCCAGGCACCTTATACCCTCCTAACCATGGCACTAGAAATGTTCTTTCCCCAGCTTGGTGTCACCTTTTCAGCATACACTGAATCCCCTAAATAGGCTGAAACATAGAAAACATTTAATTTGGGTAACTGGATTGAGGAGTGTCTGTGTTTGCAGTTGCACTGATGCATCCATGGCACCCTCAAGTATGATACAGAAGAAAAATAGAGAAGGATTTGGGACAAATACGTCAGTGGCAGCAGAAACAGAACATGTGTCTACAGCCTTCCTCCATAAATTGTCTCAACTTCAATGTGAGCTTTTATGGTGATTCACGAGCAGCACACTGCAGTAAAGGTTAAACTTTTTGAAAATCTCCATGGACAGAGCTCCTTCAGCCTCTCAAGGCACTCGCTTCAGTGGTGGATCAGCTTCATGGTGAAGAACATCTTTGTTTGCATCCTCTTATAGCTGCCCTTGCTCCATGGCAGTCATTACCTCTCCTCCTCTCAGTGTGAGATGCAGAGAAGTCTGGCTCCCTTAACTACAACCTCTAAAGGTAGCTGAAGACAAAAATTGGCTCCCTTCAGCCATCACTTCTCCAGACTGGAAAACCCAGCTCCTTCTATCTCATGTTCACATTTAGTACACATGATCTCAGATCTGGAATAATTATTTTCACATAATGTCTAATTCTAAATAATTGGTTAGAATTTTAAAATGCTCTTTTTTTCTTCTTTTTTAAACTGGATTTGGTCACTTCCTTGAGTCCTTTTGTTCCTGAGACCAAAAAATGGCCTCACTCATTCAAGTCCATTCTCTGTTTAAGCAAACCCAAAATGTAACCAGCAGAAGAAATGTAAAGGCCATTTTTTGTGGTTAACTCCTGTCCTCCTGCTGAGTCTAAGCTCAAAGAGTCTGAGCTTAATGGGCAGAAGTCAAAGGCTCTGAGACCTTCCTTTTTCTCTCCTCCTTTTCCAGCTTCCTAAAGGCTTTCAAAGAACACTATTGCTGCCAACCCCACTCCCTGCAGCCCTGCCTGGGAGTCCTGATCCCTGTCCATGAAGATCCAGGAGCTCTGCTGATTCATCTGCTGCCTCTTGAGGAGCCTGACCTCATCTCCTGGAGGATGCTCTCCTGGTGAGTCAGGGCACTGCTTTTAGGCTCTCTGCACTCCTGCTCTGTGTGCATGCTGGCTACAGCACTGCTCACACCTTCTTTGCCATGCAAGATGGGATTTCACCTTCTCCTTTAGCTAATAAAGCTGCTTAGAGATCTTTGAAAAGTTGAAAACTTTATGCATTATTTTTCATGACTGGCAGCCTTGTTTAGGGCCTCAGCTCAAGTGATTTGTCTAAGTAAAGGTGAGTATTTTATTTCCTGTGTTGTTGCTGTTCTGTACAGTATTGATGGGAATCACGAGGTGTGAATCTGGCTGAACTTCATGGGTGTGCTTCTTGTCATTTCTTAAGGCTAAGTGAAAAAAAAAAAGTGAGGCCATGCAGGCAATGAGAGCTGAAAGAGTAGTTATTGTACAAGACAGTAATTAGTAGTTAGCCTGACAACCTCAAGCAAAAATCAAAACTTTATGGCCCAGTGGTCTTTTTAGTGATTGGGTACAATCAAAAAAGCTGGGTCACTTGATACTGCTGTGTGGGCTTTGGGGCAGGAAACAGTCAGGGAGTGGAGAGAGGTAGCAGACTGAGACCAAGTTTAGCTTTAAGAGGAAGCAGAGGTAGCACAACTCCAAGTGTTGGACTCAACAAAAGCAGGTCTATAAATTGTAGCCAGATAACTTGTTTCTAGAGTTGTCCCTCAACACCATTTTATGTAAATTGTTTGAAAATGCACATGGTTGTACCAAAGGAATGCAGAACTTTCTATATTTCTTCATAGAGGATTCTGGTAATGCACATAATATTTGCTAAATTTTCCAAACTGGATCAAACATATCTGTCTTTCTTCAGTAATCTTGCAGTGCAGCTTGCTTGTGGACTGAGCCAAAACTTCACCCCCAATTTTGTTATGTTCTTATAAGAGCTGGGATAATGGAACTCATTGTTTTGCTTTGGGTGGAAAGGCTGTTGACAGTGGGGCACATGGGGTCCCAGCCTGTCTCCAGGAAGGATAAACTCACTCTTTGGTTTAAGAATGGTATTTCCCAATTTAGTGTTCCTACTCAAACACCCCAGACCATGTTCTGCCCACTCACTTCCACCCCACCTTTCCCTGAGACAGGATGGAGAGGAGAACTGGGGCTTTAAAAAGGCAAAGATCACGTGTTGAGACAAGAACAATTCACTGGAAACAGCAATGAGAGAAAAAAGCAAGCAGTAACAACAACAATCCAAATAACAGAGTTTACCAGCCAGGCAAACCATCCACAGGTGATTGCTCAACATGTGGAATCTGGCACTACACCACTGCACACACCAGAAAACCAGGGAAACAGCCCCACCCTCCCTTCCCCTGCCATGGCTGAGGTGGTGTGGAATAACCCCAGGGTCCTGGCCTTGCCCCTCCTGCTGCAAAAGTGAACTCTGTCTTGCCTGGAGCCAGGAGACACAACTAGAGAGAAAACCTGTGCCCTGGTTCTCCATGGCCATGCAGCAGGCTGATGGTAGTGGTTAAATAATGACATTTCCAGGGCTTGATTTCTGCTCATCATGAAGTTGAAAGGTGAATCTGGGCTTAAAGTCTAGCCACAGTGTGTGTCCCAAATGCATTCAGGTTTTGCACTCTAAAAAATTCCCAGCTTTAGGCATTAAAGGTGTCATTTTCCTATTGATAATTCCAATACAAATGTATATAATTCAACTTTTGTCTGCTTTTTAAACCTGTCTCTTCATTTGACTATTGTCTTTTATCTGGAGTGTGTACAGTGCCTCTTCTGTGTTTTCCTGTTCTCTGTCTTTCAAAAGACATTCTGGCTTTTATGTTCACATAAAAGTCTTAGAAGTGTTTCCTCTCTGAAAATTACAAGTCATCAGGACAGCAGTAACTGGTGTAAGTATATTATTATTTATTACATTTATCTTGTATAGGAGTGTAGCAGGTACTCTGAGTCTGGACTGTAGTACAGTGAAATCAATAGGAAATGATCCTTAATTAATTGGGCTTCTGTTCCTAAAGTAATTCAGTGCTTCCACTGAGAATTAACTCATCAGCTTCTCTTGCTAAGTAAACATCACAATAAATAATACAAACTGTTGCTTTCAGAATGCTTTGTTTTCCTGCAACTTAAAAGGAGCTTTTGTTTAAAGTTTAAAATTTTTATGGAGCTATGCCTCTGGGCATTTTAGACATTAGATGAATAAAAAATGATCTAGGGTTTTATTTAGAAAAACATTCCTGTGCATATATAGGCTTGTCATTTTTAAATGAAATTTTCATACAAACTTTCAGCCCGAGGGACCAAGTGGAATCTTCAGATTTAACAATTTATAAGTATTCTGCCACTCAATGGATCTAAACAATATGTCCACACCAAACAGTTCCTGTGCCCTTTGAGTTTTTCATATTTACTGGGAGTTAGCACAGTGTGTCCTTACATCACTTCCTGCAATATGCAATTAATCCAGCAAAACTAGACAACTTCACAGACTGCTAAAAGCTACTCATTAATTCCAACCTCAAACACCCATAAAGACACACTCCATCTGACCACAATGAATCCTACAGCTAGGATTGCTGTTTGTCAGGGGAAAAACAACTTCCAAATTGTCACATCTCCCCAACAACGAGGTTCCTTCCCAAATTCTCAGTGCTGTGCTCGTTTCAGGCTGCCAGGTAGGAGTAAATGAGCTGGCTCATAGACACAAACCCAGCCTGTTTCTTCCTTGCAGCCCAGCCCTGGAGAGCCAGTGTGGCTGTGTAAGGATCTGTGTTGTGAAACACCAGCCTCTTCATGGTAGGGAAGAATGATGCTCTGACTCCATGTGATCAGAAGGCTACTTTATTATTTTATGATATTATATTATGTTATAGAAAACTACTAAACTATACTAAAGAATAGAGAAGGATACTTACAGAAGGTTAAAAAGATAATAATGAAAAACTCGTGATTGTTTCCAGAGTCCCCAACACAATTCTTGTGACCATTGGTCAGTGATAGAACACAGCTCACACCAGAGCCCAATCAGGCTCAGCACTTCAGGTAAACAATTCCTAACACATTCCACACGAGCAAAACACAGGAGAAGCCAATGAGATAAGGATTATTTTCCCATCTCTGGGCCTCTCTCTGTCTTTTCAGCTTCCCAGGATAAAATCCTGAGTGAAGGAATTCTGTTCAGTGAAATGTGAGGAGCACAGTTCTGTGCTTGCACAGCATCCCAGGGTGCTCTCACCTCCCTCCTTCATCCCCTTCCTCCGGCTCCCGCTTTTCCATTTCTGACAGAGTGCTTGGATCCTGTGGGATGCCGGAGGAGGGGGAAGAGGCCCCGAGTGAAATCCCAGAGGAAACTTTGCACATCGGCTGCCACCCCATGAGCACCATCTAGCTGATTCCTAACACAACAGCACGGCAGGCTGAGCTGGGGCAACGCTGGAAGCCTCTGAAGCAAGTTTGCCATGCCAAGGTTTGGTGATGTGAGCTGTGGAATACTGGGAAGCACCTGGGAGCCTGAAATCCCAATAAACTGCTTGCCACAAGCGCCTCTGGCTCTGTCGCGGTGCAGTTGATGCCTCAGGTTTTAGCTTTTATATTTTTCAGAGTCTGTGCTGCTTTAGTGTGTAAGTCTGGGGTTCATATTAGGGGATAGCAAGCTCTCTTCACAGAGTAGGGAGATAAAACAGTTCCTTCTTCAGCTGAGGACCAAGGAGAGCTGAACCAGATCTCAGGGCCAAGAGCATAAACAATGCTGGACCAAAGAGAGAAAACAAGAAGGATGGAACTTCATGGGCTAAAGCTGTAATCAGAGAATTAACTCCAATATGCAAATGGATACTGCATTATCTCTCACTTATATCATTATATATCATATATATATTATAATTATACAATTATAGTAATTATATATAATAATATATAATAATTATTATATATTATTATGATATAATATATATCATATATATACATATCATTATGTATTATCATTTACTATCTCTCACTTATAAAAGTGAGAGACCCCCTGACCTGTCGTGCATTTTGTCACCATTTTGGGTTGTGCTGCCCAAGGTGGATCTATTGAGGCCTCTTAATAAATCCCTACTTTATTCTTTATCTCTATCTAGTCTCTGTTCTAGGTCCACCATCACAAGGCATCACAGTGATGTGGCAAAAGTATCTCCTGCTCTGGGGTGTCAGCACAAAGCAGGTCTCATGGGTCTGAGGATCAGAGGTTCTCACCTTTTGTGCTCCATAAATATCAAGGGTATTGCTCTGCATTTGTTTTCTGCTGATCAATTCTCTGTAAAGACACACTGTGTTGAAGGAGAAGCACTGAGCTGAAGCCCAAAAACCTTCCTTTGCCTGAATATGCTGTGAGATTCTTCCCTGAGAAACAGGATTGAGAAATTATTTATATAGTTCTTCAAAAGCATTCTGTAAAGATGACTTCATTGCTTCTTGCATAGTCATTTGGAAATGAAGAATTCTGTCATGTTCAGAACTAGAAAGGGCTTTTATTCCCTTTTGAAGGAAAACAGTAGTTCTCTGGGTCATGGGGTCTTCTGTGGAGGGGCATGGTTTGTGGTGGGGTTTGTGTTGTTGTTACAGATTTTACCTTTCCAAACCTGATGTAAAAATTCTTGCTGAAGAATTTCCTGGAATGATGACAGCCTACCATCATAGAGGCACTGCTCATTGTGTCCTTGCACAGCTACACAGGGGGGATGATTTGCATTGTGGAAATGGGGAGATCAGGGATTGACTGCACTGAGTGTGACTGTGAACTATAAAATTGTGTTTTCTCTGCGTCTTTCAGTCTCTGTTCATTCCTTTCTTTATACCCATAGCCCATGGGTTTATCTTTTCTCAAGCAAAGAAAAAATTCCTGGCTTTCCTTACATGTGTTCCACTTGGCAGCATTCAGTGCAGAGTGGTGTTGAGAGGAAAGAGGCTGAGTGGGAATTGGGGGAATGCTGCAAGGAGGTGTGAAGGGATTGTATTTGTTATTCAGTATATGAAGAGCAGCTTCCAGTCTGACTGCTGCTCATTTATATGTTAGAAAAATCCTGGTCACATTATGCATTTCCCTATGAAAATTCACATTTTAAATGAACAAAAAAACATTGGGCAGTGTAGCAGGCACCCAGTCGTGTGGACATTTGGTACACAAAATTAAAGAATCACTTATGTGTTCTACATTGATGGGCTCTGTGGACAGTGCAGCTTGAAAATGTTTTTGTTATTAAGCCCAGGAGAAGATGGAACCACCTGAAAAAGTACATTGTGTCAGCTCACACATCCTCAGGTGCACAAATGTCAATCTCTAAAGCTGGTTGGAAGCTGAGAGTGAGGAGATAGTGATAGACTAAACCACTGGCAGTGACATTCAAATCTGTGGGGTGTTTTTAGGCTGCCTCAATGTTTTTGAAAAAAGGTTGATAAAATGTCTCAGAAAAAATGATAAGTTTTTGAATGATGGGACCAGCTTTTACCTGATAGTGGAGCATGGCTGTGCCTTTGATGGTGCAGTGAAAAGCTGCCTGTCCTGACAAGCCCTGCTCTGGGTGCAGCTGCTCCAGCTCCTGATCTCTGCATGGTGCTGCTGGTGAATTTATGGCTTGCCCAGTGCCTGCAGTCAGCCTAAACTGTTCCTGTATTCTCTGGCCTATCAAAATCAATTTGGTGAGCTGTGCTTCATTTGAGGGTTGCTCTAGTTCATGCTGTAGTGGCTGTCTGCCAGCTGGTTTGAAGTGATTTTGGCAATTGTCTCCTTGCTCTGGCCAGTGTCACTGAGCTGGGTGTGAGTCAGTAGGCTCATCCACTGTGGTAAACTCCAGCAGACTCTTTAATTTAAATCAAGCAGAGATTCTTCAGAGCTAAGTGGTATGAGTGTTGGCACCACAGCAAATACATGGAGCTTGTGTTACCTTCCTTATCCCAAAAAAATGTCAGCAAAGCAGGCTTCTTGGGAACTGGATAGCTCCTACCATCAAGAACATGATTCTGCAACCTGCAGAATTACCACAGGGTTGCCAAAGCAGGCTAGAAAAACTTATTTTTTAAAAGTTAATAAATGATAATTTATAGATGAATTCATACTGGAATTAATGTCTTCTTTCTTTGAGAAAAATGAATGGTGTTTCTTCCTTCACCGCTTTTTTCCGAATGCCTGCTTTAAAAACAAATTCCTTCATGGCCAGCCATCCCTTAAGTTTTTTTAAACAGAGTTGTTGTAAGCATAAAAAAAATTGTGAAAGCCTGCAGGTGATCCTCATATTGAAAGACTGATGTGATTTTATATTCTGGAATGCACTCCCCTAACACCTCACCTGCAGTGTTGAATTTTTCCATGCAGGAGAAAAGAAGCAGCGGTCCTTTACAAATTGTTCTGCCTCCAGTGAACAAACTATAAGCTGCATACACTCAGGTATGGTGTACCTAAAAATGTAAATAAATTTGCTTAAGCATGCTTAAGATAACAGTTCCTCTGACTTCATTTGGATATGTGTTGATCTGGGAGTTAACATAAGCATTGCTCCCTATCTTGCTCAATATTCCATCCCCTGTGAAGGGATCGAGTATAACTTGAGGGCTGGTGCAGGAAAACTGCATTTCTCTCCTTATTTACATGTTGCATTTCCAGTCTGGCCTTTGGGAAGTCAAATGATTTCTCCTGACTCTGTGCATGATTGAAGATAGAGTGGGAATGATGTCTGTGTCCTTCCCTCAGCTGCTGTGAGGAGAAATGTATTGATATTTTTAGGTAGACAAATACAAGCACTAGGGCATATATACTCTTTTCTCCTAGGGGGGCAGTCACTTATACACATTTAGGGAGCAAAGACTTGGTAAAATATGAAACCTCTGTGATTTTATTCCTTTTACTTGTATTCCATATTGTATTTTTGAGTACCTTCTTGTAAAATGGTGCATAATCTTTAATGAATACAAGACTAAAATTCTCCTTTGGATTTATATTCTAAGTATTTGCATAAATTTCCCTCCATAAAATTATTTTATTGGCAAATCAAAATGCACATGCAGATGTACCTTTCAGAGCTTAATTTTGTAAACAGGGCATCATACTATGCTCTCAGTGAAGCTGACATAGCTCTGTGGTAACATCAGTAGATTTGCTTGAGATTTCAAGTTGGGTAACTGAGAGCTGCATTTGGCCTAAAGACTCCAGAGTGGAAGTATGTCATTAATTATCTGCCCAGAGAGTGCAGGCTACCCAGAATATCTAGAACTTTAGGAAAAATTTTGTGCCAATCAATTTTCAGTCTGCTTTAGCATCTGCATTTTTCATCCTTAGCTCATTCTTTTGTTAGTTAAATAAGATTTTTTTTTCTTGCATGCACATCAGGGAGCTCAGACTCTTGCTTTTTTCAGATACAAAGTCTTAGTGCTATTTTTATGTGGACAAAACAAAGCACCATCCAGTTAGTTTAGTAGGAGATCATCTGCAGACAGAGAAATGGTCTGATCAGGGTCTCAAGGGCTCTGAAATATTAGACTAGATTTCAGTCCCAAGTTATTCTGTTATCTGCTTCTCTGATAAGAACATGTTGAGTGAAAGGAAGGCCTTATGAAGTGCTTCACAGTTTTAAGATTACTACAAAAACTCCCAGCTGATAAATAGTGTGACTGCCAGTCAGCTGCAAAAGGCTTTGTACACATATCCCACGTGGCCCTAACCTTAATGTATGGTAGCTCCTTTCCTTTGTGCATGGCAGAGAGGTTTCTGTTGTTCAAGTTGCAGAATACCTGCCACAGACTGGAGCTAAGTTACCTACCACTCTTTAATCATTTGCTAGCTCTGGCTGCCTAACATTATCTGACTTTCAATTTTTCTTCCAACAACGTAGGCTGGGACTTAGATTTTTAATTTATTTCAGGCACCGAAACAAACACACCGAAGGGATGCAAAATTTTAAATTTCAAATTATATGTATAGGCTAGAGGTAAAATGGTAAAACTATTTGGAAAACTTCAAGATGAAATCCTCTGAGTGTTTTGTTAAAATATATGGAGGCTACTACAGGCTAATGAAAACATGCTTTAAGTGACTACTAAGAATCCTAGGTGGAATAAGTATTATAGCCTCATGTTCTAAATACAGAGTCAATACAGAACCTTGTAAGCACAGTGCATTAGCACATCCAGAGCTAATGGTGACCTTTGCTTTAAACACTGCTTGCTGAATTTGAAATAACATTTCTGATGGGAAACAGATTGCTTTTTTCACAGGGAGGAAGGACACTCAGGCACAAGAAGGTAGGTGCCAACCTTTGCTACCAGGGCTGGTTGCAGAAAAGGGAACAGATCCTGAGAGTTAATCCAGGATCATACCTGGGGCAGTTGTTGGCTCATGATTTTTTGAGTGCTTTTCATCAATCAGGAATTCTAAAAGAAGAGAAAAAAAAAAAAAAAAGGAGACAAACACTATGCATAGACCAGGCACTAAACTTAGAGTTGATATCTTTGGCACATTTGGGACTCAGTGTTGTCCTTCACAATCTTTGTATGGGAGTTTGAACTTGTGTTCAAACATTTCCCATTCTATACACTGGGGTTAACAGTGGTACTGTTAACAACTAAACACTTTTAGTTGGTACTAAAAGTGGCTTCTCAGTGGATTTCTTTTACTTTTATTTTTTTAAATGTTAATGTTTTTATGGTAACTCTCCAGCTTGGGCACTTCCAGGACAATGCAGCACAGTAAGAGCCCTAGGGTCAGCTAGGATCTCCTAAAAAGTCAGATATCAGTGCCAAGACAAAGATCTCAAGGATCCCTCTCTCCTGCAACAGTCTCTCCCTGCCTGCTCCAAGTTAAAACAAGGAGAAATTGTTGGGGACCAACACTCAGCACATCAGCTGCATTGTCTCAAAGTGAGCTTCTCTTACCAGTGCCTCCAGGTGTCTCAGTCTGAAGAATTCTCACTTCTTAGATCCACAGCACTTGCCTGGCATCAAAGCTGAGTGGAAGACACTGTCTTATTTTTTGTTTCTGCAGGGCCTGAGTCCTTCCCTGTTATTTAACCTCTGTGGCATCAGCAGAAGTCTGTGGCAGGGGATGACTGCTGTTTTGGAGGCTGGCAGAAGCCCAAAAGAAGCCCACACAGGCTGTGGTCTGAGAGCAGAGCAGCAAATGCTGTGCTGGAATTAGGCTGGGTTTCTTGAGAAATAATATTTTGGTCACAATCAGTGTCCTCTACACCTTTGGTTTGAAAAATGAAAGAAGCTGGAGGGGGAAAGGAGAAAAAGAGGCAACATTTCACTGCTATACTTAAGCTGTAGGATGGTTCAGCTTTCAATCTGTCCTGTGATAATAACTTCTGAAATGGAGAAAAACACTGTAAAAATGCTTGGACAAAGTGTGTGTATCATTTGTTACACAAAGGGCTATTATTTCTCACTGCATGTGTACTTACCATTAGAAAAGTTTTAAGGATAACATTTAAAAAAAAAAAAAAAACAGATGACAGCTGCCAAGGGCATTTTAAGACTAACTAGCATAATTGTACTTCCAGATGGAGGGAAGTTCAGAAACAGCTTGATATTCACTGAGCTTAGGGAGGTGGAGGTGATGTTTTCAGCCCCTGGAAGAGGCATTTACTTCTTCCTTCAGTAAGTGTACCTCTAATCCTTCCCCTCTCACCAGTTTATTGCCACAGCAGTGGCACTGGCCTGGCATCTGGAGGGAGCTGTTTGCCTGGTTTGGGAAGATAAGGTTGCACTGTGGAGGATGCTGGGCAGGGCAGGGAAGTCAAGGCAAGGCAGTGGGGCAGCAGGTACAAATACAGTGAGGTGAGTAAAAGCACTTGCTTCTTAAATGAATCCTTATGCTTGCAAACTGATTAAAAGCTGAGCTGTCTTCTTTATTGAGGTGAGGAGCAGGGCAGACTGGGACTCCACTGAAGATGATAAGGAGCAGTGCCTTTTTGGATAGTCAGGAGTTTAGATATGATTATTCTGCTGGGAGAAGCTTTTCTGGTAATTGTGGGAAGCTGAAATCCTATTCTCAAAAATCCCTTCTGTGTTGCCTGTTTATCCTTTCAGATAAAAGACTCTTTATTTCCAAAGAAAGCCCCTGTGCCCCCTTGACATACAATTATACTGATTGCTTGCAAGTAGCCTGTTTTTAAGGACAGAGCCTTTGATCAGCTCTGTCTGAGCAACCCAAAGATTAAATAAATTCCTGCCCACTTAGCATCAGATATTTAAGTAATTTTTGAGATGAAGCAGTGCTGGTGCCTCAGTGTCCTTCTTGCACCTATTCTGCCCTGCCTTTTCCCTTCAAGGAGGGCAGTACTGGCTGCTCTCTTGCAGTTGGCCACCAGCATCCTGCATCAGGTGCCAGGGGTGAACAGGGCCAGGCACAAGGAGCAGTGGGATTTACCTCCCCCAGTTATGGTGAACATAACCCCTGCTAAGATCAGTATTTCTTCTGCAGTGATAAGATTTCAAAAAAAGCATAATTTGTGGATATCCTGCTGCATTCTTAAAAGTTATATCAGTGCTCCAGTTCTCTGAAAATATAATTAGTTAGGATTTGAAGGGATGAAGCCTGTACCTTCTGGAATAAGAGAAATATGTGCAGAATATACATTCATGCACATGGCTTCTAAATGGTTCATGTTTTTCATCAGTGTGCTGTGGAAACTGCTCTGCTGACAAGACTTCCTGCTCTGCTCTCTTTATCTCATGGACAAAAGGGAGTGTGTCTTTGGATGTTCTCAAAATGTTAGGGAAGAGAAACATAAGGTTCTCATTAACCTACAATAATTAATGATCAAAAATAGAGGATTTTTTTAGTAGCATGGCATTGGAAAATAATACACATTTCAAGAAGCCAAGCCCTCTGTAATTCTTTCTTTTGAGTATTAGTTTTGTTTTTGAAGTATTACAACTGATTATATAGCATTAAGCAATGCTAAAAACAAGCAGCTTGAACACAATGCAGGAACTCTTGGAGCTTCCTGTAGTCATTGTAGATATTAGGCTATAGAAGCATAATGGCAATCCTTTAAAGAGGTATATATTTATAAATCTATAAAGTTTTAAATTGTTATTTTAGACTTTGCATAGACACCAAGAAATGCAGTCATGTTTTGCTGTAGTACTTAAATCCCTTGAATAGCATAATAGAAACAAAACTGAAGGTATAATTTTGAGCTGATATTCAGATCTCCCACTAAGACAAATTCATTTGACTTTGAGTTGTATTTTTTTTTTTTAGAGTTGCAAGTTTTTTTGATGAAAAGAAAACAGATATCCTTAAAATACAAAATTTTGGTACAAGGTGGACTCCAGCATCACCTCTGTCTGCTGTGAACTGTGCCTCTCTTAAGGACCTTTAGTGTGATTGTATAAGAAACTTATTAGGGGATGTGGTCATCTGAAGGATACTGCATAAAACATTAGCAACAATAGAAATTGTCAATTGCACTGATCTTGTCCTATATTCTGTTTTTGATTTTATGATTAAGATGCACATCTTTATAGCTATGTTGTGGATATATTTAATCACAAACTACAATGTTTTCAAAGATTAAAGAGGTTTCTAAATCTTTTCTAAAGCACCTTTGAAAAAAGGCATCAATGAACTTTATGAATAGTGAATATCTGAATCTATAATGCATTTCCAAAAATCACAATACCATTATAGTATTAGTGTCTTTTGACAAAGCATAAGAGAAATCTGAAGATTATTTTAATATAATTTTATTCTTCAATTAAAATATTCATGATCACCTTTCAGTGCTCCAACTCCCTGATCATTACAAAAAATGTAAATTATTTCAATTCCCTTATTCAGATTATGCACAGGAAGGAAAAAGTATTGAATTCTGCTGTGTACTGAGTGACCACAGACAACTTTCATAGGAGTGTAGTCCCAGTCAGGATTCTAAATTTGGCTTCAATATTCTAATTAAAATGAGTAGACTTTCCTACACAATGACAAGGACCAGAATCCTCATGTATGGCTCATCTTCAAAATGAGAATTGTTGGGACCATGTTCCACATTTTATGGGGTGTGCATTTGTTCCATTATATTACAACCCTCACAGATCTACATCTCATCTTTATGAAGTTTTATGAACTGTATCATATGGATGAGACTAGATTTCATTCCCTAGTTCTGAGTTTAGAGAAAGGCTAGAAAATGGTGTTCATAAATAGGGCTGGTGGGACTGTTAAAGCTCTTTTTGGACTGCTGATATTCACAGAGCTTGCTCCTTGCAAATTACTTCTGCTTTCTGATGCTGTGTCCACTGCTCACTCATTTTCAGCTTTCATGCTTTCCAGCTCTCTTCTACCCAACCCATCTTTCAACCTCTAAGATTATTCTTTTTCTTTGCCTCTTGAGGATTTTTTGGTCTCATCATCCTAGCCTTTCTACCCTCCAAAGCCCCACTCTACTGATCTGGATTTTCCCACTTGTTTCTCTTCATTTTGCTCTTGTGCTTTCTCTTTTTTTTTGCCAGGGAAGCAGAGCAGCTCCCTGTGTACACATAGCACACTTCAGTCACCACCAGGAGCTGAGCCTGTGCTGAGCACACCCCAGCAGGGCTGATGCTGTGTGCACTCTCATGTCCCCAACAAGCAGCTGGCTGAGGTGCTCTGAGGAGGAGAAAGCTCTCTGAGAGGTTTTATAGGTTTTGCCTTCTGCCACCATCTCTAATCTGGGAACATTAACTACATGGAATGGCAAAGAGGCAAAGAGTAACTGGTTTGTGTATTTGGATCACTTATGGTGTAGGATTTCCTGGGAAACTGCCTTTAGGGGCAGGTTTTTAGGGATGTTTCCCCAGTTTCCTGGGAAACTGCCTTTAGGGGCAGGTTTTTAGGGTGTTAAAGCTCTTGATCCCCAGGTGTAAGGAATCAGGAAAGGAAGGCAAGAGACTTGCTGGGTTGAGACTAAAGGGCAAGATGGAAATGCACAGGCAGTGGAAGCAGGGACAGGTGACCTGGGAAGAGTCCAGAGACACTGTCCAGTTGTGTAGGGATGGGGTCAGGAAGGACAGGGCAGGGATGGAGCTGAACTTGGCAAGGAATGACAGGGAAGGCTTCTACAGGTATATCTTTCAGAAAAAGAGAGTGTTGAAAAGAGCAACTTCCCACCTCCCCCAAAATGAGCAACACAGGCAACAAGATATGAGGAGAAGACTGAGGTAGTCAAACACATTTTGCTCAGGCCATCTCTCTTCCTGGGGTGGAAGGCAGGGGCAGAGCAGGGGAAGGGAGAGATGTGTCCCAGCCTGGGGCTTGGGACAGCAGGAATCTCAACATCCAGAAGATAACAGGTATAGGGCTTGAGTGGCTTTTGCTTTTTCACAGAGACAGAGAGTAGAGGCCTGGGCAGGAGAGATGGAATCACTGGTCCAAGATGTGGAAAGCTTTCAGCAGCTGTGACCATCCTTGAATAATCCATTTTTCCTAAAAACCCTTCTCCTAGAAAAGGATGGTTTCTCCTAGGAAAGACCTTTCCTAGAGAACAGGCACCAGTGAGTGTTTGAGAAGGGAGAAAACTTCACATAGCACAGGGAAACAGATGTCCAACAAATTTAATCTTGTTTAACTTAAACTTTGTTTAATTTGTTTAATTAAGGAAGGGGGTGGAGGAAGGGACAGGAATGATTTATCTTCATAACTCCTAAAACATGCATTCCAGCACTCAAGTTGGAAAATGCCACCTGAGGAAACAGCCTGCCTAAGTCTATGGAACCCCATGAGGCCTGAGGGAATTGGCTGCTGTAGGGTCCAAGCCACTCTCCATGACATTGGAAGAGTCATGGCAGTCAGGTGAAGTCCCTGGTGACTGGGAAAAGGGAAACATTGCACCCATTTTCAATAAAGGGCAGAAACTGACCTGTCAGCCTCACCTCTGTGCCTGGGAAGATCATGGAACCAGGAGGATCATGGAAGCTCCTCCTGGAAGCTGTGCTGAGGCTCTTAGAGGACAGGGAGGTGACTGGGGACAGCCAGCACAGCTTCACCAAGGACAAGTCCTGCCTGACCAACCCAGTGCCCTTCTGTGCTGGAGTGAGTGCCTCAGTGGAGAAAGGAAGGGCTGTGGATGTCATTTATATGGACTTCTGTAAGGCCTTGACACATTCCCCTACAACATCCTTTTCTCTAAACTGGAGAGAAGTGGATTTGATGCAGGGATGAAGAATTGGTTGGATAGTTCCATCCAGAAGATAGCAGTCAATGCTCAATGCCCAGTCAATGATCAGTGAAAGGTGGTGTCCCTCAGGGGTTCCCACTGGGACCAGGACTCTTTAATGTCTTTATCAATGACATAGCCAGTGGATTTGAGTGCACTTGGTGGCTGTCAAATGTCCTTTCCAACCTAAATTATTCTATAATTCTATGACTGGTACTGTCTGCTTTAGGCACCATTGGACAATGTACCAAACTCAGAGGAACACTCCATACACCCTGCAAACTACTGTGCAAAAATTCAGGGTTTACAATTTCCTTTCCTGAGAAGAGAGAGTTTACCAGCTAAAGCTGTGCTAAATTATGGAAGAGAAAATCAAGTGCTATAATTGTGGGTGTTTATCACAGTTACAGTTTTTTTCTATTCATAGAAATTTGATTTGAACAGGGTAAATCTGTGCCCACAATACAAATGAGATCATCTTCAAACAAAGTAAATGAAAGAGGCACTTTTTATGGCTTTGTTTTATAACTGTTCTGCCTGAGTTAGTCTTTCATTTTTTCTCTTATACCTTCATGATAAATCAAACACATTATAGTATAATTCTTCAATTAAAACAGGGGGTCTGGGTAATTTCAGTAGGAAAACATGATAGGAAAAAATTAACTGACCACTAGTCATGGTAACTGATTTGTGGAACAGGTAGGAAAAACATTGAAGGATGGTGGAATTCCATCTAATGTCTGTCATGGCATTCTGTCATTGATACAACGAGAAGTCCCTGCAATTTAATTTTTTGTTGTGGTATTACAACAAAAGTACTTCTCAGAAAGCCCAAACACCTACACCACTTGAATAACATCCCTTTTAAAGAGCTGGACCTCTCCATCAGTCTGTTCCCCAGTGAGGGAAGCTCTTAAATGGGAGAGAGCTGATGCACAAGCCCATGCTTAGCCTGCTGTGTACTGGCTGGTGGAGGGATAACCAATCTGTCAGAATCATGCATACCAGGGAAAGGACTGTGCTAAAATGTGATATACACAAGATATATTCCACTGAAAGATGAGACAAGGATCAGTTTCTTCTGGGAATGAGGAATCTGTAACAAGAGCTATTGAACTATTAGAACCCTTGCTGTCTTCCCCAGGTCCTGGTGGCAGCTCGACAGCAGTTTGGTAGGCAAAGACAACTGGAAAAGCTGGTGGGAGGCATGCAGAGTCCCCACTTCACCAAGCCCCTAACTCTTTCCCATTTTCTCCTACTCAGAATGTAAGTAACTTCATCTGTAAACATTTATGCAAGCTTAGTCTTCTGGGATTGGAAAGCAGTTCCCAGCTGGGTAGAAACTTGCTAAGGCTTCAGGAGGAAGGCAGCATGTGCTCAGTTTCTAAACAAAGCCAGTCTCATCACTTTGGGGTAAATGGACCCAAGCAAGAGACTCTTGCAAAACTCTTTTTGTTGTGTGGTAGCTTGAACCCAAAACATTGTTGCTGGACTGCCTATGGTTTATTTGTCTGGCCCCCAAACTGGATTACCCTAGCCACATTTGACCTTCTACCTCGAGGAAGAATAGGAGTTCATCATGATGCCTCAAACACTGAGGATGCTGGGAACCAGCAGGAAACTGGGAGAGCATCACAAAGAAGGCTGCAGCAGGGCTCTGGGAAAGCCTTGTGTTCAGTCAGGCCTTTGAATACCCTCCCAGAGAATCAGCAAAACCTCTTTGGAACAACTCACCAGCACAATTCTCATTTTAAGGTGATTACCCAGAAGAGCAGGAGGTGATAATAGCTGGGTGACAGATGAAAAGGCAATAAAAGTTTCATGGGACCAGAGGAAGCTGAAAACAGAGCATGACTCTAATCCCTGGGAACTCCTATTCACAACTGCAAATAGGAGATGGCAGCCCTTGATTTTCTGAACCTTGATCTCTCCCCTGTTTGTTCATTTATGTTGGTGAAGAAATAAGACTCCATTATCACTTGGATGTGCCACTGTTCTGCTGTAGCCTGTAAAACTGACTACAGTGTACATGAGGACAGCTTCACCTACAGGGTTTCAGCTGTCTGAGATTGGAAGGTTGCAGGTTTCCTTTCAGTCTGCCACAAGAAATTTTGGGGTGGTTGGTGCCTTAGGTTGAGGAGAGCAGTGGTAGCAAGAGTGCACATCTGCCTCCTCTCTGCCCTCTCCCACCCAAGGAGCTGCTGTCTGCTCTGCCTGTGCTGATTCTTGTTGGCAGGACTTTAACCCAAGGTGACCTCTGCTGTCTGAGGGAAACTGCAGTATTGCTTTTGTCTGTTTGTTTTTCACTGAGGGTAAACATCTAAAGTGTACCATTATACGATTTTTGAGATCACTTGTATGCTTGGTTGTGAGTTAGTCACTCTTATTTTCTTGTTCTCACTATTATCTGATACAATGCCTTGTTTAAGAATGTTAGAGGTGGAACTAAATGAGAAGAAACTGTATTTTAGAAGGAAGACAGCTTGCTACTTAGTCTGGTAGGATAGGAACCTAAAACACTCTTTCAGTTAAAAAAAATGCCTTTCATACAAACAAAGAAACTTATTTGGTTTTCTTTTCTGCAGAATGTCTCTCCCTGGCTGACCCATGCTGCTATGCTTTTGTTATAAATCATAGCCAGAGTGGGAATATCAAACTGTGATATACAGCTCTATTCAAATCACACTCGCTTTTCTACTTCTGAGGAGTTTGCTTGTTAGGGAGACATGTGAGTTATAAATAGGACAACATATAACAAGGTTCACTGCAAAGATATGCCAGAAAATATTTTTGCTGTGGGGAGAGAATCTCTTAAAAGAGCCTTTTGATTTTTTCTACATTCCTCCTGCAGTTTCCAGACCTGAGTATGCAAAGACTCAACCAGGGCAGTAGGAATGAACTTTTCTGGACTTGCTGCTTCTTTGCCCTGCTTTGCCACTGACCTTAATGCAGCATTTCAGTTTGCTCAGCTGCAGAAGGAGTTTGTCTCAACCTAGATTATCATTTGAGGGTCTGTTAAGAGCCAGCATGAGACAGCATTTCCACACAGGACAAGGGCTATCTCCATCATCAGAGAGCATCTTTGAAGGCGTTTGAAGCTTCATCATTCCAGAAGCAGAGGAGAAAACTTGTTGTGACTTGAAGTTAAATTCTTTAACCAATCTTCTTTTTCTCCAGATAGCCTGTGTAATAATTTTGGAGCTTGAAGTTTGTCCCTTTTATAATCCTCCTTTTCCCTGCTGTGACTAGTACCACAGTCTGAGCCACAGAGAAGAAAGGAGGGAAGGGAAAGATGGGCTTAGTGCCTGACTAAGGGTGAATGGAGCATGGGTGCAGCTATCACCTGGGACAGTTCAGCTGTCACAGTGAACTCTGGCACAAACCAGCCTCTCTGCAAACATATTCCACCTTAAGGTTTGTGGCAATCACACTGCACAGGAACAGTAAAATTAGCTTTATAAACAGCTTTATTAGATGATGGACTGCGAGAGGACATGGTAATGACATTGCCACTGGTTTGCTGAAAGATCTTGAACTTTTTACTTTATTTCTTTGGGGTGGTGTCCCCCTCAGTCTCTGTATTTTGTGAATCTTGACAGGGAAGATGACCTCTTGCTCTGTGGTGGCATTGTGTCAGTCTTAACTGCTGTCTTACCTGTGGTGACCCAGTGCTGCTATAGTCTCCTAATTCCTCATATTCATAGCAATCCTGCCACTATTGAATGCAAAACTGTATCATTCTGTTACTACTAATAGATCATTCACAACATTGTTTTTCTGAGTTTTTGAAAATGTTTGTGAAGCAGTAAATGGAGAAGGGAAAGTTCTCTAGATCATCCGTGGATGCGAAGGAAGTAAACATAAATCATGGAGCAATAAAATCTTAATTTTTAATGCTTTTTCTTTTCCTGCTTTAGTGATGGATTTTATTCCTTCTCCTTAAAGTTCTAGTGGCAGTCAGCTATTACACACAGCCTCCATTAGGAGAACATACTTTGTTGCTATAGCAATTCTTCTCACAGATATTTTATTGCACTTAGATGCTGCTGGGGAAAAAAAAAAAAAAGAAGCAAAAAGGCAAAACCAAGGCAAAAAAAAAAAAAGCATCACTGAAATGGTCATCCTACCTGATCTCTTACTTCTGAGCAACTTTTGACTTGGAAGTTGCAATCTATATTCTGGTAAACACTTTGTGTGAGGCACTATCTGGGAAGGTTTATTGTTGCTTTATAAGTGGCATACGGCACACAGCAGGACACACTGCAGCACAGTGTCTGACATAGTAGCTATAGATTACTGGGAAGATAAATTCATCCTTTTTGATCTGAGCATTTTACCAACTCCAATTTGAAGTCTTGATATCACCCTGTCAACAAAAGGGGATGTTTTTAGGTAAGGGAAGAGTTATCAAAGGTTTACTCAAAGTTCCTTTTAGAAGGGCTTCTCCAGGAGCACAGATATGTGTTTACTGTGGGTGAATGTAGGGCTCATCAAAATTGCTGGACTAAAATCACTGTTAACATAAGGCCTCTGCTCAGCACCAGATACTGAACAGCAGCTTCGAGTTTTATCTCTTCTGTCAAAACCAGATGCCTAATTGTTCAACTAATGAGGTAAAAGAGGTCATTAATTCTGTCTCCTGCTAGCTGCAGAAGGCTGAGCTCTCCCACCCAGAATGGTGGGAGATCCACCCATCCTCCTCCTGGGAATAGCCATTTGTATGGAGCCAGCATTGCCTGCACTCCCCTGGCCATGTAATCCAGATTGGGAGCCAGGGAGAGGGAGACTTTATGGCAGGAAAATGGAGAGCAGCTAAGGACAGCATTCTTCTTCCACCCCCTGGCTCTGAAGGGAGCATCATTCTGATGGGAAGGGCACTTCCTAGAGATAGTTGTGGCCAGCGTGTTGGGGCATGTGGCCAGCACATTCCTGCTGCCCAAGGAAGGACAGAATACGAGGTGAGTGGAAGTGGGAGATGCTGCTCCCCTTCCCTCAGCTGCCTGGGTGGGTAAAGAAATGGGATGGGAAGGAGTAGGAGAGGTGGCTTATTGTAAAATCAGTGATCCCCTGACAGTGATCAGTGAGGGAAGAACGATGCATCTGACTCCATGTTATCAGAAGGCTAATTTATTACTTTATTATACAATATTATATTAAAGAATACTTTGCTAAACTATACTAAACAATACAGAAAGGATACTTACAGAATGCTAAAGAGATAATAATGAAAACTCGTGACTTTTTCCAGAGTGCAAACACAGCTCAACTCTAATTGGCCAATGAGTCAAAACAACTCACACCAGACCCCAATCAAGACTCATCACTTCAGGTAAACAAATTCCAAACACATTCCACATGAGCCCAACACAGGAGAAGCAAATGAGATAAGAATTGTTTTCCTTTTCTCTGAGGCCTCTTGCTGTCTTTCAGCTTCCCAGGAGAACATTTCTGGGCGAAGGGATCATGTTCAAAGAATGTGAATGCCATAGTGGCTCCACATGTGGAGCACTCTCCTCACCAGGGCCTTGAGACTCCTGCCTCCAGGTAGCATTCTGAACAGCAAAAAGAGGTGTCTGCACCCAGTGTGCAGCAGTTCCTGGTTTCCTTCTTGTTTTGTGTGTCCTTGTGACACTCTGGCATTCAAGTGGGACTGGGCAGGGCCTGCTCCTTCTACTCCTCTGCATTGCTGCTGGGAAGCACTTCCATCAGCATGGACAGAACAGCAAGCACAGCTCTCACCAACACCAGCACAGCCTCTTGCCTCCTTCTCCTCACCTGTATCACAGCTCATCAAGGAGGCAAAAACGAAAAAAGAGCTGTTTCACAGTCCAGTGGCTGTGAGACTGTGCTGCCAGAGGGCAAGGAAGGAGGGTGTGAGGGGGAAGGCAGCATGCCAGGCTGGCTGCTGCAAGTGTGAAAGGCAGGGAGGAAAGGCAGGAGGGGCAGCCAGTGCTGCCCATGCCTTGCCTGTGCTCTCACTGCCCAGCTCTGTCTGGCCAGGGACCTGCTGTGCATCCCCGAGCAGAGTCCAGGTGCAGGATAACATGTTTGGAGGGAATCAGGGGCAAAAGTGCTGGGACTGCACAACAGCACCATGGAGGGTATTGCAGAGGAACTCTGGAAGCTTTCAAATGGAGCCCTTGGTGCTGGCATAGCCACCTCAATGCTGGGCATCACCGTGCCCAGCTAGGATTTACTGATTGATTCATTGTGTGAGGAGCAACTCGGAAGCATTCAATAGCAAACCAAAAGTTAAGTCAAGGTTTGCAGCTTGTCTGGATTTGAGTCACGTATTGGCACGTGGCCAGTTCTCATCACCCAGGTCCATTAAATCAAACTGTTCAAATTCCACCTTCTATTTTCAGCCTGAGGTTTTAATTGTCTTCGTTTTGTCAGCGTACATGTATTTACAAAAGAAGAATTTGTGAATAGTCCTAACTCAGTTTTCTTGCTGTTTATAGCCCAGCTAGGTGTAGGCTGCATCATTACCACAACAAAGCCCTTATTAATAAGGTGATTACAATTTTGGCAAATATTTGCAGGATGAAATCTTGCATGCTTGGACTTTGTCCACAGGCAGAGCTTTGGAAGCTGGAAGTAAAATGAACTTTGAATTTTATGTGCTTCACTGACAGATATCCGCCCAAAACACAGCATGTTGTTGTTTATTCCTGAAGTACCATGAGAATGGGTGAGCTGAGTCACTTAAACTGTCTTGTTTCATAAATCTTATAAAGATTTACAAATAGAACTAAAAGTGGTGCAATTTTGAAATAAGCTGCTTGCCATGCTAAAACAACATATCTCTTCCCAGATTTTTCTCTCACATATACAGGAGAGTGAGAGTGAGTTAATGGCTTAAAATAGCTGGGGTTTGGTGATGTGATGTGATGCCCTATTAATTTATTTGAAATTGTAAAAATTACTGGTGTTACCTAACTAGCAGCCATACAGCTCCTTAGGGGACTCTTTCCCAAAGAAAACAAGTGTCCATGCTGTTGGGATCCCTGTTGTGGGCTCTCTTCTTTCCCAGCAGGCTTGTCTGGCACTTGCCATTCAAGATGCTGGGTGTTAAAGCCTTGAGGGGAGGCATTTCTAACAAAGCTGCAGCTTGTTCAATCATTTCCAGCTGGTAAAAGAGTGGAACTCCTGCTATTTTTTATTAATTTTAAAGGGGGATTACTGTCTCCCATTGAACAAATCTTACTGGGAGCTTGGAAGGCTCCAGCCAAATTGTGCTTCTTGCTCACCAGCACATGGTTGAAGGGAAGAACAAGTGACCATGGTCCCAGAGCAGAGGTCTGCTCCCACCTCTCACCCTGTTTGGCTTCCTCAAACATTTCTTCTTGCCTAGGATGATGCATCTTGAGTTTTATCCACTTTCTCATTCAAAGTAAGTAAATAGAATTACTCCTGCTTTACAGAGAGTGACTGCAGCTTGCCCAAAGCCACCTTGACAAGAGGGAAGGGAGATTGTGAAGGACTAGGGCTGAGCTTTCAGCCTGCATTCAGGTTCTTTGATTTCAGCATTAGTGTTGGCTTTTTGCTGCATTCTGCAAAGAATTGCAGCTATACTTTTTTTTTTTTTTTTTCAGGTGAATTCCAACTGAAATATGTAGGGAAGGTTAACCTCCCACCAAGATTTTAGATGGCAGCAATATTAAATAGCAATACTGCCTGCCAGGAAAGGATGTCTACTGTAATCTGCTGGGTAAGGATTCTGAGAGCTGCATTTCTTTAAGCAGCTGGAAAAAATGGACTTTCAAATTCTATTTTTTTTCACTTACGAGTTTATTTACATACCTTCTTAGAATTGCCAGAAACCTTATTGTCATGAATTGTCATGGGGAATTTCATCAACAAAACCCACAAAACCACAACTATTTGTGATACTAAACCAAAACCTGCAGTTTTAATTTCATACATTTGTTGTCCAGCAGGGACATACTAATTAGTGAATACTGATGACTGCCCACCTCCAGCTGTGCTGCCATCTATGGTGTTAAAGTTCTCTGGACACACACCTTGCTCACCTGTGGTCAGTACCTAACTGGATTTCTTCACTGCTATGCTCAGAGCAAGGACCCTCTCCAAAGAACACCATTGTCTCCAGGTCTTTCCAGTCTGATTCTGTGTCAAGTGCCAGGATTTGTTAACAGTCAAGGATGTTATCCCACGTGCAACTCCTCTGGCTTTGTTCACACCAAGAGAACACCATCCTTGGAAACTTCCTTCTTCCAATCTTCCATCAGGTGTGCTGTAGGAGGGAATGAAATGAGGTCCATTTGCATGAAAAACACAACGCAGGTAAAATCAACCATTAGTTGGCTAAAGGGGAAAAAAGTTCAAGGGAGTAACATAAATTGCAACAAACACTAAGACAAAACTCCTTAATAAATGACATACCACAACTGCAAAACAGCAAGTGCCCAGCTGCTGATAGGTTTCATGCTAGATATGTAGAGTTGATAAACTGATCTTAATGCCTAAGTAATTAACAGTCAATTATTTTAATATGACGACTAAAGCTGAGCGATGACTACTGCTGCAGCACTAGCAGCTGAGCAGTTCTGTCATTATCTGTGTCTTTGCCTGTGTAATGTTTTTTAGTGCGAAATGTCTTTAGTTTTAGTTTGCTGAAATAGCTCTGAAGGGGCAAAGGAGTCAGCAGACATAAAATATCCACAAGCTTACGGAACGTGTGCTTCCATTTATCCGTGGTGGGGCAGGATGAACAATGGCCTCAATTGCTTGAGGTAAGTTATGTGCTGCAGTTTTTCACACTCTGTTCCAGAAACAACAACTGTATCTGTGTCCAAACCCTAGAATATCCATTTGTAGGAAAAGAAGGAAGAAATAACAGGGAGTGTTTCATCTTACAGCATAGAGCAGCCTGATGTAACGGGTATGTGGAGAGTGCTTTGAAATGATGCTTGCATGATATGAGGCTGTGTTTACATCTGAGTACAGTCCCACCAAAAAGCTCTGTCTCTGTTCAGAAAACACAATTTTAGCTGATTATTTGGAAGGTAGTTCCTTAAGACCACATTCCTGGTTTTAAGTTCTTGTGAAATAAAGGCAAGTGAAAGGTACAGTTTCGAGTTTTGAAAGGATATACTAATTCAATATATCCTGCACTCAAATCATTACTGTTAAACTTTCAGGAGCATCAACATGCAGAAAATCAAGGAATATCATGCAGTAGCACACAATGATGTAGTTGCTCTGGGCTACCATTTATGCTGCTGAGTTGTTATCTATGACATTATGAACCATCAGTTTCCTTCAGAACATAAGTACCTGGTGCTGCAGCAACAAAGGAGCCAAGTGGATTATGTTTCTCTGTTCCAATGTTTTTCTTGTTTTCTGGGGATTTGGAGCACAGTTTGTCTTGGTTTAATTTTTATGAGAGCTTTGGGGCCTTTTTCTCACTTGGCACAGTGAGGTATAGCAAGATTTCATTTATGATTGTATACCCTATGTTTTTAGAGAAAATATGGCAGAAATAAAAAACCTATTTTATGATGGACTCCCTTTCTGCATGTGCAGCACATAAACTGAGGTTTCCTGAACACCAAGCTCGGAGGTTTGGCTCAAACCCTGCTTGTTCTCTGGGGGCTGCAAAAACTGATGGTTAGAAAATCTGTGATTTGACCTCCTCAGGGCCATGAATTACTTACCTGGGTATTCATGAGTTTGCATGGCATAAATATAGATGTGGGAGGTGTCAAATTTTCCATATTCATCAAACAGAAAACAGATTTGGATGAGACTCCACTTAGCTGTAGTAGCTGGGAAGGTCCAGCACAGGAGACTTTTAGAGTTAATAATGCAGGACTGAAGGAACTTTGTATCCCCATCCCCTAGTGTTTATCTGGGACAGATGCCTGACCCCTCATTTCTTAAACCAAAGTCTTTTTCTTACATTCTTCCATACTTTTCCAGTGATAGTCATATGTCCAGACACTGTTATATTCCCTAGCTCTTGGACTAAAGAATATATAAAAGATGGAAGCAAAAGAGGCTCATCTTCCCTTCACAATTTTTCATCCATGGAATTGAGATGGACATAAAATATACTGTGAATTGACTCTCATATCTGCTGTGATCTTGTCTCCCATAGTAAACTTTGGATAATTCCTTGTTCTAAACGTGCTCCTTCATTGTATAAATACATCTTCAAATACAGGTGATAAAAACTAGAAGCAATACTAGAGTTATTGAGATTCCTGAAAGCAGAAATAGCAGGCAGGGAAAGAAGTGAGAAAGAAAATGGAGAAATGTTGGAGTGATACCTGTGAGCATTTAACTGATCTGTAGCTGGGCCATGCATTGGAAAATGTGGTTTGAGCAATCAGTATTCTACTTCAGGGGATGAAATGAAACTTTTGCTCTGAAACTAATGTGTGAAATGTTTCCTTATGTCAAATCCCGCTTAGTATGTAATAAAAAAAATAGATCTGTTTGCAGTGGTTTTCCTAGGCTCCTCGTGTGACTGCCCTTCATTGCTACCAGTGGAGAATCATTGTGCTCTGCTGGCCCTTTCATTGGAGATGACAGGCATTCCTGCAATAGTCACCTGTTTTCTCACCCAAGACAAGAGGCAGAATGTGGACTTTGAGACATCAAAAGTTTTGTTTCAGTGGGCAGCTCCAGTCACTGTGATTGGACTGGAGGTGATCAGTGCTTATGAATAGCAGGGCCAAGCTGTCTGAGATGTGACACCAAAGAGCTGAGGCAACAGAAATGAGAAGCAATACTGGAAACGTGTGCCTAATTAATTTTTATGAAAGCAAAGCTCACTGTAGAGGTGTGACATAGTCTGCATACTCCTGATAATATTTTTGAACATGACCTGTAAATGTTCCTGTACCTAATGCTTCCTCTTTGTTTTGTGTTATGAATGTGTACCTGGGAAAATGTTCCTTATCTTTGCAATTCCTAGAGCAGCACGATATGTAAAGAGACAGAAGCTGGCTTTAAAAAAGCTGAACTCACAGTTAGTCAGTGAGAAACAAATCCTGTCTGGAGCTGCTGTCTCACAGGCTTTTTGTCCCATTTGCAATCTATGTGTCATTTCTGTGAAAGGACATCCTGCAACAGAGGATGGCTCTGACAGGTCTCATGTCCTGGTAATTTCTTGTCTTGATGCCTTGTATGACCAACTGGAAATCATATCCAATATTCAATGCTGAGCTGTGCTCTTGCTGAGCTTATTGAGAACTGCAGGCACTTGAGGGGGAGCTCACTAGGATCACTTAGCCACTTGCTGATTTGCTCTTTGGGTGTTTTTAAGCTTAAAAGCAAAACAAGAGACAGGAATCCCAATGACAAACTGAAATCAGCAAGTTTTCCAGTGTGAGGATCCTAATTAAAACTAACAGAATATTTTAGTTGTGTTATAGTCTTTTTTTCTAATGTGTTACCCTTGCAACCTCCCTCAAACAAAGCCACGTGGTGCATTTTGGAGTCCAGTTTGAGTTGGCCTGCAGGCAGTGGTGCATGTCTATCAAAGGGGTGTTTGGCACACTCCTACAAGCAAAAGAGAGAACAGCTATTGCTTCCTGTTTCTGCCCCTGTATGGGCTAATCCATCTTCTAGGAGCAGTATGATGCATCTCTGCATGGGCTCAGCAGAAACCTACAGGTGCTATTGGACCTCCCCAGCTTGCCCAGGCCAGGGAAGGGCCCCACACTTCCCTTGCCACTTCACTGGGATCTCCAGGAAGGAGCTGCTTTGGTCTTTAGGAGGCATGGGCTATTTCCCTTGCTAGCAAGAGCTCTGTGTGATGCTGGCTCTGTGATGTTCACACCTCTGAGCACTTTGCTTTTGGTGTTTCCTGCTGGCAGCCAGGACTTGCCACTATGGAGGGGCTATTTTATAAGCAGTGTGCCCAGATGCTTTTCATCCAGAGCTGCTGCAGAGACTTTGAACTGAATGTGCTCACTCTCATTTTCTCAGAGAGGTACACAGAACATGACTGGATTTAGACCAGCAACATGCCCATTATGATGAGGTATTTACTCCACAAGCAAGCCAATTAAAACATAAAATATTTACATCTTCCACCATGCCAGTGCTGAACCTGCTATCCTGGCATGCACTTTGCCTACCTCATCTCATGCTCTTGAGTACCCCAGCAGGCTCAGCATTCCATCCATTCTTTTTCTTGCCTACAGCTCAGCACATGCCTCTGAGTCGGGCTGACCCTGGTGATTGACAAAGAGTACCAGATGTTTTTTGACATTAGATGTCATGCTGTGAGTGGAGCTGTGCAAAACAGGTCCTGCTACAGCTGTCTGACAGCCACTGTGAATGCTGCTGTCAGCTTGCTGGGCCATGTGCTGTGTCCTAGTCTGGGCCTTGGCACTGGGAATTGTCCCCTTGCTCTTGATAGTCCTGTCACCAGATTTGCAGAATGCATGGGTAGAGGCCATTGGTGCTATGATTTAGCTCTCTGGTGAGCTAGGGGGTTAATCTGAGTTTTCTAGGGGCAGACTCTTCCTCACAAGTGGAAGAAGAGAGAGACAGGGGATTTATCTCTGTGTCACCTAATCTTAACACTAAATTGAGATAGAGAGGTAAAAGGGCTTGGCAGATTATCCCTCTCCTGTATTTTGCTTTCAGTATAAATTCTGGGTGTTATTCTGTTGACAAGATGAAAAAAAAAAAATAAACTGAAAGGACAACTTGTCTCTGCCTTTCACTGTCTCCTTTGGATGCACTGGGAGGTGAGTGATACCATCACCAAGGGCTGGAAATCCTGCCTGGATAACTGCAGTCCCATGCTCAGCTCCTGGCAGAGCAGGCAGCTGCTTTTCCACAGGGAGAGGGATGGCAAACCAGAGTGAAGTGGTTGTAATGAAGCTAATCTCATTAAGCAAAGTGTTAGTGGAACTGGAGATGCTGTTGATTGCTAGCACCTGCCTGATGGCCTTCCCAGGAGACACATCTGGGCTCTTTAAATTCCTTGGGGAAGAGTAGAGCCCCTTCTGTTTCTTGTCTCCCCTGAGGCAGGAGCAAAGTCATGAGTAATCTCCTATAACCAAAATGCAGGGTATGTTTTGGTGTCCTGGCACTGTCCTCTGGCAGGTTGCTTGGCAGACCTCAAGCCAAGGGTTGTGTGTTTCTGTAGAAATTGCTGTGATTCATAAGCTCACTTCCAAAGTGTGATTTCTTTTGTTTTGTTCGGTCCCTGGGTGCAAGTTTTCAGGGAAAATACTTAACTGTGTGTCTGGAGACTGTCCTCTTGCTCTGAAAAAATGCATGATTGTAATTTTCTGCTGATTCATCATTAAGGAGCTCAGATTTGTGAGATATTGCTGCACCTGTCCCAGCATTTTTTTCATGCTTTACCTTCTTAATTACGCTTGTTTTGTGCCCATGATGAGTGACTGCATAGGAGAAACCATAAACTCTGGGGGGAAGCTGTGGGCCCTTTAAAGACTCTCTGTATAGATAGAGCCTTGACTTTTTGCCCCAAAGCCCCAGATTATCTCCCCTAATGATAAAAGTGAGGCCAAATATGCATTTTACTTGTGAATGGACTGTTGGACAATGCTTAAATACCAGCTTGTTAGCAATCTGTGATGAATGTAGGGCAAGCTAGATATGGAAAATGAACAGTGTTGTGTGGTGGCTTTTCCTGGCAGGGGGTGGGAGTCCTGCCTGCCTCCTTTAGTCCTTGTGTCTGTTTTCCTGTGCCATCACCCAAGTTAGCAGGGAGAGAGTTTGTCCTGGGAACAGCATCACTGTTCTGGATTAAAAAATGATTAAGTCTTTATTTCTCTAAAGTCCTATACCCAGCACACAGCTCTCCAGTTTGATTTGGGTAGTAAGGCATTTGCATGTGCATTATTTTGGCTGGCAGATTCCTGGTTTGAATTGCTGTTTCTATCACAAATACTTATCAGTATAGTTTTTTCCTAGCAGGCCCTCCTCCAGTGGACAAAGCTCATAATAATATAATATTTATTTCATTTAAAAATTGAAAAAATTTGAAATTCTGCTGTTGAAGTATATGTTCCCCTAGAATATTTTTCCCCTGTTGCTTTTCCATATGTGTATATGCCTATCTTCAAATCGAGATCTGACCTTGGAGTTTCAAAGCTGATGCAGCTAATAGAGCTAATACTTTTCTTCCACTGGGCAGGTGTCTGTAAAAGAACAGTTTTATGACAGTGTTTGAGCATTGGCTACTAAACCCTTTGCCCTGTGTGTTAGTGAGCAGCTGCTGCTAAGCCAGCCAGCAGATGTGAGTCAAACCTGGAAGCATCTCTGTGGGGTACAGGGTCTGCGCTGCAAAATTCCACTTCTGTTCCTGTCTGGGAGAAGCTGCTCCTGCTGCTTCCCCCAGGTGATTCTGAAATGGGTCTGCAGCAAGCAGAGATGAGGAAGAGAAAGCAGGCCCTGGCACTAGAGGTGGTTTCACAGCAGTTATTTGGTCTCGTGAAATATTTCAGGGGGCCACTGAGGTTTTATATCTTGAGCGAAGGGGCCCTGCCATTTAAAAAAAAGAAGCTCTTTGTAATGTGGGTGGAGGGCACAAGTGAAATCCCCTGCTTGGGTTTATTCTGTGTGGCAAACCTAGTCTTATTTCTCTTCTATCCACTCTGATCCCTGCCAGCTAGCCAGGAAGATACCTGCTGCTGCTTCTAGTCAGCTCATGCTGTGATGATTGTTGGCTTAGCAGGATGCACATTAAGTGCCACTAAAAATAAATAGGGAATTGGGTTTTCTGGCTCTCTTTTTGATTTCCCTCCTTTAAATGAAAGAAATTGTTAAGCTCTCAGGGTTGTTAAAACAGAAACAAAAGGAAGAAGGCCCTGCATTGGGAACACCTTTGGAAAGCAGGGCTACATCAGGAGGAGCTGCCATCCCTGGTGGGTGCTGCAGTAGAGGCATCTCCCAGATGAGCCATTATACTCCCACCAGGAGCTCCACAAAGTGCTGCCTCTTCCCTGTGCAGACCCCACCAAGCTGCTCTTACAAGTGCCTTTACAAATACATCTTTCCACTGAGGCTCCCCAAAGCCTAGGGTGGGTTAACACAGGATTCAATTTTGAATGACCCATTGGAAGGAGACAAATGAGACCATCCTGAGTCCTTCTTTTCTTCCCCCAAATGTTGTAGCAGTACAGCAGTTGTGCCAGACTAAATGTTGACAGTCTTGAATGTAATTTGTCTGTACTAAAGTTAATGCTGCACTTCATGTACTATATTTATATCCATCTATTCCCTTTCATGTCAGATAAGTTCTAGCGTGTGGGATGCATAATGAGATTGACTGAAAAATAATTTTTAACCCTGTGAATTCTACAGCTTCCTGCAGGTAGAGAAGGTTGAGGTTATTTTCCTAATAGATGGTTATGGTGTGCTTTATTTTTTTTTCCTGACCCTTTATTACATGTGATAGCAGGGTTATAATTAACATTGACTCCGTGATTGCAAGAAGGCTGAACCATTCCTTTATTAAACTATCCTATATTATACTATATTATTAAGAAACCTGTAACCATTCCAGACAGTCTGATACAGCTTTGACCTAATTGGTCAATCCATTCAAACACCATCACCAGTGTCCAATTAAGAAACCACCCTTTGGTAAACAATCTCCAAAACACATTCCACATGTGCACAACAGGTGCAGCAAGTGAAGATAAGAATTGTTTTAATTCTTTTTCTGGGCTTTCTCACAGCTCCCCAGGAATATCCTGGGAAAGTCTGTGCCTGCTCTCTGTAGCCAGAGAGCTGCTACCACAATTACATTCAGCTATTATAACACTATAGTGTGGAAGTTGCAAAAACCTTGGTTGTGAGGTTTATATGCAGTGCAGCAATGCATAACTTAGAATATTGTGAGGGCTGCCTGGAACTTTGCTGAAGAAGAGGCTTGGGAAACCCCCCCAGCTGTGAAGGAGGTTTACCCCTAGGCTGTAGCACTCTTACTTAGCTGCTGTGACCCTCTTACTAAAAGGAGTCTCCTACTAAACCTACCCTGAGAGGATGCCTGGATTCCTGCTGTCGTTGCAGTCCAGGAGACATCTCTGTCCATCCTTGTGAGGTAAGTGGATTAAGTTTCTCTTCTCTGGTGGGTGAATTATGGTGTGGAGGTGCCTCTTCGAGCATTCCCTTTGCTGCCTGCAAAGGGAGAAGCTCGTAGAAAATTCAGCATCATCCTTGTTGCTCCTATGAAAGGTGTTTGTCACCCTCTCTTTTCAGAGGGTGAGACAAATGTTAAACACCTCTAAAATTTTATTTTTGTATGTATTCATGTTGTTCCAGAGATGTTTCTTTAAGTTTGTGCTGTATAAGGTAAAGGGGAGCAGGAGAGTCAAGATGAACAGGTTCATATCTATAGATCTGCTCTCAAGCAGACAAGGACCAGATTTGAGTCATTGCCTGGCTTTAATTTCTCCAGACCAAGTTCTACCTTAACGTCCCCCTGACCCTAAAGCCAAATCCCTTCTCATTTGCCTGCCTTGGTAAGTGCTGAGCACAGATGCTCAGCTGCTGTAAATAATCTCAGCTCTGACGTCAGGGCTGTTACAACAATTGACATCAGCTGAAGACGTGTCTGTGACTAAACATAACCCACAGGTACTACAGCATGATTTACAGAGGCTCTTAGCACTGTGAACCATATGTTTTATAGCTGCTGAGAAGGAGAAGAAAGCGTCTGACAGCAAGCAAAGGCATATTTAGTAGCATTTTTATATGGTTGAAATTGCCCAGTTAGGGGTTTTTAGGAAATACGTGTGCTGTGATACACAGCACCACATAGTTCAAGCATGTGACACCCCAGGCATTCAATTTATCACAATCTATCATGTCAACTTGGCTAATTTGACACTATTTCCTGCTGAAATGCTCTCAGACAGTTCTGCATTGTCTGCTAATCTCCATGACATGTGAGCCTGTGGGAAGGACCCTAAAGAAAAACAGAACTCAGTGCTATGGATTTGAGGGAAGGGAGAAGAACAGATCTCAGTAGTTGATAGAATCACAGAATATCCTGACTTGAAGGGGACCCATAGGGACCCATCCATAAGGATGATCAAAGTTCAAGTCCTGACCCTTCACATGACAGCCCCAAGGGTCACACCATGTGCCCAAGAGTATTGTCCAAAATTTTCTTGAACCTCTGTCAGGCTTGGTGCTGTGACCACTGCCCTGGGGAGCCTGTTCCAATGCCCAGCCACCCTCTGGGTGAAGAAACTTTTCCTGATATCCGACCTAAACCTCCCCTGGCACAGCTTCATGCCATTCCCTTTTGTCTTCTCGCTGATCACCAGAGAAGAGTATTCATTATAATTACTATGCTATAATATGATGTAAATAATGTGCACAATGCAACATATTATTATTATATTAATTCATTATTATTCCTTGTGATTCACTTAATTTTTGAAAACAGCTGTAGTGAGATACTGTTCCTCCCATGGTGTGAGTACATCACAGCAAATTTCAACAAAACATGCCTTGAAGGAGGGTGGTTCTCTGAAGTCTTGCTGTGGAAGAGCTGGATAATGCACTGAAATGTGAATGAGAGGCAGCAAGGACAGAGAGGGTGCATCTCCTGGAGAGAAAGGATTCTGCTTAAAGGCCTGAAGCTTCTCTCTGGGTGGCTCCTTGCTGTGCAGAAACAGGCAATGAAGCAATGTTGTTGAGTCTCTTGCAGCCCCCAGCAGTGACTTCAGCATTTCCCAACACTTGAGAACTGATCTGGAGGCTGTGTTAGTGCAGAGCTGCTAGGGAGTGAGGGAGAGAGCTGCTTACCCAAACTGCTACTCCTGAACCTGCACCAGGCTGACCTTGGCATGTGTCATCAGGGCTCCTGCATCCTCTTGAGCTGCAATTCCCCATAGTTTGTGTTAGAGAGAGTGCCAACCCAGCCTGGACTGTGCAGGGATAGATCTGGAAAAGATAAAACAGAGAGGTGACATCAGAATAAGTGACACTGCTGTGGTACAGCAGGCACAAGTCAAGGTGTAGATGCTGATCAAGGAGTGTCATCTCCAATGCAGCAAGGGCTGCACTTCCTGCTCTCCCCCTGAACTGGGGATGCTTTTGTCATTATGTAGCCCCTGACAACCTATTGTGACTGTGCAGAAGTGAGAGGAAATGTGTAGTTAGGCTTTACCTTCATAAGTCTCAGTTGTTGATCTATATGAGCTAAACATTCAAGGACAGAAAAGTATGTAATGAGAAAAAGCCTCTTTCTTTAGGCTGCTTGAGCTTGGATATCTTCATTGTTAAACATTTGCAAAGACAGCTGAGGAGCCAGAGGGGATTATTTTGTCTATTATTAACTAGCTGCTGAACATTTCCTAATTGAACTTCTATTGTTTCTTTCATTAATATACATTACCAGAGTTTATGCAAAATTAGCACTTACAAGTGTTACCTGTTTAAATGGACTCCTAAGTACAGATGAGTAGTAATTTGCTTTTGTAAGTTTAAGTAGTAAAATTGGAGTGTTTACAGCTACTGATTTCTGGCAAAAAAAATTGATGCCACCTTGCATCAATATATCTACAACAAAATCCAATATATAGGCATGCCCATTTGGTATGTTAAAACATAAATGGTTTTACAGTGATATTGAAAACTTCTGACAAAACCCAGGGTTGTAACATCCAGATCTGTACTTAGACTGGGTGTCTTTGAGGCAAAATTTGTGGGACCTTTATTTCTAAGGTTTCCATTGTGAACATGCACAAAGCTCCATCAGTAACTGAGTTGAAAAAAATCCACTTTTTAATTATAAAAGAGCCAGTGCTTCATTGCTGGCTGTGGGCTATAAGCAGAAAAGTGAATGGAGCCATGGATAAATACTGAAGAGGTGATACTGGAGGCACATGTCCCTGTAAGAAATCCCTCTCTGCACTGGATGTAAGTGCAGAAGCTGTGTAATGCCCTGGTTTTATATTGCCTGCAATAAGAGAGCAAACAGAATTTGTCATAACCAGCAGGTGCCTCGTACCTGGCAATTTCACATTGCCTTGCTCACAATTTACCTTGTCAGAAGCACAGGTCTGCTGATGCATCCTCACTCTCCTGCCTGAGGGTCAGGCTAAAGGATCCAGGGACTGTTTTTAGGGCAGTTTCTGTCCCTGATGTTGGTGGTGTTGGCAATGAAAGCAGAACAAGTACTTGGAGCACAGCAGAATTACTCCTTGGTTGGCATTAGAGTAAATTAGTTGGCTGGGGGTCCATTTATAGAGCTGGATTGAGGGGCAGTGCCAAGGAAATCAGAGTGTGCCTTCTGGGGTGTATTTTTAGCCTGTAAACTCGTGGGTTTGTTTACATACTTGAAATACAAGGTTCCCAGCTAAGCATCTTCTGGGACAGGTGAGTGCAATTTGATGTAGACATAGTAGAAAAGTTGCATGACTTTGTGTTTGAAAAACAAAACTGAATACCCAAATCCACCCACACAGATTTGAGATGCATGTCATAATTCTAGATATTTTGTTTAAAAGTGTCTAATGTTTTCTCCTGCATTTAAGATAGTGTATATATAAAAAGTTAAAAAGAAACAAAACTAAGGTGGTCCTGTTGAAGGCAATTCATGAACTTCCTTGCTTCTGAGACCTCAGCTCCTTGTATGCTGGGGTGTTGGTTTGGGTTTGGTTTTGTTTTGTTTTACTGCGAGTTTCTAGAGGCTTCTGAAAACACAAACGCAGCACATCTTGTGGAAACTGTTCTGCTTCTTGTAATGTTGCTAAGTGTGGAAGATAGACTGCAGGAGTTTGTGGTGTGAGCCACCTGTGGCAGGGTGCCACAGATGTCAGCCAGCCACCAGATCAGAATGCAGCATCGATTTACTATTTCTCTCCTGCCAGAAAATAACAATCCCTTTTGTGACCTCAGGCTCCTGTTGCACTGCAGTTGTAGACTTTTATGCTCTCACCTTCCTGCTTGTTCTTGCTCTCTCTGTCTGCAGTCAGCTCCTGGTACCAGCTGATATTCCCACAGACACTTAACTCCTGTTTCTAATATTCTGCAGAATATCCTCCCTGTTCTGGATCAAGTCCACCTCCAGCAGGCAGGAGCAGAGTTTGCAGGATAAATCGTGCTCACCCCTGGAATCTTGTCCAGGGGAAAGCTGTTTGTGAGAAGCAGGGCTGGCATAGAGTGATGTGCAAGGGGAGCAGGGTCAGCACAGCTGGCAGATCCCTGCCACCACCAAACTCCACCAGGTTTTCCCTCAAAACCTACTGGTTTCTCAGAGGATGATTTAAATTTGCTTTGGTTTTCTTAGCGTGGGTATCCTGTTCTCTCTGTAAACCCACACTGAGGAATCACTGTGTGATTTCTGCTGATGTCTTCAAAAAAAAAAAAAAAAAAAGAAATTCAGAGCAAGCCAGAACAGCTGACAATATTCCTTCATGCTGCTAGGTGGTCTAGCCAGACCCAACTCATATCCTGTCATTTCACTTAGTTCATACTCAGCTTTCTCTCACCCTTGAGATCTCTTCAAATTGGGGAGTAGCACCTGAGTTCCCACTAGTCAAAACTAGTGACTAGTTTTGATGCAAAACAGGTGAGAGGTGCTGCATGGTCTATTGGATCAAAGCAGCCAAAAAGGAAAAGTGGGTAAAAAAAGTGGGAAGAGATATACAGGCTTTCAGAAAAATCTCCAGCTAAACTGGACTATGTTTTGTATTATTTAAGATATCATCTGGCAATTTTAGTCTGCCCTTAAAACAGCCCATTAAACAATAATTATTATTTCTTTTTAATATACTACAAAGGTAAAACTTGTGTGGAAATCTTGTCCATATATATTTAGAATAAAGAGCTTCTGTCTTAGTGCCAAATGAAATCATTTGGAGATTGAATTTCTCCTTTACTGTGAAGAAATATGTCCTGCATACACCTGTTAGTGGCAAATTTTGGCAGCTGTTGTCTAATAAGTAAATTTATCTGCTGCTATTGTACTTTGAGACTTATTAATTTAGAAAAATGTTGAAAGGAAAGATGTGAGGAATGCTGCTTTCCTCTGAGACCCAAATACACATGGCTAAATTGAAGACAAGTTAGTGTGAAATGCCTCTGTTATCCAAATGCCACATTTTAGGTTATTATACTTCTACAAATATTGCTGTGGCAGAACAGCTGTAAGAAAGGTGATAGAGGGAGAATGCTAAACAAGAGAAATGATGCCTGTATCCTGCAGTTGCTGTGCATTGGGAAGAGGGATGTATGTGGCAGGGGAGCACCCAGGAGCTGGAGGCAGCTCTGAGGAGAGGCTGCCCTGAGAGAAGCTGAAGCTACTGCTGAGCCCCTGTGAGGACTTTGAAGGTGGAATAAATTTATATTGTAGGTAGAGGTGAAATCTGCATTCCACAGGGTTCAGCTGTGAAACTTGTGCTAAGATCAGTCACAACAAAAAAGGGGGGGAAGTAGGTTCTTCCTCAACTTGAATCTCCCAGCAGTGGCCTGGCAGGATTTTAGTACAGAAATAAAGGAATTAAAGGTGGACTTGCAAGGATCAAGGAAACTCTCTGCTTTGCAAATAGTACCTGCTGGTGGAACAGGAGCAGGAACCAAGAGAGGGAAAGAGCAGAGCAACCTTGTTAACATCAGTAAGAGAATAATGGCTTCTGAATGCAAACCCTGAGGACCAAAGATCAAAGTTCTGTGGTCCATCCCCTCGGCCAGAGGATGTATTGAAATAAAATAAGGGCTCTGCCAGCAGATGCTACGAGTTAAGCAACATTTCCATGCCAGCAATCTATGTAAAAAGCAATCATTCAAATGGAGGAGAAGAGTAAAAATTAAATAGCTGGAGATGGAGTAGTCAGAGAGCACCAAGGATGCAGAACAGCTAAAGATAATTAAATTACATAGAAATAAATTAGTTACCATAATGGTCAGATTAGGAAATAAAACACTGGAGCATAATCTTGCCAAGCATTTGAGTAGAGCAGCAGAACTGGAACATAACTGAACTGACAAATGAGAGAGAGATTTATAGTTCTTGCCTAAATTTACAAACAGCTATGAGTATTCAAATTTTGCTGTCACATCTGAAAGCAATCGAAACTCATCCTGCCTGGACCTTGTTAAAATCCTAAATTTAGTTATTTTCTGTAAGGTTTCAAGGCAATCTTAGTTGATGACTTTGACTGATTTGTTAGAGCTGATAGGTTTTTTTGAGTCCACTTTGCATCTTGGGCAAATTTACACTCAAAAGAAGTGTTGGGAATATAAGAGATAAACCCTTGCTTACCATAACAACTGTGAGCCAGATTGGTGTCACTTGCATGATTTTGGTAATAAGAAACTCCACGTTTTTGTGGAGTTGGAGGGATCCCTGTTTCCCAGGCACAGATGAGGGCTGGGACTGTCCTGCCTTTTTTTGGGCAGAGAATAAGCCATGGTCACCCCAGGCTTTGCCCAGCCTGTAGCCCTGCTCCAGACCCTCCTGTGGAGTGGGTGGCTCTGGGAGAGCTCCCATGGTGTGATCCATAGTGGATCATTGCCATCTCCAGCTTTTCACAGGTGGCAGTGCTGAATTGCTTGGCAGATAAACGTGGGGGAGGCTGAATTACCAGGGTGATGAGGTGATAGAGTCTTGAGACCCTGCATTTCTGGGGTACCCTGCACCCCTCCAGCAGCAGCACCCCAAGGGATGTTGGCTTGGGATGTGCCAAGCAGGACAGGAGCCTGCTGAGGTTTCTGTGTGTCACTGCTGAGTTATAGCTGCAGTCCTCACATGGACATGAACATCTAAGGAGGCATAGAGTAGGTTCTTTTTCTTTTTTTAATTTAATTTGAGAACTGTATTGACCTTTCAGTGTGGTTCCATTAGCATCCCTGCTCCTACTGTTTGAAGCTCCCTTCTAGGCTGCTCTGTGTGCAGAGCAGTCTGTCTTTCATGGTGACTTTGAGCTGACTGGAAAAAAAAATCATTCTTTTCCTTTTTTCCCTGTTTTTAATAGTAAGACTCCATGAGCTACATTTTGACCTTGCAGGGGAGAAAATGTGAAGCAGTAGTAGCAACTGATGTATGGGAAAAATCTGGATATTATTATATACAGCAATCCCAATGAGGCTAGAGCAACACAAAGAGATTGATGTTTTTTCTCAGGTCACACTTTTGCCTCTGGCAGTATTAGCATGAATGCCATTTAGTCATCAGTGTGATTTTGTTTACAAAGGCAGATGTATTCCTACCTTCTTTATTATATTTTGAGCATTTTTTTCCCCCTCAGCTTAGAACTTGAGGGCTGATAATTGTACTGGTACTTGTTCATTTTTCAAGGGTGATCAAGAAATGAGGAACCTTTGATTCTCACAATAACTAAGTAGGATGGTCCACAATGGAAGAAGTACAGGAATTATTAGCTTGGCCTTTCTGGACTTTCATACCCAGCATCACAGAAACACTGCACAATTATTCATGATTTTCTGTCTGCTTTCCATTTTCCTTATTGTCAAGTGAGAATGCCCTGCATTGATAATGAAAATCAGTTTGATAGTTAGGGTAATGGGGATGCTCAATGTTATGAGGGAACAGTATTTTTAAGAATACTTTAAATAATATATTTAAGCAAACAGTTGGGAAGTCAGCACCTCCCACAGGTATGAAATTATCTCTAGCTTCCAAGAAGCGAGAAAGTTTAATAATTTCACTTCTTTCATGATTTGTATTTATTGAAGTAGTTAACATTTGTCTTCTCATGGAAATTGCTGACTTTTTTAAGGCTCTGGCTTTAAAAAAAAAAAAGACAAAAAGAACAAAACCAACCAAGGCTCCAAAGTATGTTCTGCGGACAGAAAAAAAAGGTGTGAAATCACCTTTTAAATCACATTTCAATAAATGCAAAATAAAGGACAGTTTTACTGTGCTAGGACATAAATGGCAGTTGAAGCAAGCCAAGACATCAGCTGTAATGACATCTCCACTGCAGCTGGCCCATCATCACAAATGGTTTTAGTGGGCTGTGTTTCCAGCTTTGCAGCTCTCAATTCACCCGAGGTGATGCTGCCTGTGAATGTTTTAAGGAAACAATGTTGGTGTTCCAGTGATCATCCTCCAGAAAGGCTTCCCATGATCCATCTTTGCAAGGGCTTGGTCCTTCCTAGGCTGCTTCTGGGACCTCCTCACCCTTGGTGTGTGCACACCACTTCCAGGTTAATCTTGCAGCCTCTGTGATGCCTTTTCCTTTCCCAGCTACACAATCCTCAGGTAACAGAAGCCCCTTGCAGCCTCTCCTCTCGGGATTCCCCTGCCTGGGATGCTCCTTTTTCACAGCCAGGTGATCGAAGAAAGAGTCAGAGCTCCTTGGCTTTGGTTCTCAAGGTTGTTTATTTTCTCTTATCTATAACATGTTCTCCCTGCCCAGCCCAGATG
>WBNO01009748.1:58941-108042 GCA_013400575.1 Peucedramus taeniatus
ATTCTATTTCTCCACTCAGTGATAAGCTACTCATTTTATTCTACTTTCCCTGGTTTGTAACTCCTCACATAAAGTTGGTAACTTTTTCCATGGCTCAAGATCGAGGGCAGAAGGATCTTGAGCTCTGTGCCAAGACCTCCAAGCCCCCTGCCTGGGTCTCAGCCCATCCAAAGCAGCAAGAGGGATGTCCTGGTTTCCCACACTCTCCAAGTGCTGCACCGGAGCTGCTGCTGTGGCAGGAGCAGGATGCATCCTGGCAGATGGTTTGGAGCAAGTGAGTCAGAGCTGTTGCATAAGCTGCAATGGGGTAAACTTGGCCTACCAGGCACATTCCCAAATCAGAAGTCTTCCCTCCACCCCAAAAATCCCAGGCAGAAAAGATCCAAAGATTACACACATCTTGGGTTCGTTTTGGTATTTTGGGGTGTGTCGTCCTGATTTTCTCAAGTTTTACCAAGCCTTCTGATGCTTGTATTTTTTGCACAGAACTTTCCTATAAACTTTATGTAAATATCTTATTGTTTTTCATTTCTTTATGGAGGATGAGCAACCTGATGGACTGTTGGGTTGCCCAGTGACATTGAGGAGGTGACACTGTAACCCTGCAATGACAGTGTCATTTCAGAAAGATATATACATGGAGTCAGATGTTTTGATAAAAAGTTTTTTAGTTTGCTTTGAACAGAACTGCCCGTGTCATTTGTGTGTTGCCCCACGGTGACAGGGGTGAACAGAGTTTGCAGTTCCAGGGTGATCTGTAATCTCAATGCAATTAAAAGGAAAGATGTGTTTGTACGTGTGGGTGGGCGTGTAATATTCTCAGGCTTGTGGCCTTAAAAGGAAACAGTAAATAGCAAATGAAACTCCATAAAACCCTAAGCATTGGCAGCTTTGTTCCTCGAGGATTATGCACCAGCCTAAAGAAGTGAAACTGTGTTACCTAATAGGATAGACAGGATCTTGGCAGGGATGAGACTGGCAGGTACTACGCATGGGCAGAGCATAATGAACCTCATGTTTGGTACAATTAAAGCTTTTTTTGCTAGAAATTTTGTGATGAGACATTTTAAGCTGGGAATTCTCTTTGTTATTTGCAGAGATTGTTAAAAAAAAAAGGATTTTTTTCCAAAGCCAGTAAGGATCAAATACTGCTTTTCTTCAATTGCACAAACTCTGCCCTCTTACCCTTCCCATAAGGTAGTAGATACATTGGAGTTGAATATATAAATCTATTCTAATCAGGAACCAGCTACACCAATAAATCAGTATTTTCTTGCTACGTATGCAATATATAAATGGCACATTCACAGATGTCAAATAAGTTTCCCTAACTAAGGAAACTGCTCAACACACTTCAGATCTTCGTAGCAACGCCTAAAGTACCACCCTAATAGCATCAGTGGAGTAGAAACTGTTTAGCAGAATAGCACAGACTTTATATAGGGTCTTCCTTAGGCTGGTATTTTTAGTCTGTAGACTTCACTTATTCTTGCTGAATTAGTAGAGCCTTTTAGAATGTGTGTTTTATTTCAAATCTGCAATCTTGACAGCAGGGTTTCAGCTAGTTTTCTCTCCTACTGCAAACCTTACCTGTTTCTTTCATATAGGAAATACAGAGGGAAGATAAAGCACACAGGATTTGGCCACACTCTCATAAATTCATGAAACATGGCATTTCTTGCTGTGAGAAAAACAGCTAAATGATTGCTGCTTTATCTAGTAAAACAAATGTATCCTGTCCAACAGAGATGATAATTCTTACTGACCTCAATGCTTATAGATTTTACTCCTAAATATCTGATTTTCATAAGAGCCCAGATCCTACTTCAGCATTTAAATGAAACTCTCATGGCTTCCAGCTGCTCTTTCCAAGGACTAGATGCCCAAATGAATCTACACTCACAGATACCTTGGTGTCTAAATCAGGATATTTGGGTGCTGGGTGCATCCAGAGATTAAGATCTTTGAACGAATAATGCTAAGCTGCACTTAGAGAGCTGCTGAAAAGCCTAGTTCTACCTACAAAATGGAGTGGCAGCTTTTTAATGCTGCCATTTTACAAAGTGAGTATCTACAATTAGCCCCCTAAATTCTTGTTTGGATACCCTGCTTTAAATCACATGCATGTAGTTGCAGATGGAGATACCACACTCGTACATACCCATTTTACATTAACATGGCATAAAAGCCAGCATGGTTAATACCAGCTATCACTAAGTAATAAGCTATTTCCACTAAATTGCTGCAGAGCTGCTGCATTGAGAGGTGGATATGAGCACTGGGAGACAGTGCACTGATTCTTTTGTGCTGTTAAGTGAATGATAAAAAAATTACTTGAAAAACCAAATGCTGGTGCACCAGGTTTTTGGTGTAAAAACTCTCCTTTTGATGGAAATGACAAGATCTTGAGTGGTAAAGGCACAGCTGGTGCTCACATCTGGGCTAGGAAAAAAGGGCCAGTGATGAAGTGTTGCAGCAGAAATTGAGGGTCTTCCAAGGGAAAAAAGTAGAATATTTAGTGTTGTGGAAAGCCTCTTGTATGTATAATTAGGACTCTTCACTGAAGAAGATGAGCAGAAAATGAGGGGGCTTTAGGATCAGACACAGCAGTTCTGTGATGCTGTAAGCACAGAGGACAGGGATATAAATCTTTTATCATGGGACCCCTTAGCTCAAATGAAGAGGATTTTGTGAGACTCCATGCTCTTGTGTACCTGTCTGTGAGGATTTTTTCCCTAAAGGGGCCTGTTTTGGTCAGTGTTGAGGACAAGGTGTCTGACTGCATGGACTGCTGCTCCCAGCCACGTTGGCAGCTTGTGTGGTCAGTCTGTGGCCCTGACTGTCAAATAATCAAGTAGGTACTCATTGTGAGATCTTTTCAGCTTAGCACTCCACTTCTGCTTCTGAAAAGAGCTGAGCTCCAGGTCAGCACTGAAAAAATCTGAAGTAGATGAAAGTCAGTGAGGAAGAGTGTAAAAAAAGAGAAAATGGCTCTTTGTAATCACCTAATAACTTGGTTAATTTTTTGGGGGTATGCCTAAAGACCTATTTGGATCTCTTGTAATGAGACATGTGCTTAGTTTGGTGAAGGAGGCAGTTATATTGTGAGAAAACTCATCAGAGCATATATGTTTGATATGATCTGCATAATAACATAAATCCAGCATCTATGTGAAGATGATTTCAGCTGCCTCATACAGAAAGGCAGCTGGATTTTGGGATGAGGCCACCCACTGCCAGAAGAAAAATGCTTGAATCTTCAATACCTTTGATTCACGGGCTTTAGGAGGTGAGAATCATACTGTCACAGCATGTGCCTGGGAAGAATGTTAAATTTCCTACGCCTTGTCCTCTCCCCCTCTCTCACAGTCTGCTTCTAAATTGAACTCTCTGCAGATGAAACTTTAACTTTCTGATACCTCTACATAAATCCCGTTTTCCATTTTGACAGAAATTTTACTCGAGGAAAAAAAAAAAGGGGTTTTTTTCCCCTTGTCTCTGCAGCACTGACAGCTTTGTGCTTGTCCTTTCTTGAAATATCCAAGTTAATTTTATAGCTATTGAGGAGCAGGGTGTAAAGGCAGCTTTACAACCTTTAACCACAACACAGCACCCTCCTCTCTGGAATCTCCACCTCCTGTACCTATTCTTGCAAACCACCTGGAGCAATGTTTCTGCCTCATAAATCTGAGCCTTTAAGAGGGGCAGCCTTTAAGAATTCGGGTTTCCCATGCACTGCTCTAGCTGAAGTAGTCTATCTGGCTGATTTTTCTCATAATGCCTTTTTGATGTGTTGCTGGTAAATGACTTTATTTGTAAGAGATTGCGATCGTGGCAAAAAATCCCAATAGTGACAAAAATAACTATTATGGGCAACGCTGGATTTTCCACTCATTTGTGGTTTGCCTTTAGCCTCCAGTTAAGCTTGTTGCCAATTATTTTTTTCGTGTCTGCTATACACAGGCCACAGAGGGTTTTGTTCTTCCTCTGTCAAAAGTCCCACACCATCAATTAGAACAGGAAGATGGGTTCCTCTGTGGTATTTGAATCCAAGCAAACCTAAAACAAGCAATGTTTTGCTAATCTTTACATGCACCTGCAGAGGAACAGAGGCTGCACCTGGGTGGAAAAAAGTTACCAGTAGCTTTTCATGTGCAAAGCTCTTAAATGTAGCAATTACACAAGGCAAATTGTGAGGGGCTGTGGTTTCTTGGTGACTGCTTTTATTGTACTTTATCATATGCAGAAAATGAATCATCTGATACAGAAACAGCTCTTTAGGGATCAACATATGCACCTGAGCCTAGATCTGCATTTAAAAGATATGAAAGAGATCTCTTACAATGTAGCAGGATGAATAATATTGCAAATCCATGGGGTTTTGACAGGTAATTAATCAAAAAATATCCATATTTAGATATTTAGGTGCTAGGCACCAAGAAAGTCTGCCTTTTCTGTATAGTAACTCTGAGAGCTGCACATTTTTAACACATCTAAAAATCAGGCTGCTGATGTTGATGCCTATGTCTATTTCCAGAGTCTGAGTAGTTGGATGAGCCATAGCATGATGGTGGAAGCCCTTTCCCTGTAGGGAAGGAAGCAGTGGCTGTGTAGTGGCAGCAGCCAGGTCTGTGCAGGCACACGGACTCACACTGTCACATGGGTATGGCAAAATAGCTGTCAGAGCCTTTGAGAAGTCCTGATGCAGCTGAAGACTGGGGGCCTAGCTGTGTCCCTGTGTGTTTAGTGCACAGCTTCAGTTTCCTGGCACAGAGCAGCTTGCTTTTCAAAGCAGACTAATTAATCACAGCCACCAGCGAGAGCAGGAACGGCCGTTCGGGGTTAACAAGAGTGTGGCAGCAGGGGAGGTGGGCAAGTGTGTTGGTGGAAACTGGCCCTAGGAGGGTCTCAGGATTCCCTGCCTGGGAATTCGGGTTTCCCAGCCTGGGAATTCCCCGAGAGTCTTTTTCACAGACAGATGGTTGAAGAACAAGTCAGAGTTGCTTGGCCTTCGTTCTCAGAGTTATTATTTCTTATCTATAACATGTTCTCCCAGCCCAGCCCAGATGCTCTCAGCAGGTCAGTCCAAGGCACACTGCCCGCCCTCAGGGCTGTGTTGTCTTTTTATACTATAAACTACGTAGACATTATTTACAGTTAATCCCCAATACCTATCACCGATGTTAGACAGTGAAATTCTACCTTAAACCAATCCAAAAGTGCCACCATCACCAAGAGAATGGAGATGATGAAGAAGAAGGAAGGAGGGCAGTGCAGGCCCAGATTCCTCCATCTTGACCCCCCTGTACACTTCTCATATGAATCCTAACATTCTATTTTTCTACTTAAAAATGCGCTACTTATTTTATTCTACTTTCCCTGGTTTGTAATTCCTCATATAAAGTTGGTAACTGTTTCCATGGCTCAAGATCGAAAGCAGAGGGATCTTTGGCTCCATTCCAAGCTCTCAGAGCCCCCTGCCAGGGTCTCAGCCCATCCAAGGCAGCAAGAGGGATTTCCTGGTTTCCCACAGGAGGGGTGCTGTGAATGTAAACATCCCTCACCCTGCATATTGCATAATTTTATGAGCAGAGTATTGCCTGATGTGTCCCTCTAATTTCACATTGAGGAAAAAATGGGTTTTTTTAAGTAGTACTTTTGGAATATTGATATCACCAACATTTTATTTGTCCCTTTCAGTTGTGGTGTGAGTTGTTCATAACTCTGTCCTCTAGCCTGTCATTGTCCTGAATAACCTGCTCAGGACTGTAACATTTCCTTCCCTGTGTGTGAGATGCTCTGTCTCATGTCAGTGTGTGCACAGTGCCAGTGTAGCTGTGCTCATCACTCAGCCCAGAAGTTTTGGCAACAGAGTTTAATGACAAGCAGGATGCTCACACCAGAAGGGATGGTGGCTGTCTCAGAGATATTTGCAGCTCATTTTGAAGCAGGAGCAGTGGCTTGTGTGTGCGTGCATAGGCGATCCTTGAATTCCAGGCATGAGAAGACACCATTTGGAGAACACTTTCCTGTGATTGCCTCCACATTTTCCTGAAATATTTCCACCCAGTTCAGGGGAGGTTCTCATTTAGAAAGTTTTGTGACATTGATCTCTGGCTGCTTTGTTGTCTTCTCTACAGTTTGCCTCTGCCACAGTGACAGTGTACTTCCACCCCCAACCAAGCCAAATGAAAGATTAGGACTTGAAAATGCCTTATGCCATGTCACCAGGCTTTATTAAGAGCATGAGGTTAGGGTAGGGTTCTGCTCTACTCTTGATGACTTATCTCCTTAAGATAGCTCCAGACTTCCAGCTGAGCTGTATTTTCACATCTCCTTGCTCTGTGCTCGATCTCTGTCATTAAGAGCTCCATTTCTGCTGGAATTTCACATTTCCATTTCACAATGTTTGAACAGAGGCGACATCCAAACCTCTTACTCCCATCCTTGTTGGAAGATGACAGGCAACCAGAAAGAACCACAGTTAAGAGGGAAAATATCCCAAATTACACTCCTGTTCCTTGTGTTGGAGTGTGAGGAGGAAAGGCAGAGAACACAGCACAGCCATCTACAATTCACTTTGTCACTCAGAGATTGAATAACTTAATGACAAAGTTATTCCTGCCAAGTTCTGATGGCTTCTTACCTTCACAACATCTGCACTAATTAGTAACTTCCCTTGGAAGCTGCTTGTGCTGGGTATTGTTCTGCTGCCAGTCATCAGGCAGTGATACCTTGCTGCAGGAGAGAAGGAGCCTCCAGCTCTGCAGTTTGTTCAGTTAAATGTGAGTCTGTGCTTGGAATGAAGCTCAGGTGCATCAGTAGGGAGTCCTTTGGGTGGCCACAGAATTGTCATGCCCTAATAACACTGAACTGAGTGCACAAATGACAAATGTGACTGGGGGATGTGTCAGGAGAAGCTTTTCCAACCTGCAGTGTTGGAGTATTGTGTGAAGCTCGTTAGGAGTGTTCATTAAAAATGCTCATGTGTTCATGATGGGAAAGGAAAGAAAGGAAAGGAAAAGAAAAAAGAAAAAAAGAAGGAAAGGAAAGAAAAGAAAAGAGAAAGAAAAGAGAAAGAAAAAGAAAAGAAGAAAAAAGAAAAGAAGAAAAAAGAAAATAAAAGAGAAAGAAAAGAAAAAAGAAAAGGAGAAAAGAAAAGAAAAAAGAAAAGAAAAGAAGAAAAAAGAAAAGAAAAGAGAAAGAAAAAGAAAAGACAAAAAAAGAAAATAAAAGAGAAAGAAAAGAAAGAAAATAAAAAAGAAAAGGAGAAAAGAAAAGAAAAAAGAAAAGAAGAAAAAAGAAAAGAGAAAGAAAAGAAAGAAAAGAAAAAAGAAAAGGAGAAAAAGAAAAGAAAAAAATAAAAGAAAAGAAAAAAAGAAAAGAAAAGAAAGAGAAAAGAAGCTCGTGGGAATGGAGAACTCTTTAATAGGAGAGTAAAAATGCTTTCCATGTCTCACACATGGAAAAAAAGCAAGACTTGAGGTGCAGCATGAGTGGGAGAAAGAACAATTATTTTAGGAAAATTATGTCTCAAACCCTGCTGGACAGCTTGCAGCTGTCCAGTAGTAAAGAGGGGGAAAAAAAAGTGAACTCTGATAGAAGACTGATGAATTTTATCTGGTTGTTCCAAATTTTTATCAGCAATTTGACCACATTATAGTTTGTCTTAAATAAACATTTACTACCTGATTTGATCATTCTGGGTAGTTGCTTTTTGTTGATTTGGGTTTTTTAACTCATCACTTCTTCTACAGTTTCTTGGGATGTTTAAAACTAACACAGTAAAAAGCACCAAGACCACCCCACCCCGTGAAAATAATGTCAAAAACCCTTTTCCCCTCTAAGTAAAGCTCTTAAAACCCCAAAAAAGAGAACCATTCTTCATTGTTTTCTTCTTTTTATTATTTTATTATTCTGCTTTAGAAAGCATTTCTGCTAAAGAAAAATGTGAGAGAAAAAATAGGATTATGGCCCTATTTTAAACACTTCTGCATTTTTTCCACAAGAAATGAAGTTTGTAGCACTTTTCCTCCTCTTGATATTATAGAATTTGGACAGTCACAGGAGTGTTCCAGGGAAACTGGAGACTTTCATGGAGCTGCTAAATACAGCACCCAGTGAGGGAACTCCCCTGAGTAATATTGTCATAGTCTTTTCCTTATTCTTTTCTGAATGTAATTAGTTTGTATATCCTTCCTAGAGTTTCTACAACCCCCTCCTTTCTGTGAATAGTGGTGGTAACATCTCCCATGACAACTTGCTTAATTTATTAAAGGTGTAGAGAGTTTGTAGGAAATTCACCAGCATTTAGCAGGGGGGAGTGGGGATTTAGGAAGAAAATCTGGCAGAGGAGATAAATTGAATCAGTCTGGGGAAACAGGGGCATTCCAGCCTGGTTTTATTGTGTTCCTTGTGTGTTATTTGGCCAGCTTAGGGAAACTGAGAAGTGCTTTGGAGAGCACAGTGAGTCTGAGGGAAGGTGCAGCTGAAGGTTATCAGTACATCACTGCAGACATGGTTTGGGTGGAATAAGACAAATCTCTCTGGTTTCACACTGACTGCTAAAGACTCTGGCTGATGACCAGCTCAGTGCTGTCTGTTATTGACAACGTCCTGAATGATGACTTTCTTAGGATGTTTTCTTTCTTATTGAATGCATTTTTAAATTCTAGAATATTTACTCAAGACTGAATGCTGCCAAATATTTAGATAACCAAATGATCTAAAGCAAGTTGTGTCACTGACTAATCCAGATATTCTGTGTGCAGGGCTTTTTCCAGCTGTTAGCTCAGACTGTATTCTCTTTTTCTCTTTTAATTTTATGCCCTCTAAAGCATTTTTTTTTTACTATTTTGTCATCTTTGTCACTACTACTAGCTTACAATTCACAAATCCTCTTTTAAATAAATGAATACTGATGATCAACTAATACATCAAAGAATGCTGATGCAAAGTTTTTTCTGTAATTTCCACTATGCCAGTGGCAAATATGGTGAATCAACTGTTTTATCCATCTTCCTCTTTAATATCAAGCATATTGAATTTTATAGACTAACTGAAATAAAAATAAATGACAAGGAAAACCACTTTATGTTGCTGAAAATGTGTACTGAGTGGATTTCAGAACTTTGTGATAATTCATAACTTTTTGTGCAGAACAGAAAAGTATTGACATTGCAAGTGAAAAAGGAATTATTTCAATTACATTCAAAAATCACAGTGGATCCAAGTTATATAAATGTAACAGTAATTCTTGTGGACTTCACAATTATGCAAAAAACCTTGGTATTCAGGGATTGGTTTTCTTTTTTTTAGCTCATGCAGAGGGAGCAGAGTAATTCACAGTATAATTTAAGGAGAAATTCAATTTTCTCATGAAGTACATACAATATTGTCAACATGTCTGTATAGGTTTTTACATCTGTGAGGACCAAATACAGAAAATAAATTGAGTTTACCATGTACCAGTATTGTATCAAGTATCTCATGTTCTCCATGAAATAAGATGCTCTTTCATGTTCTGATTACATACATTTTAACAAAATTTACCTCCTGAAATATTTTCCTTAAAAATAGGTTTCCAGAGGAGGTGTTCACACATCAGTTGCCTCACATGCAGCATTTACAGTTCAATAGCTCTGAAAACAATGACAGTGAAATTGCATTAGTGGACCTTTTTTCTTTGTAAGAGCTTAAAGATCAGTCAGACAACTTAAGCAGGATATTTCTGGAGAAGCAAGAAATGTTATGCATCCATACTGTAACAAAAGAACTGCTGTTGAGGTATTTTTAATGTATTGATAAACCATCAAGTGCTCAGATGTTTGAGCATCAGCTGATGAGAAAGGCTCTGTTATTCCAGCAAAACCTACCAAGACCTTCTCAATCACACCCTTTTTTTTTTATTTGTTTGTTTTTGGTTTTGGTTTTTTTTTAGTTGGGTTGTTTGGGTTTTTTTCCTTCTTTTATACTTTATTTTTAAGTATCCCAGACTGGCAGAAGATAGAAAAATGAGTGTTCAGAAATGTCTATTGAAAATATTTGCATTGAGAAAAAAGAAAGAGCGCTAAAACATTTGGATTTGGAGTGCCACCAATATTCTGATTTTTACTGATGCACAAGCTCTGGCCACTAATTTTCCACTCCTCACAGTGAGGGTGAACATGAAATTAAAATAATAGACTTGTCTTTTCAGATGACATTTGTCTTGTTTTGTTGTCCTTCACACTGTTTATATTCCAGTTATCACTATCTTCTTCCCGGTCTGTTTCCTTCCACACATTTGAAGCTTTTCTGTGAGATGGGATCCTCCAGCTGCTCAGCAGAACAGCTTTTCTGGACACTGGTGAGCTAAACCCAAGTGTTACTCCTCTTTTAAGATCAAACCCAAATATTGGTCAGGCCTCCCCTTTTTGTTTTGGAACACCAGCAGAATGGTTGCCTTTTTCCCAGAAGAAAGTCAAATATTTCCATGCACGAGTTGTGCTCGTGCAGAAAGCTCAGAGCTACACCCAGAACTTGAGGAACCTCTCCAAAACAAGCATGGCCTTGAGTTCCTGTTGTCTTTCTGCCAGTCCTGGTGTTCTTGGATAGAGTTTCATGAAAATTCAGTATGCCCAGAACAAAATTCAGTGTCTGTACTTCAAGTCACTTAGGCTGCTTGTGCTGTGAAAAGATGTTGGTGTGAGTGAGGCAGATTGTTGTCAGAAATATCTTTTTAAAACATCATCTCTTGCTGAGGTTGGGTCTTAGGTTATTAAAAACCCTTGGAGGGGATATAGGTGAGAGGATCAGTGAGAGCACTTGTGAGTACTGCACAGCAGTGCTCTCTTCTAGAGATACCCATGAATACATTGAACATTTCATTGTCTTTAAGCATAGTTGGCAACCTATACATTGCCTCTTGCTTGTCTACTTTCTGAAAAGACAGGAATAATATGGCTGTCCCAAGAGGATATTCCTCAGCAAGAAAACTAATCTCCTGTGTAGCCAAACTCTCTCAGCAACTCAAGAGCTATACAAGGCCACTTTTGAGTGAAAACATTTTTGTCCTTGGATGTATACAGTGTTTAGTGAAGTGCTTGGAAACCAAGGCAGATCTTTGTAGCAGGAAGAGTTGAGATTTGTGGAAGATTGTGGCTAGAATAGAAAAAACAGTCTCTTCTTTTCACCCTTTTATAATTGGTGCAACAATGGGGCAGTGGGAAAGCACAAGCAAATAAACAATTTGTACCATGCAGGAAGGCTATAAATGAAAAACAAAAAAGAGAGGCAGAGATGGCTGTTATTTTTTTCCTTAAACAAGCAGACAAAGAATCCCTTTCCTTCCCTTTAAAAGTAGCCCTTCTTCTACAAGCACATTGCTGGGCAGCAACATAGGGAGGAGAAGGCAAAAGAGGATTTTTCATGTTATAACCCATTCTGGGTTTTTTCTGACCTGCTGAAGCAATCTATTTTCGCAAACAAAGCCTCAAAAAGATGCAGTCTCCAAGAAAGAACAGGGCTTCTGAGTCCCCTCTGGGGCAAGCACCTCTAAGTTAAACCCTGGATGTGTGGAATACCTGCCAGCACTGACAGTGGAGCTCAGTCCTTAGCAAAACAGCTTGCACAGACCAAAAATATGGTCACTGTAGAGCTGACCCCTTACTGTGAATTGGCTAATTATCAACAGAAATATTTAATCCTAACTCTCTAGTTGAAAATTGGATTTTTGTGAGATTTAGTTTGCACCCTAAATATGACATCTGTGTGTTTCTACTGCTTGCCATAAACTGACCTGTAGGACTAATAACTAAAGAAAAATTCTTTTCCTAAACTAAGTAAGAAATAAAATACCAATAGCTGAAAATGTAAGTGCTATTGGCAGGAATTTGCTTTTTAGGGTAATGGGCTTGGGTTTGTGTCCTTAATAGCCCAAGCTGCAGTTTTCTGAGGAGCCTTGAACACTGCTACAGCTGACAGTGATCCTGGCTACCGAGGGTAACATGAGGTGTGAGTTTAAAGATGTTTCTGTTGGTATTGCAAACATTTTAGATTTTCTCTCCATTGATACTAGATGACATGCTGTTTGCACTATCCCAGTTTTTGAGACTCTCTTGTTAAAGGAAGTGGGAATTAGTTAATTTGGCATCTTTGAACATCAGCAATAACTCATAAGAAATTTATACCACCACATTTCCCAGGGTCTCTCTCTCCAACGTTAACACATGAATTTGAAATAAATAAAGCAAGCCTATAAGATTGTAGCCCATAGATTCTGATAGCTGGTACTTGTGCTAATATGATAACTGCTGAGTTCAAATTACAGTGTCTCTAAGGACAAACTAAAGGATTGTCTCATCTTAATATTGCTGAAAGTAAGTGAGTAATGTTTGTAAAACTTTGTCTAGAGAAATGCCTTTACCCCACTACAGGGCAATATCTTTGCTCCCATTTTTCATGTTTAGGCTGATTTTTTTTCTAGATAGTGTGTTATGGCTATCATGTATAAAGTACAGGGTACAGAACTGGTTATACTTATTTCTGTAATACAGGCACGCTGTTTTTTATGGCATGTTACTGTTTTGAATGAATTGAGATTATCTTCTGTGGAAGGTCAGCAATTTCAATGTCTTTCTCATGACAGGAGCTAGACAGCATTATCAGTTGTAATTTTCAGCTCATAAAGTAAACTGCTGCACAACATAACATGCTCCTGGGGGTTCCACCTTAGGTAGCTGAGTGTTATTCATTTGCTAAATGATCCTTAGGTGTAGTGTGAGCATTTTCATCTGAAAGCTTCTGACTCACAGAGCACACATGCACTCGTTTGACTGGAGATGCTGGCAGAGGAGGCTGCTCAGCTCTCTCAGGACCAAGCACTGGAATAGGGATAAATGTTGTAATCTGGGGTGTCTTGGAAGCACCTCATCCCTTATTCTTGGCTGAGTAGTTCCCACTGGATTTTCTGTGTGCTTTCCTGTCAAGTGCAAAAGATTTGGGTTTTTTTTGTTTTTATCAGTTATCACCTGCTGAGACTTTCACTTTATTTGCCATATATGCAGTCGTTCAATATTTGTCTCAGGGTTGCACTCTTGGAACTGAATGTCAAAATAAAGCATCCAGGCCAAAGATGCATCTTTGGAACAGAAGATATAGATAAGGAAGCCAAAGTCCTTCTCTATGTATTGTATAAAACTCCAGCTTGGACATTTGGCTCTGTCTGCCAGTATGCAATCTGATGAAGGCTGTCCAAAACAGGGATTTTACACAGAATTAATCAAAAGATACAGTGCACACATCTTGGGGCACAAGAATAAGAACTCTGTCACTTCCTGGGTAAACAGTAATGTGCCCAAAAGGCAGTAGGGCATTTGGAGGGTGTCTCTAAGAAAATTGTCAACTTTTCTGAGCAGGTAGATTAAGCAAACTGCTATTACATTTGCTAAGCTCCAGCTGGGTACTGTGACTGTTCATAAATGAGCTTTAATATTCCCCTTTTCTCAGCTGCAAATGACAATCCCTGTTTTAATTCTCAGTAATTCCTAGAAAGCCAAAACTCTGTAAGCTCCCAACACATGCAGAGGGTTGGCCTTGTGTGTGACCTCTCTCACCTCTCAAACTGTGCTGCAGAACTGCAGCCCTGCATCCACAGCCTTGTGGCTTTCTGATGCTGTCATCTGTGTTCATTGCCAGGGGAGGAAAAAAAGATACAAGGGAAAATAATGTTCAGAGAGCAGAGTGTCACTGTGGGATCAAATGCAAGAAATAATGCATGGGCAGGTTTGTAAAAGAGATGTTTGCTGTGGCTTCTGTAGTAAACAGTGTTCTTCTCCAGCCCTAACAAAGTCCACAGACCAGCAAGTAAAGGGCACATCATCAGTGTTAATTTACTTGAATCTCCCAGCAGAGGACCAATATGAAATATTAATCCCTGAGAGAGAGAAATTACTGATGTGACCTTTGACCATGTCAGAAGTGTGCCCACATGTAGGACTCTTGTGGTGGTTTGTTGACAGTTTGGAGTACAGGCAGTGCAGCCCCTACAGCTGTGAAGTCAGTCTGCATCTTCATCAGAGAAGTTTTTTCCATTTTTCTGCCTTCCACAGTGCCATTATTGCTGTGGGTTTTTTCAGCTTCTCAATGGCAGCTGCTCAGGCAGAGAGCAGAGAGACCACAAGCTACATCCTGAACTAGGCAACTTCAGAAGTTTGCTGCAAATGTACCAATGAATACTTGGAGAGAAGGAATAAACAGAGAGGCTGCTGATGTGCAAGTGGGATGAAGTGTTTCTGACAAAGTCCAGCAGAGGAGCAAGTGGGGAAAGTGGCACAAAAGGAACAAATGTAATGTTTAGCAACTATCATTTGCCTGCTCAGGGTGTTGTGTGATTTATATGACTAACCAAGTCAGCAAGCAGTGAGTGTTGATAATTAATGGTGTGCCAATGATTTATGGATCAAGGACTATTTGCTCTAAGCATAGCCTCATAATTCTAAATAATAAATAAACTAAAAATTTATTTAATTTGTGAGCAGCCCTTCATCAGCAAAAGTAAAGAGAATTCTTCTCGTTGTTATTTGATGCATATTCCTTGCTCAGGTGTATTTAGTTGCTCACACACTATCTTAGCAGGGGAAAGAAGAAGAACCTTGTGTATGTGATAGTGAAAATAACATTTTTGTTGTTCTGTCTGAATGCTTAAAGATTGATTAAATTCTTCATGTTTTAACATGGCTTAGGGTGTTCCCCTAATGACTGATGCCTGGCAGGTTTCCAAAACATGGACTTTTAATCTGAGAAAGAGGTAGGAGAAAAATCCTGTCCTGTTTTCTGCAGATTCCCTGGTCAGAAAAGCAGGTGCAATTGGATGCTGACTGTGCAGCCAACACCAGCACACTTCAGCATGCCCCAAAAACCTGAGGCAAAGCTGAGGGAGGAAAAAAAACCCAAAACATAACAGATGTTGCCATCATTGTCCTTTTAATCACTGCCAAATTTGCTACCTGTGGGCTTCACTTGTAGTGTGGGCTGCATGAATTGGTGTGACTAGAGGCTAGAAGATAAAAGCTTTCATAAATTGTAGATAAGCAGGAAAATGGCAGTAGCTGCTTTTTGCCTCACCATCACCTGAACCCTTCTGCAAGCCTGTCAGCTCTGGGAGGGCAGAGGTTACCAAGCACTGCTTTTATTTGTACAGCTCCTGATACAATGAGACTTTAACCCCGAATGAGATTACAAAGTGTGACTAAATATTGTATAATAAATAATACAAAGGCTTAAATTATTCAAATTCATGCAGCTACAGCACATGCCTTGATATTGCCCCAGAGAATTAGGAGAGGGCAATGTGGTGGGAGTAGAGAGGTGTAGTTCATTCAGCAGCTGCCCAAAGAAGGATTTTTTTTTTCTCTTTTTCTTTTTTTTTCTTTTTATTATTGTTATTATTCTCTATGGGATTTTTTTTGTTATTCCTTGTCATTCTCTCATAGTGTTACTGCATGTAGGAGGTCCACATGTCCAGTCTGCTGTCTACCTGCACTTCTCCAGGTAGCACAGACAGTGGTCAAGCTTCACCTTCCTTCCCATCACCAGTGGGTATTTTGGCTCATTGATAAGTAGTTGTTTTTCTGTGGTTCATCTGCAATAGACACTAAAAATATTTCAGGATTTATATTGCTTTAGTGGTGACATTATGCCAGCACTGTCACCTAGGTAATGGAACTAATTGCCATAGCAACAAGGCTTTATAATTCAGCAGCCCCAACATTTTTGACATATGGGAGAAACTAAAGATTTGAAGTAGGACACAAATGAAATGTATCTGATTGGGCTAAGTCACATTAATAGTCATGAACAGGAATCTTCTGTGCAGAGTAAATCAAATCAGAGTAAACAATATATCTTTTAGAGGCCCATTTACTTCAAACTAAATTGTTTAATGTAAAAAAACTTTCTTCCTCTGGGGAAAAAAATAGCGGCATTTAATTAAGACAAGCAGATAATAAACCTGATTGTTTAAGTGTTATTGTACAGCCCCTGGGTATTGCTCCCATTCTAGGCATTGTTTGAGACTAAAGAAATGACAAAGTACTTCTAAAAGGTTTCTCTCACTTCAGGGTTGGTCATATACCTTGCCAAATTGTGGTGGCAGTGAGAGTGCTGGAACTGGTGGCAAAGTTCCCTGGGGAGCTCTATCTTGCTTGCCTATTTTCAGCTGTGCTGGCTCTGCCTCAGCCTTTTTTTGGGAAGGGCATAATCTCCACATACACCTGGCACAGTAATCCAGCTAGGATTAGGCACAAAATTATAAAAGGCCAGAGTGAAATTTTCCCTCATTCAAGTCAATGCAATTTTTGCTGTAGAATCAGTGGCCAGAAAATATTATTGACCATGTGATGGAGAAAGAGGTTGGAAATACCACTCTTTAGACCCTGTCTAGAGTACTGCACCCAAACTGGGCACTGCCAGGCATCAGTGAACTGGAGACAGTTTAGGGGAGATGGCCAATATGGTTAGGGCAGGGTCATTTGCCCTGTAAAGGTGGACAAAAACTCTGCAAGAGGCTGCACAGAGGGGTCACAGTGACCCCATCCTTGGAGGCTTTCAAGTTTTGACTGGTCAAAGCCCTGAGCAACCTGTTCAGAATTCAGGGCTGGTCCTGCTTTGAGCAAGAGTTTAGGCTAAATGTGTTCCAGCTCTCTTCCAACTGGAGTTATTCTGTGGCTTTGTGATTTTAGCAGAAGATACAATTCCTCTTTATTCCTCCTAATCTTCCTACCTATATCTAATCTCTAAAAAACTGCATCCCTATGGTGTCCAGTGAAGCAACAACTAAAATACTGGAGAGTTTCTTTTCTGTAACAAAGAGGAAGGTATCACATTTAGGTAAAAAGTAGCTAATCACTGAATATAGTCTTTAATTTAGTGTATGTTATACTTGCCTGTACTGAGGTAAGTGTTACCATTTCAATCAACATGATTATTTTGGTTCAGGCAGAAGCAGTGAACAAATTCTCAGATAAAGAACAGTGACTCACTCACTTTCTGCCTCCAACATAAATATTAGCTGCTCTCCAGTAAATGTAACTCATCTGTGGTTGGAAATGCATTACTCTGCTGATAAAATGCTCCTTTTCCCATTTGCCTATATTATACAGGCTCAGCATTAACTTAAGCTTTTTACTCTGATGGAATTAGACACAATAATTACTTTAAACATATTGTCTGACTGTTTTCCTTATCAGGACTTCAGGTTTGCATTCCCACCTTTAGTCTCAAACTCTGTCTAGTAAAAGAAGAGAATTTGGGCAATTAGGCTGGAGGGTCAAAATAATCCTGACAATTACTTTTCATTCTAATCGAGATTGTAAAGCACTAAGAATTTCTCTCTGCATCTTGTGAGTTTTTCTCAACATTACCCTTCCAGGCACACTTAGAAATAGATGCTCTGTGGTTTATGTTTTATAACCTCAGTGGCTTTGGGGTCTTGAAAGCCAATTTAAAAGGCTCAGAAAAATCACAGCAAAACAGCTGCTTGGTTTTATGAGATATAAATGGTATCATTGAAAATGCACAGATGGCTTCTTGGTGATGCATTTCACAAACATGCTTAGATGTTGTTCAAAATATGAATTTGAATAAATCTGTGATTAATAATTTTCTAGTTGGTGACAGCAGCTACTAGGGTGAGAGCAGGTAGTTGGATACTATAGGCCTATTTTTCCTTTTTTTTTCCTCTTTTTCTTTTTTGTTTTGCATTTGTTGAGATTAAAATAACTTTCTAGCTAGCTTTTAATTAAAATTCAGTCTCAGATATGGTTTTACTTTGGCTTTGAACAGTGTGGAAACATGGGATGGAGGATTACCACTGCTAGAAACAAAAATATAGATTCATTGGAGCTTGAACCACTGCATTCTTTGTATGAAGAGAGTATGTTTGTGTGGGTTTTATCTTGTGCTACACTCACATGAAAAGAATAAAGAGGAAGAGATGTTACCCCCTTCACAACATGTGCAGAATAATTTTGAGTCATGGACATTTGAGTGAAAAATACCCGGAATTTTTTAATATGCCTGAACAATAATTGCCTTAAAAGGGAAAAAAAAAAGAAACTTCATTGAGTGCTGGTAGGGATTTCTTCTGTGATTTAAGCAGTCTCTGAAAGGAGGTTGTTTATTTTGGCTACACTGCATGTCAAGAATGGTTTGAAAGAAGCAATCGAATGCTTTTCCTTGCATACAGATCATTCATTATATAGCTATCAATAACTGCCTAATAAAACTAGTCCAAAATAAATCATGCTTTCTTAACTGCTTGGTAAACGTTGGACAACACTTCAAGGCACTTCTCAATACAGTAGCACTTTACAAAAGCAATCTATGCTCTAAGCACCCATTACTGTTACCAATTCATTAAAATGTTGAGTTAATGTATTCAGGCTCCTTCGTGTGGAAGTGAAAGCCAGCAACAAAGCCAACAAAGATGCATGTGTCTGATTATGCTATGCCAGAAGTAAATAATAGAGTGTTATTCAATTCATAGCACAAGTAATGGATTTTGGATAGCAGCACACATCCATTTGTAAAATGATGGACATGTCAAAATGAAGTATGTCATAGGCAAAAAGTACAGACTTCTAAAATAGATGATGATAAGTTCAAGACCTGTGCCTCAAGTTTTGAGGCTCAAATAAGTCTTATTTATTTCTTTTAAAAAATAAATTAAACTGAGGGGCACTCACACTTTATTTAATTAAAATGTGCAATGTTTAGTGAAATGTTCACAGGATTTTTCAGCATATGCCTTGTATCTGTAAAACTTAGAGCAATTGGAGGCATGTACTGGAAGTGAAGCAGTACTGAAAGGAAAGAACACATGTTTAAAATACTTTCTATTAATTAGAAGTATTCAACTTGGCACTGAAGCTTCAGGCATGTTTGGGATAGATTTTATTGAAAATAACAGGTAATTACTAAAACTCAGTCCTTCTAAACATTCAAGCCTGGCAGTCTCAGTGCAGGCATCTGAAATCAATGAATGAAAACTCTGTATGGAAGGAAGTGTTGGTTCTGAAATCCAATACAGGAGCCCATATTTCCCTAATAGTGTTTTAGCTGTAGTAAACCCTGGACATAAAGCTTTCAGTGCATTAGCTGAGTAAATCTGCTTGATAAACAAAGTGCATGGGGTCTGTCCTGCTCCTCTGCATCAATGAGGATGTGATAACTTGCATTTAAATATCAAGAGTAGGTCTTTTTGCTCATTGGAGAGCTGCATGCCTCAGGCAGATCCACAGCAGCTTCAGCCAGTGCTGTGGAGTTAAGAGTTAACTCTGGAGTTAAGAGTTTTTACTGCCCCTTTTATGGGTTGCAGTGGAGTTTGCTTTTCAAAGCATGATTTTCCACGTCTTAATCAAGGGAGCCCTCTGGGATCCAACTCTAGCTCATTTTTCTGCTGCCTCACCATCACCTCTTTGCTTGCAATCACAGTGAGGGTAAAGGAAACGCAGTGGGATCTACTGGAACAGAGTTTACCTGCATGAGAGGGCTGCTCTGTGCAGATGTGGCACTGAGGGACGTGGTTTAGAGGGGGACTTGTTGATTTTACAATTGCAGCTGGACTTGATGATCTTAAAGTTCTTTTCCAAACTAAACTGAGGGGAAGTCAGGAATTCAAGCAATCCATCTCCTTACCAGGCAGCCCCAATCACAGCCACCCTTGTGGCTCAGAGTAGGTGTTTAACCCAGCCTGGGGGGGAATTTTGATGGACTGCTGACTATTTAGAGGTGCCAGGTGTTGCTTGGCACATCCTAGCTGGTCAAACTTGTCCCAGGGACTGGTTCATCCTTTGTGAAGCACATACAGCTTGTATGGAAGTGAAAGAGCATGTAGAGGCCTGCTAAAGCAAGGGGGTTAATGTAGCAGGGAGAAAACTGTGGTGCACTTAAATACTGAAGTGGTTGCAATAGATGGGTAAAGGAAAGGATGCTGGTGGGAACTGCTGGAGAATGGAGCTGTGGAAGTGTGGCAGAACTTCCATCAGGGGAGAGGAGCTGCACACGTGGGGCATCTAATGGGTACTGAGGGAAGGAGTCTGGAGCAAGAAATTATGAGAGGAAAATTGGTTTTTATCTTTTATGGGTAAATTGGAGTTTTAAATGGACAACTTATCTGAATCTGTTACTAAAGATCTTCCGAGATGGAATTTCTAAAAAATCCATAGATAATTAAGTATCTTTACTGCTGAAAGCTTTTCCTAATGTCTACTCTTGCTGTAGTTGAAGTTCATTACCTTTTTCCTGTCTTCCTTTGTCATGGGTAAGAGCTTTTTACAGTGTTCTTTGCACAGATGAGCACTGTTATATGCTGCCTCTTAGCATTTTCCCTAAATCAAACTAGCCCAAATTTTTTCAGGAAACTAGGATCTTTTTGTCACTCTCTACTTCTCTCCAAGTGTTCCACACCTGCCCAGCAGCATGCTGGCCAAAAACCAAATGCACTATTTTCACACAGTCCTCACGAGCCCCGAGGGGAGGGGAAAGATAACCTTATGTGATGGCTTTACTAAAGCAAAACTATGCATTTTTCTCTTATCTAATACATTTGCAGACCTATTAATTTGATATATATTTTATCATCTAGGTCAAAAATCATGGAGAGACTGCATCCCTCCACAGAGAGGCATTGCTTGGGGTTGTCCTCTGGCAGCGTACGCTCTCTGGATGTTTTTCAGGACTCTTTGGATTCCATTCTCTAGTTTATTTTACACTCTGTTTCTTAGGTTTCTTATGAGTATGTTCTAGGAGATAAGATCAGAAACCTTACCCAAGTCAAGATATCTTGTATTTATTGCAACACCTCTCTAAATACAAGCTGTTTACCCTGCCAAGGGAAGCAACTAAATTGGTCTTACAGCATTTGTTCCTAGTGACTACTTATTGGCTGTTTCTAGCCTTCCTTATTTTTCTTTTAATTGCCTATATATTCTTCAACAGGTGTGGGTTTTTTTTTCATTATTCCTCCAAGAGCTGAAACTGTGTTATCTGTAATATTCTTTTTTCTACCTTACATACAGGAGCATTGTTTTTATCCCTCTGCAGTCTTTTGGGTCTCCTCTTATTTTTCAGAAATTCTCAAAGAAAACCACGAGGAAACCTGAGACTACTTTAGCCAGTTCTACAAAAGTATTTCACGAGAAATTTAATCAGACCCAGCCACTTGGAAAACATCTAGCTTATCTTTATCTCAGTGTTCATGGCACTGCTCTGAGAGATCATTCATCCTTATCTATAGGTGTTTAAATAAGTAAGCACCTTAATTACAGCTGACCTTTTTAATAAAGAATGAAATGAAAAAGGCACTGATGTTGAGATTAAGTTCACCATCTCAGCTCTCTCTGTTGCTTCTTGTATTAGAGCCTATATTATGCTAACAACTGCATTGTCCATAAAACAAAGAGGAAGAAAGGACCTCAGAAACTTTCCAGACTCCCTGAACCCATGGCAATTAAAAACCCATCCTATCACAGTTTGGATCAAATTTTGCTGGAAGCATAACAAATATGACTGGGATGTGTTCAAGTACTTTGTTTTATTTTGAGTCATCCTTGACAGGAAGGGTAAAAGGGGAATATGGGAATGTTTGCAAAGTGTCTGTCGTGTCCCCAGTGGTGAAAGCAACATGAGATTGGCACCAGACTCCAAAGTCTCAACTGCAAATGGCTCTAAAAAAACTGCTAGTCTGCCTTTAACAAAAAAAATAATCTCTTTTTTATGCCATCTTTTTAAAGGTTTTTCATGTCATGCTCTGACATAAGAGAACATTAGCATCACTAAGCCTGAGTCCTGGGTGGGAACATGATAGGAGCATAAAACAAGACTCCGTAAATCTTAAATGTTTTGGCAAATGAAAATCAGCACTCACAAACTCTGTAGATCACTGGATGAGCAGCATACAAGGGCTTTTTCTGATGCACTTGCAGTGCCAAACCCATTATTTTTCCCTTTCACAGCCACACTGCTCTCCAAGTACAGATTTTGATAAAAGCCTAAACGAGCGTGAATTTACACACTATTTACTACTATTTACAAATTTACTACCACTTGCAGAAAGGCCAAAACATTCAACAGTTTTGTTTCTGACTCATGCATGGATGTGCCTTTTATTGCCAAGGGTAAGGTATGTGGTCACCAGGTCAAATGGGAAAATCTCACAGGATTTGTGTAATACCAGAGAAAAACAGCACAAAGGGCAAGTATTAGCTCTGACATTTCCTTAAGAAAAAAAGGTTGCAAAGGCCTTTAACATGACTTTATCATCTTGTATAGATCCTACAGTAGTCTGGACTTTTTAGGAGGCTGCAAGAAAGCTGCAAGCACTGAGGGAATTGACAGCAGTGTAGCACTTGGGACTTTACTGCATTGTAAATAGTTCTTTGAACCAATAATTTTAAAAAGTAATGTTTCTGGGATTGCTATTGTGCAAAATAAGAAAGAAGCTTTAAAAACACATATATGTGTATGGGTGGGGAGAAATCCTGTTTCTGCTGAACTCATTAATCTCTTGTCCTTTCTGGAAAAATTGATTTTAGGGAAGGAATATTCAAAGGCATCTTCCTTTAGTGATGTACGTTGTGAGGGAGAAGGGAACAGGGCAAGATTTCCCTCTCAATCTCATGGTGTGGGATGCTGAGAAGGCTGAATTTCAAACCTAGTGGATGCCCTGAGTCTCTGGTTGCTCAGAGAACAATGGTGCTCTGGTCTTCTCAGCCTCCTGCCCCTGAGCTGCTGCATCCTCCTGGTGGTGGAACTCCAGCACATCTGGAGGATTGCAGGCTACTCAGTCCTGGCTCACTCCTCACCCTTTGTAGGGCATGGAATAGCTGAGGGGGAGGGGAAAAAAAATGTACATGTATAAGCAGTATATCCAGGCTTCTGTAAAACATCTACTGTTGTGCCAGATGGGAAAATATTAGTTAAACTTACAGTAACTTAATTAAATTAGGATGAACTTATGAAAATTATGAAGTGATGGTGAAAGGTGGTCCAGAAGAAGCTGGCAATGCTGAAAAGGGAGCTCTTAGAGAGTGTCTAGCAGAGAACAATTATCATATTCTGGCATATTAATCTAAGAAATAAATAAGTAATCATAATAATGATTTAATATTTTCATCAACGACCTCAGTACCAAAAAGTAGGAGAGAATTAATGTTTTGGTTTTTTTCTGGTGGTGCAGATGTGGGACATATGAACAATAAAAATGTGAATTACCATATTATATAGAAATAATTAGATGACCTTGAGATCAGGAACCATTTAAATGTGATGGAACATTATAGTACAAAATGCAAAGATATGCACTTTGGGACCATGAACAAGGATTTCAGGCATTAACTGGTGCTTGAGCTGGGAGCAGCAAGGGAGACAGGTCATGAGTTTTAGTCAGCTGCAGACACAGTTATGAAAAAGCTCATTGGGGTCATAAGTTATTAAATTCTTCCTTTAGTGTAGTGACTTCCATGCTGTGTACAAGCCACTGTCTGAAATACTGTGTGCATGTCTTTGTATAATCTCACAAAAATTAATTTAAGATGGAATGAATGAGACGGGCACAATGGTCTTAGCAGGTGGTCTTATAAAAGGAAATCAAAAGTGTGGTTTCTTCAGACAGGAAAAAACAAAGGCTGAGAGAGGATATGACTGATATCCACAGATTTACCAGAGGAGGGGACACTAAAGGAGGGAGGAGAGGAAAATTGTTCTCTGAGCAGAAATGACAGCATTGACACAACAGCACTTTCATGTGTAAAAACAGGTAGAGCATTTAGGAGTTTTCCCATAGTACAGAGGGCATGACTCTTGCAACTTGTTTTTAGGATAGGAATTGATGAGTTTTAATTAAGATTTTATGAAACCATATTTCCTAGGACAGCAGAAGGCTGAAGGCAGATTCCATCTCACTCCTGTGCTCAAAGATTCATTGTGGACATCTCTGTTCCCTCCATCCCCCTGCTCCCCCTCTCTGTTTGTTTCTTCCTGCTTGCTCCCATCTCCAAAGCTGCCCAGATATATCTTATTTATTTTATTTGCATCACTTATTTTGCACATGGTTTGAGGTCTTTTTCCTGAGATAAACTTGCCTTAGAGAGGGGACAAGGATTCCTGCACTTTTCTCAGCCCTGTAGAGACATGCAAGAGCAGCACTCACGGTGTTGCCTGCTTTTCTGATAGAAAAGAAATTCTCCTTCACACTGGGTTTGGCTTTTCAGTTCACAGACAAGAGGAGGGAGATGCACTGAATGCTTGAAGCAGATATTAGAAATCATACTATTCAATTACTAGGAACTCTGATGTTCTTGCCTAACATCAGAGAAAAGCTCCTTGTTTTAACATTCAGATAGGTCCATAAAGTAGTTATTGTTTTCCTGGCCATACAGAGCATGCTGCCATATGTTCACAGTCAGAAATGGCATGAGCTACTAGTCATAATGGTTTTTATTTATGACAGTTTCTGGGATCCAAGGCTCTAGCTATAATGGCTCAGCAGGTTTCCACAGCTCAGCTGTGAGTAGACCTAATTCTGATTCATTCAGACTGTTCCTTCAGTCAAAGGCAGTAGCAAATAGAAAAGATACTGCTGATAAATTGCAGGTAGAAAAAAATTTAAAGTCAATATAACAACTACAGTTGATCCAATCAGAAACAAGTAGAGAAATTAAGAGAAGTTCAAGAAAGAACAAGGGGATAAAATCCACTGTGATTAGTAATAAGTGTGTAGTGCTTATCACAAGATTCAGATACTTTGATTATGCAGCAGAATAAAGAATACAGGAAAAAATGCTGCTGAGGAGGAAACTATGTACACTCAAGGATAAGTGGTTTGCAGAGACAGGAGTGGTTTAAAAAAGTACCACCCATGGCATCATATTCAGCTCTGTCTTGCACCACTTCTCCTTTTCCCACTATTGCTCCTGTGGGATTTTTTTCAGTCAATTGCCAGCTCAGTAGTCAATAAATTGCAAACTCAGTAGTTAAAAAGATAGAGATTACTAAGAGGTTTTGCTCTGCCCAAAAGGAGCATCTGCTGCAGGCTTGCCAGGTTACAGAATGCAGAGCAACCCATTCAGTGCTGTGCTGGAATGGCCAGAAGCCCTTTCTACTTTCATGATCTCTGAACGGAGTAAAAGAGTATTTGTTGTTTCTGCCAAGGATTTAGCAAGTCCTGTTTAAAATTTAGTGTCACTTTGCAGGAAGAACTGCAACCTATCAGGAGTTATAGGTAGGGGAAATGAGGAGTTCTGTTGCACTATGTGATGGCATCCCCTTCAGCAGGGCAAAGGATTGAGGGATAGTGGAAGAAAATTATGCTGAAGGAAGGAGCATGTTGCCTCTTGAATGCTTTTTCAGAAAGATTAAAAAACTACCATATTTGTAATAAGTTTAACCCATATTCAATCCTTTTGGACTGTGTAGTTGTGTTTACTTGAGCAATTTTTTACCTAGCAGAGGGGAAATCACAGCTCACCAGCAGGGCTCAGAAGCCCTGTGAGCTTGCTGGGATCTACAGGAACTAAGAAGCTAAAATGGTTCCCAAGAATATGCTGCCCACATCTCAGCCCATGTCCTGTCTCTTCTGTCCCTTGTTCCTGGTTGGCTCCTGTCTGTCAGAAGGAAGGATTAGCCCTTGCCTAGTGGCCTCTTGGCAAAATCACAGGTTTTTTGGGCTGAACCTCAAGTTCCCAGGTTTTGTGATGAACCAGGGTGTAGTTCCTGTTCAGGTGGACACAGACCTTTCTCCTCCCTCTCCAGTTTAAGTGAAAGCACTCAGTTTAGGATGTGTTCTCCAGGACTCTGATCCAGGGGAAGCCACAGACTTGGTGGAAGTCATGCTATGTTGCTTGCTCCTTACATTGTATAAACTGGGATCCAGTCACCACCTTGGACACAGCTTGATTCCCTGCTGGGACAAAACCTGCATGTGCAGTATTCCTTTCCCACAGGGACTTCCAAGGTGGGAAAAAAAAAGAAAAGTGCAATTGCAGAGAATGAGAGTGCATTCTACAGGTCCAAAATAGCTCCTCTGAGTTTAGGGGTGGCTGTTGACAGCCCTTGACTGCTGGACATGGGCTGTTAATACAGTAGGTTCTCACTTCTATTCTCAAATTGGTATTTGAGCAGAAGTAGTAAGCAGGCAGATATTTATCCCTTCTTCTCTCCCTGACATGTGTGCTGTAGATGGTTTGATGGTGACAGTTTTCCCTGCTGGTCACCCTGGAGGGTAATTAATAGCCAGGATGCCAGTTTGACTCCTGATCTACTGCAGCGCCTGCTTAAATAATAAATTGTCCTTCCTTGGATTTTGCAAAAAGGCCAGAATTTAGCAATTGGTCTGGAATGTGAAATACTGTATCTTTTCAATGGACACTTGAATTTAGCTGAGCTCAACCTAACGTGGCACTTTACTGTAATCCAGTGATAGCCAGGAATTAATTTTGTCTGTGCTGCCTGCCATGTAAAAGTAAACTTTGACAAGTCACAGATGCCTCATTCTATAAACTCATCACTGACTTTGTGTAAGACCTGAAGTGATTGAAACAAAATAAAAATATTTATGGTGTCTGAAATCTGTGTGATAGACTGGGATCTGTAGAGTCCTTGCTTCCCTGCAGGAAATGTCCCTGTATCAGCAGCCAAGTGCAGTTGAATGTGATTTGTGTAAGAAAGAAAAAAAAATAATCATCTGTAGGACACAGGCAGCTTTTTTTTGCTAAATTCTGATGAAGTATTGCTGTGGCTTCTTTTCCCCCAGGCTGCTGGTGGAGAGGCATATACCCTCTAATTTCTAGAGCAGAACTAGGTCTCGTGGGAGTCTGCATCTTTATTTCAATGTAACTCATGTTGTAGGATCTTCTGCCAATCTACCAACACAAACAATAAGATTATTAAATATAGCATGGTTTTTGCTGCCTCTTGAAAATAATTGAAATAAGGATTAGCTTTACTAGCTTTTTCTTCCATTTGCAAAACAGAGAAAAAAAATTTACTCAAATCTAAAAGTCTAGAAGTTCATAGTTTGTACTTAAATTCACAGAACTAAGTGACACACACCCTGGACTGGGTTGTTCCTCACAGGAAGACAGCAGGTGCCATTTCCATGTATTCTACAGGCACTACTCCTTGAATTTTGGATGAGTGAAATGAGGGATTCCTCTTCATCCGCCTCCAGGTGTCAGCTCCTCCAAGAGGGAAGAGGCAGAAAAGCAGTGATGGAGTCTTGGCTCCCAGTGCTTGCCAAGCACAGAGAAAAGAGCAGGATGCACCCCCTTTGCTCCAGGAAAACCTGTCAGGCAAGGCTGCCTTCAGACAGGAGCCATACCAGGACTCCTCCAGGACCAAAGTGTTTTTTGGGTTTTTATTTTTTGTCCCACACTGTGGGCTGCAATGTGAAAGCTATACCCAAGGCTCAATCTGCTTACTTCAAACATCCAATATCCTCACTGCTTTGCCAGGAAGGATTATACATTTTTCACAAAGTGAGCAAGTATGCTTTCAGAGAAAAAAATATTTCCATGGCTACAGATCCTTCTCACACCGTAGAATTGCTTATGCAACTCAGCTAGCACAGAGCTAATGAAATGAGGGGAAGTAATTAAATGAAAGGATGGCTGGGTGTTTGATGTCAAATTTCTGTTTTACACCTGAGACCCTAGGGAACTGTCTCAGGTGGCCAGGAATGCTGTCAAAGTTTGCATTTTGCATGAAGATTACACTCCATTTTTGATCCTGTGGGTTTTTGCTGCTGCATTGTGCACAGAAGTGGCCCTTGTGCAGTTTTGTAATTGCAGTTAGTCCATATGCTGTTGTGCACTCATCTCACATGTAAGGAAACATACCTGTTATGCAAACAGAAGTTTGACTCACTTTGCTAGTATGAAAGTGTAAAATTGTAGAGGATCTGAATAGCCCTAAAATACCAAAAAGGCATTTATCTCCTTGTGCAATACTTTTGCAATGTGAAGTACTGGAATTAAGATCTCCCTGGCATCAACAGATGATGGTGCAGGGAATATCTGGCAGATAGTTTTTGCCTGTAGGGCACATCCTCTTGATGCCTACACTTTCATATTTTCTCTGAGATTTTCTGCAATATGGATCATGAGAATGACATAAAATTTCCTTTTTTTTCTCCCTAAGCTAAATTGTAGTTTATTAATAGGTAAAGTACACCAGGTCAATATAAAGGACTGTGAGAATGTAAGTGGGCTCTTAAGTGTAGAATTCTTGTTGTTGGTTTATCTTTAATCATTTTTAAATTGCTTTCATAGCTATGCAGACTAGGTAAGTAGGAGGAAGTGCTTAGAATTTCTGTTCATTTTTAAAACCCTGTCAAATACTTTTTAAATACCTCCGATCATTCCCCTTAATCCTGCCATTGTAATGAACCTAAGATGGTTTTCCATTTAATCTAACGAGGTGAAGGCATTTCTTAAGGATTAGATATTAGTGTGACATATATTTGTAACTTAAAAAATATCTGGCAAGCTAGAAAGAAATTCTGTGTTAATTGAAGGACAGCTTCAGTAAAGATAAAATGAAAGACTCCTCCTAATGGTGTAAGTATGCACCAAAACAGATGGAAGAGACATTTCACCAACATCTTCTAAGTACAAATAAGTAAATGTGACAATATTAATTTGAGGGAAAGGACGTGATTAGTACCCTTTGACTTTTTTTTTTTTTTTGTGGCAGCTGAGTCTAATGTATCCTATTTATATGACTGTGAAGAGCTTCCAGTCATATTGTAAAGATTTCTAAGGGCCAATTTGAAAGAGATTGCACTATGAGTGTCAAGTTGACAGGCTCACATCCTCTCCTTGATGTGAAGTGCTAAGTTCATGAAGATGTCAATGTGTTGCCTTGCCAAGTCTCCCAGCTGGAGAGTAATACTGCATAATAGTCATGAGACTTCAGATCCAACATTATCAGTTCAACCATTGCAGGGTTTCACAGGGAAAACCACAGCACAAGAAAGTAATTTTCAGATAAGTTGCATTCAATGGCAGTATCGGAATTGATTTCACATCACTGGGCAGATGCACAAAATTCACGCTTGCTCTTTCAAGTCAAATAATGTTCCTGGTAACATTCAGTGGAAGCTTTGCCTGGGCTGGCAAAAATAATCATGAACTCAAAGGAATTTCAGGCTGTTTCAGGAGATGTGCATACATTAGCACATAGGAGCAGCATACCTATCTATGCTGCAGTTCTAACACTCTCCTGGTTTTCTTACAGTATTAGTCTGAGCTGTGATCAGCAGGGGTTATCTGAACTGGGAGCTCCTTGATTAAAATGAGTGAGGAAAGATGGGCACTGCCTTAATTCTAAAGCTCTTGACACCTGGTCTGAAAATGCCTCCTCTCTTCAGTGTCTGAGCAAAACATTGTGTGAGCCAGGGCACATTGTGAAGTCAAGGCACGTGATGGGATTCAGTCTTTTCCCTCAAAAGAGCCCCTGAAATTAGTGGGACAGTATGGAAGTGATAAGTGAAAGGGTATAGAGCTTATGTGATTGGATTTATTTGTGATGGGATGTCTTTAATTTGGATGGTTCCTTTCGAGATGTGCCCTGAAGCTGTGCTGAGTGTGCTCTCACCCTCTTAATAGCATTTCTATACATCTAATGAATTAATCAATCAATCCAGCTTAAAGAGCTGTGCTTCTAAATGCTAATCAGTTGGGGTTTTTTTTTTTGTTTGTTTGTGTGTTTTTTGGTTTTTGGTGGTTTTTTTTGTTTTGGTTTTTTTTTTGCTTCACAGTGAGGGTGTTTTCTGTGTGAAACTTTTGCCATTGTTTTTAGTTTGTACTTGCTACAATACATATTTTTCTGAAGTGCACACCTCACAATAGGCAGCTTGAAAGTTGTCACCAGGCCCTGTTTGCTAAGCAGAGGAAATTGTCCAGCTTGTCAATGCCAAGGTAATAAAACAATGTAGGTAAAGTCCAGAGTGTGACTTGTCTCTCTTGGGTAGTGACCTTAAAATGTTTGATCTGTTCCATGTCATATTCATGTCTAGAAAGGAGCCTTTGACTGCTGCACTGTAACTCTATTTTAGCCTTAATCAAAAAAAGAATATAGGGATGGCTTTTTCCATGCTGATTAGGCCAAGAAGAGTCCTTCCCAGATCTTCTGGGGTAACCATTGCAAAGGCAGTGCTAGACTGTGGTCCAAGCTCTCTCCTTTCAACAAGTGCAAATGAGAGGGTCGAGTCCCCACCAATATCTTTGTGTTTCTATGAGAACTCTTAAAAATCTTCTACCACTTCTCAGTCCTGTCTTATGGGACTGAAAGGGACAAATATGGGGATCTTTTGAGTAGGGTAGTGTCCTGTCAGACAATGAACAATCTCATTCTTCTCTTGAATTCTCTCATTTCAGTTTCTTGTTTTCCCAACAAGCGGCCCTTGGGAACCACAGCACCTGATTTCCCCTCAGGGTTGGATGTAGGCATCTTTGCAATGTGTCTGGGAGGGGAAGAAGTGTTGGCTCCACCACAAGAGTCTAAACTTTGTGACACTCAGGGCTTCAATGCCTAAATAACTGATGTCCACAACCTTCCACCCAGCAGTACTCCTTGTGTACTGGCATTCCATCAGTGAAAAATTATTATGCCCAAATTATGGGCTGACTAAGAAACCAAAACACCTTAGCAAATGAGGGCTTCTCTGGTTGCCTTCTAACTCTGAGAGTCCTGAGACCTTGAAATGTGTAATGCTTTATATTTGTACTTTAACCAAGCAACCATCCAGCCTCTCCTGGATCTAGCAAGGAATTTACTCTGGTTAGGGCCTTTGGGAGATTCTGTAGTAGAATTATCTGCTCTTAACTTTGCTAATGTACCAGGAGACTTCCTTTCATGAGATTTTCCCCTCACTCTAGTTGTTTGTCTTCTGTGTAGCTGTTGGACTTTTGCTGGAGCAAACAAAGCAGATAACATGATCTTTGACCCAACTCCAATAACACATTGAAGATTCTTGTCTAGTTTACTGGAGACATATTAAAAATGAGGACTAAGTGTAAGTAATTAAGGAAAATGCATGATTACTTGTCCTCATGCAGACATCAGATTAAAATACTGAACATTATTTCACTGGAACGTGTTTCCTTTTGTTTACTTGTAAAATATTCCAGGCAAATAAATTTGATAAGCTGCACTCAGGGCTGGTGAGTTATGAGAATGGAAGTTTCATTGCTGTCCTGGTCCCAGAAGACAGTATCTTTATTACCTTTTTGGTTCAGATTCTGGGCATAATATTATGTTTAAAAACATAGATCAAGCAGAAAGGCAATAGTTTTTATGTAAAGCATGCTGCTTTTAAAAGATGTAGGAAACCGAGTTGTTTTTCTTCATATGGATATGAAAACCCATTAGAAAAATTGGAATTATTCACTTTCTGTGCATTACACCCTTGCTGCACCTTGCTATGACACTTCATGCTAGAAGACTCACGTTTATGTGACCCATAAGTTTTCTAAACCACCAGCATTAGGGTAGTTATTCTCACCAACACACGCAGGGTCTCAATTTTTGTGTTCTCATGAGCAGCACCCAGGGTGGCAGGAAGAAGCCCATTAGCCAGCCCCTAAGCTGGCATGATGAATTCCCTCCCTCCTGAAATCACCCACAGCCCCACCTTGGAGCCATTTGGGAGAGCAGCAGATGAATACACACACGTTAAATCCTCCTGCACCTTACGAGGCACTGACTTCCTAATGGAAACTGTTTTCCAACATGAGCAAAGGCTAATCCATAACTTACATACCTGGGAAAATCAATCAATAAACATGCCTGTGACAATGGGGTTTTTGACAAGAAGGACTGCAAAATCTTATTTACCTCCTCTGAACAGCCAGCAAATACACACCAGGGAAACTTATTTTTGATGTAGACATATAACTTAAATAATGCTCAAATGACTGGTGCAGGCATTGGCTACAGAGGATAAAAAAGAAAGCTGGATTAACTAAAAATAGTTGTATTAAAAATCAGTGTATTTTCTTCCTTGAGGAGAAGAGGGGGAAAAAAATCAACCCACAACTCTAATCTTGGACTAGAAGACTACAGGTAGAAAAGTTCAGGTCTTGCCCTTCTCGTTTTTGAAAGACACTTTTCTAGTTCAAAGGGGCTTTGGTTTAGCTTCAGGGGAAATATCAAGGATTATAATTGGAAGACTTTTCTAGTTTTTCCTAGCTGGATTTCAGAAATATCGTATGTACTTAACAAAGCCACACACAGAAAAAAAGAACAGAGCAACTTTGAAATAAACCTTCCATTCCTCCTGCTGCCATGCAGTCTATACTGTCACCCTGCATTTTCCCTGAGAGGGAGGAGTGTGGAACAAGGGATGAAAGCTATTGGAAAATTGAGAAGTGCAAGATTAAAAATAAATCAAAAAAGAGAAGGCATGTCAAGAAAGGTGGATTTACAGCAGCTACTAAATTCTTCTCTTAAATGGGTACATCTGGAAAGATTTAGCTGTATTTAGGAGGAAATTTCTGCAATTAATTACAGTGCAATTGATTAGGAATTTTTGTGGCGATCATGAGAGGATAGACACCAGAAACAGCTAATTTTAACAAGCTGCCAGCCTTTGCTGTGCTCTGATCCTGTTCCCACAGAAAGCCCTGAGAAATTAAATGCTGGCCTGACTGCAGTCAGGGTAGAAGTGTGGCTGACTTTGGGGATAGCAGTGGCAGAATTTCACCCTGGGAAACACAGTTTTGACATTAATGACTGTCTAAACATTTGTGCCTGTTCTTTCAGTTCGAGATGGGGAGCTGCTAACTTTTGCTCTTTTCTCTGTTTTTTTAGCAAATAATAGATTTTCTTTCTCCTGTCTTTTCTTGGTGCATAATTTGCTCATGTTCTGATTAGGTATGGTCTTCTAGGTACAGAAGCATTAAATATTGAGAATGAATCATTTCATCAATTATGTAGTTAAGGTATATTAAAACAATAAAGAACACACCTTCTTTATTTAACTCCCTAGGCTGGAAACTCTTATTTTAAGAACAGCACTTGGAATGGTATAGCTTGCAGTAAATTTACCACTTTACATATTAAGGATGAGAAATGTTTGTGTTTAGATATTTTAAGATCTCTTAGCAAAGAAGACCCTTGGTAATTTTTGAAATTGTTTCTGGATTGCAATATAGCTGAAGACACACGAATCATTTCAGTCTTAAAAATGTCTGAAAAGGTTGGTAGCTACTACCAATGATCACCCAGGACCACTTACTCACACTTTAGTAGTTGCTAGGAAAATGTTTTCTTACATGTATTTTCATCTGCTTGCTGTTCAGAGTTTAAAAAGAGGTTTAAAAACTCATGATCCAAGGCTGCATGGTATTCCTGAGTTGTCAGGAAGGAGGGGAGTGATCAGCTGGTCCTTTTTGTCAGGTTAGCTGTCAAAGATATGTCAGCATGAGTCCTTGACTATTTCACAGCTGGTCACTTCTGTAAACCCTCCCACTCCAGTGGTATTCCTTCTGCTGAAAAATTTCAACATTTTAATGACAAAAACCTTATGTTTGGTGCTAAACCTTGGATTGCCTGACAGTTTGACTCCAGCTTTGTGTTCTTCTGTGAGACCACTTAGTGTCAGATGTTTGTGAATTGTTGGGATCTTGTCATTCCAAAGAGTTTTGAGGATGACAGCCAGACACAAGCAGCTTTCATGTTTGAGAATCAGTCTGTCTGGTGCTAAGGGTAGTGGGAGTAGGGGCTTGTGGGTTTTATTCCTTCTCTACCACTGATTTGTTATTGCTGAAGACTCAGAGAGCCTTGTTGACAAGGCTCAGGATGTTTTGTGCTTTATTCTGAAAGCACTGGCTCCCACAGACACTTTACAGGGTACCTCAGCTTGCCATTGTCAACAAGAGGAGAAGAAAGAAAGGAGCCAATTTCTATTCACTTTGTTGGGAAGAGTCAGAAAAAGTAACTTATGAAAATAATCTATCTTTAAAGGTTGTTTTAAAATATCAAAATAATTGCTTCTAACTCCAAAACCAATTCTGGATCCAAACATGACTACTGCATGCTGTCAAATTGTGGATTCTGGCTTATGCTCAGACCTTTCTGTACTAACTAAACTCAAAGCAGTGTTTGGTTTTATCTTCCTTCACTTAAAGAAGTGTTCTCTTGCAGACTCCTGGCAATATTCTGAATATTAAACTTTAGTAATGATAGAACTCTTCATGCTGGCAGTGCTGACAGTGCTTAGAGAAAACTTGTGCTGCCTTCATTCTCCTTTTCCTTTCTTTTGAGATATGAAAACTCTCATTATTTTACCCAAGAGCATAGAAAAGGATCTCAAGGTCAGGCTCTGTTACCAGTTTCCCAGTGAGAACTACAAGAAGTCAGTGCTTCTGTTCTCCAGAATACTACATGCAATGGTCAATTCCTGTGTCTGTAATTATGGGGGCTTCAGTTTGAAGGGGAAAACATGGTTAGAACAGATGGACACAAAATGGTAAAGGCAATGAATGAAGGTATAATATGATTATACTGAAAATCCCTATGAGAATGTGACTTTTCAAAGTCACAAAAACAAAAAGAGCGCCTTTTTTTCTCTTCTGGCTTTTTTTCTCTTCTGGCTTTTCTGGACTAAGATTTTTTTTTTTTTTCATAAGCTCGTTCTAAACTGCTCGTACAGCCCATAGTGAAAATTGAGACACTGGCCACTTGGTCATTATGTTCATTCCTATCATATCAGGAATTCTTGATGTGTGGAGCATGATGGACAGGTCCTTGCTAGCCATAGGTCATGTAGTTGTGGGTATCATGGCTATCTCATGCTGTCTATAACAAAAGAAATGACACATTTGGAAATAAATCTAGGTAGAAATTATACAGTTAGAGGTTATAATATGTAAAAAGGCAAAACAAGTTAGAAAGTAACAAACAAAATAACACCTACCCAATAGCTGTACATCTATTTTGTGCTTTTCTAACAATGACCAATTTTTAGCTGTGTTTCTCTCCCAGGAGAACATCCCAAATCCTACATAGGTGAGAGGTGACTGTGGGGAAAAAAAAGGCTACTTCCACCCCCAAACAGAGAGAAAAATGTACATCTGAGGGAGAGAGGAAGCTTTAAATCCCTCTCAGACCAAGGAGGTGACTGAGCTGAAGAAGCCATGGAGTGCAGTTCAGCCATTCTGCAAAGCATGGGATGGAGGGAATGTTTTCCTCACAGTGGGCTGTGTGTTAAAAAGTGCTGCCAGGTCTATTTTTTTATAAAGCCCAGGAGAACAGGCATGCAGCAAGCCTTGGCAGTTCCTGGGCCTTAGGGGACAGGGCCATGACATTATTTTGTGAAGGCCTCCAAAACTGAGAATGAAGGTGAGCTACTCAGCTCATTTCCAGTCCAAGATTTTCCTGGGTAAGTGCAGGAGACTCCAAATTCAAAAACATTTTGTGACAAAAGGCCTTGGATATTTACATGTTTGTGCAGGGGCTGGTTCAGGAAATCCTCAAAATTATCATGTTGTGAGGAAAAGTTCAGCGAGATCTGACACAATACTTTTAGTTTTTGTTGTTGATTATGCTGCAGAGCCTGGCTCTTGTTCACATTACACCTCTCCATCTCCCAGGAAAACACAGGCTTTCTGTAGGGCTGGGGCTGTGCAAAGAGGCCTCCTTTGGCTCTTCCAGTTCAGATCCTGATTGTAGACACATCTCAGTCCAAGTCTCTGAGCTATTCCTCATCTTACCTTGACAAAGTAGGTAAGCTTGGAGGTGGGGAGTGCATTTGATAGAATTAAGGGGAACAAAAGGGCAGCTTTGATATCATAGCTTTTGACAAGGAGAAGAACTAAAGAGAATTACGGTGACCTCAAGTTGCCGCAGAGTCTGCTTTAGCTTGGATTTTGTTTGGCAGGCAGGCTGGGAAAAAAATAAATCAATATTCTATTCTAGGTGGCAAATATATGTTTTTGCCTTATCTGTTATTTCTAAGGCATGAAATCAGCATCTAATAACACACCCTATGTATTGAAAACAGAAAGTTTTGAAGAAAGTTTATCTCTTGTGAAGAAAAGGGGGAAAATGCAATTTCCCTGCTGGTTTCCTATTATTGCTCTCCCTTCCCTTCCAGGATTTGAAAGATTCCACCCCATAGGAATGGCTTTTACTGTTTCACTTAATTGGTGATTGTAATGTTCTGTGACTTTTTCCATACCTGTTCTATTGGAGAGGATGCCTCAGCACCCTCCCAAGACATTACTGGGAAAGGAAGGTGGGAGGAACAGCAAAGGTTGAGCTGACTTCAGGACTGATGTGATCTTGCAGTTGACAGTGGGAGGCTTTTTTGCTCCTTTGCAATAACATTTGCTGCTGTTGGAACTGTCAGTAAAGTGGGGAAAAGCAATTAATATTTTCACCTCTGTCTTTCACAAAATCCTTACTTTTCTGCAAGCAAAGCTCTTGAAAGAAATCATAGTTCACCTTGAGGAACGATAGGTGAAAAAAGAACTATAAGAACTCTCTACATGTCCTTTGCTCATTAGCAATGACAGACTGTGGAGGAAAGATACCCCACAGCACAAGTTTTGTAAATACAATTCCAATAAAATCTAATTTCAGGACGAATAAAAATCAGAAAAGGAAGTTAATTGGACATTTCTTTTGAAAGCTGCTTTTTTCTTCAACTTTTCGTATTACCAAGTACAGCCAAAATTTTTGACAGCCTGAAAGTGCAACACACAGAAGAATCATTATACTTTTTGCCCGTGAGGTGGAATGCTTTTTTAACAAAATACACATGCCCCTTTCTGCAGAATTTGCTGAGGAAGGTGGAAATCTGCCCCTGTGAGTGATTCACCAAAATCCCAGTGCATTTATTCTGTTCTGTGCACCACTGATGTCCTGAGCCAAAAGAGAAGCAGCAGGAAACCACGACCTGTGCTCTGAGCAGTCAGACCAAATCAGGCACTTTGATTTTCACAAGGTGATGAGCTGCTTTGGCTGCCACTGGAACCATGAACTGCCTTTCTCTGAGGCATTGTGGATCCAGGGAGGCAGGAGACTGCTGCCCTCAGCAAAATCCCTCACTGGGTGTCCTGGGAATAAATGCTTTTCCAAGCACCTGCTGGTCCTGAGTCTCCACTTGAAGCTGGGATTGGCTGATCCTAAAAAGCTTTTAGAAACTCACAAAGATATTTGTAGGGGTTTGCTTTTAATTTTCCTCTTCAGTGAAATTGCAGAAAGCAAAACTTACAGTGATGCAACCAGATTTAGTTTCATTCCTGTTTTGAAGCCTTCAATCTCTGCAGTATTAAATCTACTTTAAATCTGAAATATTTTTCAATGTAAATAATTAAAGCACATAAAGGGCAGTGCATGAAAAAACAAGCTGTGTTCATGATCTGATTTTTGGAAGCATTAAGTAGGTACCTAATGAAAATCCAGCTCTCCTTGGGTTGTGTAGGTGCTCAGTAAGACTCCCTGCATTCATTACAAATGAACAATGCCTGATTCATTTACAAGAGTGTTAAAGTTCCTATGTAAATGTCTTTGAAATGAGAGTGTGCCTTAAAAATGTTTAAGTCCTTGGGATGGTTCATAAGAAGCAAATGTCTTTGAGATGCAAATATTTCCTTTTTTCAGTGAAAGGCCAGCTGTACCCAAAAAGTCTGTGAGTGGGATGGAAAATGGTGCTTAAAAGCTTCAACAGAGTGTTAATAAAAGGAAAGAATTTTCTCTGGCTTGCAGGTTCTGTGCAGTATCTGCAACCAAGTCCAGCCTGTGTAAACCCTGACCCTAGAAATGAATCTTCAGCCACATCAGGCACAAATGGATGGACCAACGAGGTTTAGGGGACCCAGAGGGTTTTATCCCAGCAAATATTGATGTGTAGCTGAGTAACAGCTCTATCTATTTATTTTTTCCTCAAAACCCCATTAAAAAAAAAAAACCAAACAGCAAACAACTAAAGGGTTAATATATCTTTCTGACAAGAATTTTAGGTGGTTTGATAAAGTCAAAAAAGGATAATGATTTCAAAGTAGGAAAAAATTTCTGAAAACCCAGTTGCATGTCTGTTGCTGAGAAATTCCTTGGTAATTTGTAGGGAAATGAGTTATGGCAAGGAATTGCAGAAAGACAGCTTGCCTTTTTCATCTGGCTCTAATCAAAATTCTGCTCAGATGTTTTTCATGGCTTCCTCAGTCTGCCAAACTTGCAGATTTCGAAGTGGAGAGGTTTAATCTGCTTTCTGTTTTCCCACGGAATTATTACCCCTTTAACTCTTCTTTGCAGCCCCTGCTCTCTGTTTCCTGCTGTTTGATTACAAACCTGTGTGCAGGTGGAGCTGCTCACTCCCTGCTGCTCCTCCACCATGCCCAGGGCTGGGGTATCAGGCAGGGCAGCTCCAGCAGGGCTTGGTGGGGCTCCTGCCCCTCCTGCCTGAGCCACCCAGGGCCAGGGGGCAGCTGCCCTGTGCTGCTGGGGAATGCCAGAGCTCTATTGCTGTGCACAAGAGCCAGGGGGAAGCACAGAAGGAGCTGTAATTTGGAGAGTTTTACTGGCAGCACAGGTTAGACCTCTGCTCTGGGCTGTGCCTAAGCAGTAGCTGTCTTTTCTTTCCATCAGGGAGCAAAGCTTTTGTGTAATGCCTGCTTTAATTGAATTATGGATCTCTTGCTTGCCACGCTCCCTGAGTGACCCTGCTGGCATCACACACAAATATTGAAAGAAGGTTGTTTTGCTCAATATTCTGTAGCATTTATGGTTACATATGGGGGGTTTGTAGGTATAGCTCAAAAGAAGCTACTGGTTTCATTGACTTTTTCTTGCCTGAGTAAGGAAGTTTCTGTACAAGTTGTGCAGAATGGATGTGAGTTTTCTTCTACTTCTGCATTGTGTAATTTTGACCCTGAGACCTACAGACCTGTGTTCTGTGAGAACCTACCTTATTTGTCACTAGACAACTCAGTTCTGTCATTTTCACCACTAATGGGATTTTGTGACCCTGTTAATACAGCAATATGTTGCCCGTCATATCATCAGTAATGATGCTCCAAATAATAAAAGAGGGGATAAAATGCCAGCTGAAAAAGGGATGGAGAAAAAATTACACTAGCTTCTTTATATTCTTTTCAAGGAAAGAAAAAAAGCCTCCATTATCTTAAAAGAATTATGTTACTTTAGAATCCTACTTAATGTGATGAAATAGTTAAAGCTCTGCTCTTCTCTAGTACAATTTGACAAAATAGCTCTTTAAAGATCTTTTTAGGGAAAGGAGGACATAAATATGGAGTGGATCTTTACAACATAGCAAAGTCCATCCTTAGACTGGGAGAATATTATGACACCAGATACCAAGAGAAAAAAATTTATGAATGGACTTTATGATGTATCACAGCTTTATTTTAGATGTTTCTCTTCTAATATTACATAGTTCAATATATTTTGCCATCTTAATGGTAAATATTGTTCTTATTGAAGTAATACCAAGTCTGACTATTTTATATATGTAAAGCTGATATGCACAGTACATAGTTAGGAGTGACCTGATGACTTTATGTACTGAATAAATAATGGGACCTAGGTATAGGAAAATGAAGTGACAATCAAGTCTCCTGAGCCCCTGTCCAGTCCTACATTTTTACCAGACCACACTGCCTCTTGATTTACAACTAAAATCTCCAAGGACAGTTTATATTGCTGCCTGTCAGAAGGATGTATGAAATGAGGTTGGAATTGCATTCATCACCACTCCAAGCTTGGCACAGCAAAGGCAGAAGTGAAGATCTGTGGATCTGGGCAGGATCATCCAAAAAGAACTGAAAAGAAGGAGTTGAAGATTCTTCTAATCATCACTCTCTTGTAACAAGCTAAGAGCAATGTCTTCAGAAAACCAGCAGGCCAATCCAAAGGCAGGCTTTTCAGGAGAGGGGGCAAAAGGGTTTCTGGATTTGTGGCTGTGGGGGAATGCCAGGGTCAATGAGCAAGTCTCCACTGCCCAGTGGAGCATCATGATGGTCACTCAGGCTGGAGCTTTCCTGAGCTGAGCCTGCTCAGTGTCACAGTGCAGTGTCAGGCTGAGGCACAGCTCTGATCAAAGAGCAGCACTGCTGGCTGGCAAAGATGTTGCTGTGCTGCTTTCTGCACCTGTGGGCATGTCAGGAAAAAATAATGTTATAAACTCCAAGGTAGTACTTGCTGTTGGGTTCCAAACCCCCCTTGGGGTGCCAGAGCCTTTTTCTGGCCCATGGAGGTGTTGTGTGTTTTATCAGAAACAAAGGGGATGTACTGAGGATTTTTTGAATTACTGGGCATTTCAAAAGTGAGCAAGTTTGAATCCTAGCTAAATTCCTGCCTGGTGTGAAAATATCCTGCCCAGTTGGTTCACCTTGAGTTTTCTGCTGGGTGTAGTACTTAGAGCTGTTTACACATAATTAGCAGCAATTCAAGGAATGAATAACTTTTGATAGCATTTATTACTGTACCATCTTTTATATGTGCTGGCCATTCTTATGCAGGAATTAATGCCAAACTATAATCCACTGCTCAGTATCCATGAAACTCCAGGACAAGCATTAAAAATAATAGCTAAACAAGTAACAGTCAGCACGCTTTTGATGAATCCTTGTTATATTCCATATTAATTGTCTTGAAGAGCAAATAGTCTTTAAGTCCTGGAGCACAGTGCCTTGGGAGTCTGTGGGGTCTCCATCCTTGGGGATGTTCAGAACTGGACAGATGTAGCTGGCTTTGCTGTGAGCAGGAGGGGTGGAACTGATGATTTCCAGAGGTGAAAATTTATCAGCCATTCTATGACTCTGAGTGTATTCAAGATTTCATCCTCCATGGAAAATGGCAGATGTGAAATAAGGAAACAAAAAATAGCTCAATGTGTTGGCTGCTTCTCTGGGCAAGTCACAGTCCAATGAAATATTAAATTTATGCATGCTTGTTGTGTAGCCCATGAAACAGGCTTGCCACTTAGCCTTTAAGTAAATGGGGTTGCCTATGCTTGAATCTAACATCCTTAATTGGTTTGCTGAAACCCAAGAAAGAAAATAAGAAATTTTTTTTAGAAAACGTACAAAATTTCCCCAAATTAAATATGTATGTTAAGCATTGTTTGAATAGATATAAGTAAATGCTAGACTAAATTTATGCAGAAGCTACTACAACTACTAAAGTGGGTTTTTTTTTTACTAAAAAGAAAATTGAAGAAAAAAAATCTAGTCAGCCTTTATCTTTCAGCTTTTACCAGCCTGAAATCCTGTGTCCATAAACAAGATTTTAAAATTAGTATTTATAGGCTTAGTCCTAATAAAATCTGGACTCTGTAAAGGGTTTTTTTTTGGGGGGGGGCAGTGGGGTGGGGGGTATGGGGAAAGATGGTTATTCCTTTATCTTTTTTCTTAAATCAAAATGGTTCATGATAAACAACTTCTATTGTCAGCCATCCTTTGAGCCAGGGATTGGTGTCAAATGGGGTTGTTTAATGCACAGGGCCTGCCAAGTATGCATCTTTCTTAGCAGACAGCTCTAATCCTTCATGGTCCACCAACTCTACCTTTATGAGTTCTTTTGATTGGTAATTGAGAGAATAAATCTTTGAAGAACTTACATAAATGCAAAAAAGAAACCCCATTAAGATTCAAGCAGTAAAATGCCTACTGGCATATTTTATATGGTACCTTTTCAGTCATTTGCCATTTAAATTCATTTTGCCAGACAAGGATTTGAGATTGGCATCCAGTTATGAATTTTGTTTTCTGATGCATTGTCATCTGCACCCTCCATATTTTAACTTTTAATACCAGCACAGTGAGTGAACTGCTCTGAGAGCTGGATTGTTCTGAAGCACCTTGCAGTACTGGAGATGCAGAGCAGAATAAAGAATTCAGTGTGTTGAGGCACTTTTATCCCCCCTGCCCCTATTTCAGAGATACAAATGAGACCTTCTCAACTTTTGTCAAGTGATCTCAAGATCCCAGGCAAAAGGGGCCTCAACCAAGGGGAAATTGCAGCTGAAACCCCTTGAAGTTCTATTGACCACTTTCAAAAACAAACATTTCTCTGAAGTCTGTAGTACAGCCCAGCCCCTGTAGGTTTGCTGACTTACCCTATAAGTAGGAAGAAATATTTCAGCATGGCTTGTTAAGTTAAATGTGACCTCATACAGAGCATAATGAAGGTTAAATTTGGAGACCTCTTGGCTTTGCTTTAGATATAAATTGCTTTAGATAGAAATTTATAAATCCTCCTGCTCTGTGTTTCTAGGAGGAGCAGGATCACATACCAAAGGGGAAAATAGAGAATGTTTAGTGGAGAAATGTAAGGGATTCATCAAAAACTAAACCATTTGCATTGTTTATATATTTAGGTAACAGTTCTAAAAGCAGTACTGTAGCAATTTACCCAGGATATTGTACATTTAAAATGCTGTATCAAAAGAGATGCCCCATAAACACACAAAAAATTATAATTTCATAACAGATACACTGCTCATCCTGTGGGATCATGGCTGTAAAACTTGCACAAACTGCATATTGGCTTTGCAAAAAGATAAGTTTCATTTTTACAGGCTAATTGACTCAGTCTCCTAACATGCAAGGTTAGCTACAACTTCTACAGAAGCAGCCATGCTTGTTTGTGATGTACCATCCATTGTGCATTGTCTTTAATATTGAATGGGTCATAACTTCTTTGTAAGGTGGGTGAGATATGGGTAGAAGGCCCTGTTTTTATCTGCTGGTACTGTAGGCAGAATTGAAAAAAATGTAGATGCAGCCTCTGTTACAAGATTGCCATGTTCCCTACCTAAAAAAAGCTCCTTAAAAAATAAAATTTCAAAGCTGAAACTTAGAAGGGGAAATATTTGTTCCTATTTCAATGCATGAAAACTCCAGGCATGAGCCAGGAAGAAAATTTCATGGTAAATACTTCAGTAGTTAGATTAGCAATCATTGGTAGCAGTTCTTAAGCTCTTTTGTCAAAAACACCATGATGGGTGTTCAGCATTTCATAATCAAAAGCTAGAAAAGTCCTGCCTTAAACTTTAATTCGTAGAAAACCATGGTACCAAACCCAATATGTCCTTCTATTGATAGAGGCTGGGGAGAAGGGAGGACAGAGAAGTACTTTTATTTCTCTTTCTCGTGGGATTTAATACCCCTGAAGTTTTCACACTGGTTGTTTCAAAGACCAAAAGTTTTTGTCAGGCCAAATTCAGCTTATGCAGCACTAGAGCAAATATTGCTGTGCTGCCACATCCAGGGCTGCTGCTCTGCAGGGAGGGGAGAGCATCAGGGGGTGTTTGCAGGGTGTGCCCTGGCTGTCAGGCTGATTTGGAGTGTCCTCTCTCATGGACAAAAGCTGCAGCCAGGGATTTGGTGAGTTGAAACTGGCTTTAAGGAGAGGGCTGTCCCAAATCCTAAATATTACAAAAAACAAGATGACAGCCAAAGCCTTTATTCAATCCTCTGTGTTAGTAACTTTCATTCTAAATGAATGTTATTTGACCATACTTGACTTACTTAAACTTTTCTATTCTTTCTCATGTTGGAGTACTGTTCTACTCCCTACCTTATAATTTTTCTATGTAATATCAGGTGTTTAAGAGCTTCCAGTGAGGAAAAATCACACAAGTTCTGGGGTATAATCCATCTGTAAATTGCTCTATCTGCCCACACTGACAGTAGTCATAATGACCCTTCTTCTTCCTGTAGTCTTAACTCACCTGCAGTGCTTCATAGAGCAGCTCTAAATCCAAAACTGACCCACAAACTCTACCAAAAACCTCACACATGTCATGAAAGCCTACTTACTTCTGTCCATACCAAGAATTTGTAGACAATAAAGATACCATGAGATGATGTTAATCAGAAAACTGATTAACATCATCAGTTAATCAGAGGGCATTCTAAATGGGAGCTGTAGTGGGCCCTTGAAGACCTTTATGCCTAGCTTCCCAATGCTCTATGAAAATTTGCCTGAAGCTGATTCTTTTGGAAAGCACCAGTTTTAGCTGCATTTAACATTACAATTAAATTATTTTTAAATCAGTAGTATTATTATTTGACTTTGCTTAATCTCTATGTCTGCCCTGATTTCACGTTCCCGTCACCTTTCACTTTTTTCTTCCCCTTCAGCCTGAATGTTTTTTTTGCTTTTCTGTCTCAACCTTGACTCCTTCTCTTCCAGTCCTATTTCCCCTGGAAATGTAGTGCAGCTACATTATTTTTTCTGTCTCTGTTAACCATAATGTACTGCCTTACTCTCTGCCAAGCTGAGCATTCCCATGTGCTGCTGTCTAGATGTGACATGAGTGATTCCAGTTCTTGTTTCCTTAACTTGTAGCAGCATTCCCTTACAGAGGCAGCTAGAATAGCTCTTCCATTTTGTATTAAATTCTTTTTTAATAAGGGCAGCTATGCTGGTAAGCTTTGGTCTGCACAGAAATATATGCACAGTTAACATAATATATTTCAGAGAAATCTTCAGATTGTCATTAGAGACGTAAGAGCTTCACAGTAGCTGTTCCTACTGTCCCTAAACAGGGACTGAAAAGATCAGCAGCTTTTTAAGAAATTCCTTTCTAGTGAAGGGCAATATTCCTGGGATTGCTGTGTATTTAAAATTTATGTGTTTTGTATTAGAAGTTAAATTATGGATAAGTGCAGCAGCATCAGTATTGCATTCATTTCTGGGTATATCTAAGATGAAGGGGGGTGGATGCTGTCAGCTTTAGATACCTTTGCCATTTAAGCTCTAAAGGTAAAACTAGTCAGAGTAAACTTGAATTTCAACATTCTTTCAGCCCACCTGTTCTTTAACCCTTAAATTAACCACATTGGCCAATTTAACCACATTGGCCAGGTTTGCACCGTGACTTGCTTTGAATTTGGTAATTTGGATGATTCTGGGATGGAACTGAGGAAGAGGCGGATTAGGTTTTTTGGGGAGCACTTGTGCCCCTTCCCTCACTCCTGGAGTGAAGCTCCCCCCAGGGTTTATCTGGGCAGAGGAGCAGTCATGTGTGAGGGCTGGAAATGCAGGCTGCATGTGCTGCTCCCTGCCTGCTGCACTGTCTGTCTCAGGGACCCCACCTGCCCACCAGCCTAATTCAGCTAAGAATTAATGTCCCCTGTGCTGTCCCCAGAGCACTTTGGGCACTGTGGCTTCAGGCACAAGCACATTTGGACAGACATCACCACAGTCATTATACTCAGGCAACCTGTTGAGCTTTCTTTAATTTAATTTAATTTTTAATAGAGCTTGACATATTTCCAGAGTATAATCAATGCAGTGACATCTGCTTGAGTCTTGGCTCCACAGGTCCTGTCTAGCTCTAGGTCTTATTCCCAACCTTCATTTAGCTAACTACTGTGCATATTTAATGATGTGCCCACAGTTTCCTGATCTTGGTCTGGCTGGAGTGATTTCAAGTCGTTGTTGTCTTGTTTCTGTCTTGGGCATGATCCAAGACTCTCTACTGCTGCCTGTTAATTTTCCACTGGCCCTAAACTCTGAGCAAAACCATTAATATTTTTATTTACAAGTGTAAATGAAACATTTCTGGGAGAAATAAAATAACAGATTAAAGCTGTCATAGTCTATAACCTCCTCCATGTCAGGTACATATTTTCCCTTCCCTCTAAGATCACCAATTATGCTGACTGGAAGGTGAGAATGGATTTTGTCTTGTTGTTAACATTATTTTTTTTCCTCTTTCACAATAAATCAGATATTAGATACAACAGTTATATATTGAGTGTTGTGGGGAATTTTCCAGCCCCCTTTTCCCCCATCCTCTGATAACAGCTAGAACAGTTGAGTCCATAGGAACAATTTCCCTGGAGTGCATGTAACAACACTGACAGACACTGCCTGCTTGGTTTGCTGACAATTTACTTTATTCTTTAATAATGATTTCATTTAATACCTTAATGAAAATAATGTAGGAGATAAAACTTTAAGTCATAGTTAAAGTGTTCCTGTACTATAATTAGCATTGACCTTACCAATTAAATGTAATAAGAATTAAAAATTTATGTATTTTAATTGTACATTTACTAAGTGAAGAATATAGCTTGTCTTACAAACATACAAAGATTTGTTTGCTTATTGGATTAAGTCCTTAATTTTGTGGAATTCAATTACAAGCATGGGGAGAGAGATGATATTATGGCAAAAAAAGAAAATTACAAGTACTATTTCTTAACGATTTTCCTTTCAATAATGAAAACTCCTATCATAAAAAATATTTGTCAGCTCAAAACTTTTATTTATCTCATTCCATTAAAAGCATATGGAGGAATTGTACATACCTTCCAGGTGGTGTGCTTAGGTAAACTATCTGAATTCTCTCTGGCATTCAGCATAAACCCATTGCAGGTAACCAGAAATAATTAATTTTGATGCTCCTGGTGGAGGCTGAGCACGAGGTTTGAATAATGTTTTGTATCAGAAGCTCCATTTATGATACCAGAAGCTATCATTTTTCTTTGGAAAAATGAGCCAATTCCCTTTTTGGTATTCCCAAATCTCACTGCCTATTCAACACACTAATAAAAAGGAAGTGTTAATGTGGAACCCCAGTCAGCTTTTTGACAAGAAACAAGAAACTCAGCTTGATGATAATCTGAGCCATGACCTTTTCCAAAGGGAGAAGGCTGTTTCTATACATTTAGGAAAACCTTTGCATTTGAGGTGCATTTCTGGAAACCAGTTTGCCAGATGAGCATAGCACCCATCCTCTTTGTCTTGGACCTTTTGCATTTCTTATGGGACTGCTGAGAGGCTGTGGCACTCTGTGCTCCCAAAATACAGCAACAAGCAGCTTTGGGATTGCATGATGGCACTGTTCTCTAGGAGGGAACCCAAGAAGGCAGAAAACTGGAGCAGCTTTTTTAAAAGAAGGGAAGAATTGATATGTGAGACTTGTCCCTTTTCAATTTCATGTTGCCTGCCAGTCTGCCTAGAGGGAAAAACAGACTGTGGCTGTGCTTCCAATTAGCAATTCCCACAGCAAATTTTGACCTGACATAAATAACGTGGCACAATATGCAACCCATGTCAGGCAACTTCATTTACAAACAGATTCCAGGATGCTGAATGATGATTCATGATCAGGACACTGGGGGAAATCTCTGTCAAATGCAATATGGCAAGTCTGAGGGAATGAAGATGGCAAGTTTGGAGCACAAAACATCTGGAAAAACACAGAGGAAACCTTTGCCATGGTGACACGAGTAGGAATTCTGCCCTTGGTTTCCATGAGACCAGGGTTTTACTCTGACTTTTACAGGCAAGAGATAGAAAAAATAATCATCATCAGAGAACTCATTCATGTGAAAGGTAATTTGGCTTTTTCCTAGACCAGAAGACACACATTGTGTCTCCCCTCTAAATCTGCAATTGGATGGGCCAAAAGAATCCTGCCAAAGTGATGTGGAAGCAAGCCAAGCACAGCTCCAGCAAGGGCAGCATGGTGACACTTCTGCCCAATGGCTGTCTCTGCACATGGCAGTGAGACAGACACACCAGAAATGTGCCTGTGTGACTTAAGGACTCCCAGGCAAGTGTTTCCATGGCACTGTGTGCTTTCCAAGCCATCCTGGGTTGGTCTCAGCAGCCATGCCAAGTGCAGGATGCAAGTGGACTTGACATGAAAAGCTCTTTGAGCTGTGCTGGAATATTTCAGTCTTTGGAGCAGATGCTGGGTTCTATGGGGGTTAGAAACTGCCAAAAGTGTCAGATTAGTTATGTCCAGAGAGCCCAGGTGGTATAATGCCTAAGAGCAGTTGTAACCTCTCTAGGGACTGCATCCTTCCCAGGAAAAGTTTAAACTTTGGAACCCACTGGAAAATTTGTCCTTCTGGAAGACTCCCTGGTTGCAGAGGGGTTATCTTCCACATCCCTCCAACTTTGAACCAAAGCTAGTGCTGTTCTTGTCCTTCTCCTAGCTAGCAATGCAGTTGCCTTTGTCTGATGGAGCAAAACCAATTTTAGTGTCGAATTTCCTTCCCTTTCACTATCAGTGTCTTTTCTGATGGCACAAGGTTCTTTATTTCACCCCCACAAGGGCTCCTAATAGTCATTGTTCTGTGGCTGTGCCCAACCCAAAAGGCAGGCCTGCTGCACAGCACACAGTTTATCCCTGCCATCCCTGCTATTTAGGGAATCTCTGGTGCTTGGTGGTTCTCACTTTCCCACCTGCTGTGTGAAAAAGGTATGCACTATTCCCACATCTGGGCGTTGGAAAATGCTTCCAAACCAGTTTAAGTGAACACAGTTTCTTGATTTCTGTCACACTCACTGTTGGCCTTGATTTCTCCTGTATTTACAGGAAATAAAAGCCTCTTTCAATGGAAAGCCTTCTAACTCCCCCTCTCCTGCCCATAGGTGCAGTGACCTTCAAGACTGTGCTTAGAGGACTTCTCATCTGACACACTCAGGGATCATAATGTACTTAACTCTCCTGGGGTTAACATGTGAGGGCTGAGTATTATTTATCCTTCTTAACATCTGAGGCCTAATCATCTCAAGGAAATCCATTGTTTCTTTTGCCCCTTGCAGCCTCCAGCTTCAGCTGGACAATTGTGCTGTGCCACTTTTAAATTTGAGGGCCATTGAAATTCAATGGTTCCCAAAGTGTTACAGACACTGCCTGAAAAGACAAAGGGTGAGGGGAAGCCTCTGGAATCAGGGTGGTTTGGTAATCCTTATAAAATTAGGTTGGATATTAAGACTCTTTTATCACGGGGTTTCTGCACTGCTGAATCAATCCCCTCAATAACAATAGATCCTTGTCATACTCTTTGGGATATTCTTATTATTTAGGTTGGGAGCTGTGCAATGACTTCTCTAAAGATTTAAAAGACAAATGGCATTTTGCCCAATGACTAGATAATATCTTTCAAGGTGGAAAAACACATGCATGGGGCTTGAAATGAGGAAAAGGGTGGCAATCTGCATGGAGTATTTGCTGTCTGCTGACAGCTTGGCAGTCTACCTTTGCACATAACCATTATAACATTCACCTTGTTCTGAAAAGGAGGGGCTATCCCATCTTTTTTTTTTTTTTTTTTTTTTTTTTTT
>WBNO01009748.1:115915-311707 GCA_013400575.1 Peucedramus taeniatus
TTTATGGGTTTCATCAGTGGTCATTAGGTCAGCCCCTAAAACCGAGTTTTCTTTTCCTGGGGAAAACCATTTCTTGAACAACACAACATGGCTCTGTCAGTTTTTTGCTTGCATTAGTTATTCTGGCTTTAAAGTTTAAGGTAATAAAGTAGATTGGGGGTTAGCTGTGTATCTGCTCAATCTATTTCATAATGACTTTTAAAATAATTTGGAGTGCTACAATGACAAATACTTTACCCCTTCAGAGACACCTAGCCTAATGTACTTTTCAGGATTGATAAATAGAGCTTGCACTTTTTGACATCAGCCTATTCCCTTGAGTGAATTTTAAGTTGCATTGTATTCACTGTGGGGCCATCTTCTGGTCAGTTTGCTGCTATAAATAAGCACACTATTTATAACTGTATGGAAGACAAAATCTACATTAGAAACATTTATGGTATCTACTGGAAGTGCTAATTAAATTATATGGTGAATATGTGCCTCACTGATTTAAATATGTTGAACACTTCACAATATTATTTTAAATAAATGAACATATGCTCCCTTCTCCCTTGCTACCACTCTTTCTCATTATCCTGTTAAACACCTTAATTTTAATTGACTCCTCCACAAAGGCAAACAAAAATATCAAAATTCAAAGCTCCATAAAGAATCTGTGGCATTCCAGAAACAAATACCACCTTCTGTAGTCTTTTCTTTTTTCTTGATCAGTTTTTCCCATTGCAAAAACCCCATGGTATATACAAACAAACAGTGAAAGATCATGTGTGCCATTAAATGACTGATTTTTCTCCCCTTGTCTACCTGGTTTTTCTTTTAGTTTTCATGAATGGAGAGCTAGGTAGCAAAATGAAGTTATTTCTATGATACTGTACAGAGAAGAATGCTCCCTTGGTCTTAAGAGCTACTTGCAAACTTTTAGAGGTCACAAACATGTCAGTCACAATCCATTACCTGTCCTTATTATCCATGAAAGCTATCTAAGTGAAAAGTTATTTTCAGTCTTGTAATATGTCCTATGTTATGTTCAGTCTGATTTTTACCCTACAAGTATTGTTTTCTGTTTGTAAAACCAGCAGTGAATGATATTGCAAACCTCCAAAGCCAGGGTCTAAATTGAGGTATTCATATCTCTTGAAGGCATATTTTTTATCCAAGCATGTGCAATAACTGCAGCCTATTCCTTACTCCTGTATGTGTTCATCTGTGCAGTTTCAGCAGAATAATCATTTTTTCTGCATGACAACTGTTTAAGAGTTAAGATGTGTATTAACAGCATTGTCCAAAACTTTCACTGGAGTCAAAGCATAAAACACTGGATGGAGTGATTCCTGCCCACTCTGTGCTTTGGGTTCAGCCAACAATGACTGAAAGAAGTTTAGGATAGAGGGTAGATACCTAGGCAAATGGCCTCAAGGTGATGGTGAGAGAGGGTTATGATGATGATGATGATGATGATGATGATTACCTGTAATTACAAGTGTTAAATCAGTAGTGATATTACAGGTGACATGCACTGCCCTTGGCCCAAAAAAACACTGATTTGTGATAGAGCAAAAAGAGTAAATTCCCATCAGTCATTTTTTGGAGAAAGGCATCAAAATAAGATGGATTCTAAACACTCAGCCCTGCTCACTGGGGAGGTGCTGCCATCAAAGCCTGTAGGGAAACCACTGTGGATTGGGGTTTGTAGCTTGACTGAAGAATCCTTTAACTGCAGGCTTGCTGTAGGAGGCAGAAGGTGACCAAACCCTCTACAGCTGAATGAGGACCACCTAGAGTAGAACTTTGTGATCTTCTGTCCCTCTAACCATCCATTTTCCTTGGCAGTCCTGAATGGTGTAATCCTGAAGTGTGTAATGTCTTGGTTGCTCCTTTTTTTTTTTTTTTGGTTGTTTGGTTTGTTTTTGTTTTTTGTTTGTTTGTTTGTTTGTTTGTTTGTTTGTTTGTTTGTTTGTTTGTTTGTTTGTTTGTTTGTTTGTTTGTTTGTTTGTTTGTTTTTCAGCTTATAGCAATCATTTTGCAGGGATAAAAAAAATAAATGATAGCATACCTGCTTTCACCTGCTTTCATTTCCTCATGGTGTTCTGGAGGTTGTGTCTAAGAAGTGCCAGTGATCACATTGTCTTTTAGGATAAATTAGCACAACAGCTGTGTTCCAAAATAAACAAGAAAATAGTGCTGTACTTGATAATGCATTAGTGAAAGAAGACTGTGGAGGTGCAGATTATAATAATCAGGATGATTGGAAAATTAGGGGGATCATGGTTGGTTTAAAGTGTCTGTATAGATTTCCAGTTCACAACGTTATTTTTTTTTTTTTGTGCTCAATTCTTATTTTGGATGAGCTTGAGATTTATCACTGAATTCAGTTCTGCATTTGGGATTTCTTTCAGCCTCAAAGTCATTTGTTCTTTCTTGGTGTCTCTCAGTTTTTCGATGTTGCAACTGGATTGTTGTTTCTAGAAAGGTTTTTTCACCTGTTGCAAAGGCTGATCTTTTCAAGGAAACTGTTGTCAACACAAGCATAAAGTGAGGTTTTGGGCATTTACTGAACAAAATGTGGAGGTTGTTTTTTTTCATCCCACAAAGCAGAGGAGAAAAATTTGTGTACAGGTAAAACACTTGCAGAATATCTGAGGGATAGATGAGTTCTAAAGACATTTGTTACAGAGTGCCTGGAGGCAAATGAGAAGGTGAGGAAAGGAAAGAGAATTGAAGTTCCCAAAGCAGTGGCATTTCTGATGCTTTTTAGCTAGCACACACCATTATAAAAACTTAGTGGTGTATTTGTGTGCATGCATGCACACCTGGAGGTGCTGCAATGGAGATTTAAGCAACAATATTGTACAAAACAGTAGTATAGGTTATTCATTGCTGGCTAATTCTAAAGAAATAAGCATCTTTACTTATTAAATGTTGGGAAAAATATATTAAAAAAGCAAAAAGGGCCTTTACCTCATGAAGGAAATTGTAATTCTCTCTTTTCACATACAGCTGCATGTCTCTCCTTGAAATTTTGGGGATAGCCTGAGAAACCCTCTATGGTGGACAGTTGTACAGGTGCAGTAAGATTTCTCTTTTGGTGTCTTGTGTCAGGTTTGGTGCCAGCACTGTCACTGTTAGCACAAGAGGGGGAAAATTGTTAGAAAGTGGGGTATGATGGACCCAAAATCTTGTAGACTTAATATCCTCTAGGCTGTAGCCACCCATTTCTGAGAAGAAAGTAATGTTGGCAGTGTAAACAACATCTGCATGGAGCTAAAAGCAATAAGGAGGAATGATGCTAACCCATTATTCTGTAGGGTTTTTTTGTTGTTTGGTTTTGGGTTGGGTTTTTTTTCTGGCTAGAATCACACAATGGTACGAAATTAAAAAATATTTATGTTTATTAATTTCACACTCCTACATCAAGAATGCTCTAAACTATGATACTTGCAGCTTGCAGTAGGTTCCTCCCAAACACTGTGTTTGAACTGTTCTTTTCTGGTAACCAGAGGCTGAGATCCAGGGGCCCCTTAACATCTCTAAATCTAAAAATCTGTTCTATAAATCATTGTCCATGACCCAGTGGAAAATTCCTGGGTTACACCAATTCATCCCTGATGAATTCAGTTTAGGGACACTTGCTCATAAGTGCTCAGGGGCCATATCTGCTAAGAGAGGTAAACAAGTATGGATCATAAAGAAGTCAGATATTCAGCTGAACAAATCCATGTGGGGTTCCAAAAGTGGAAAAAAAAGGAAGATATTACCATGTTCAATATTGAATTCATGGTCTTTTTAAATAGGATTGTGTTGTCTTTGTCCTTTACATCTGCATGGAAACCTCAAAGGTTGAAAATCATAGAAGAAAATTGTTACAGAACTATTTCCATGCTGATATCTCCCTTTTCCTCCAAACCTGGCTGAAAACATATGGGTGAGTGGTGCTGTGTTTTTCATCTTCTCTAAGGAAATGAAATTCTGGGGTCCTCTCTTTTCTCTGACTTCTGAGTGGCTCTGTGGCTCCCACTGCAATGCCTGAGCCTTTCAGCAGCGTATTGAGAGATGCCACTGATGCCTGTTACATGTTTCATGCTCTCCTCTCTTCACTTCTTGGCTGGGTTTTATTAGATTTCTGTGTGGTATACATATGTCCAATTCATTAAGACAGGTTGAAATCTGGTTTTCTCTTGGAAGTCTGCAGAAAATGTTGAAGCCTGTGATAGAGTCGAAAGTGTTGATGCTGCAGGGTTGTACTTCACAGCCTTGTAAAAGCCCCTCAAGGAAGTCTGTCTCCTGCACAAATGAGATTTACCCTTTGCAAAGACAGTTCCTCTCTGCTTGAGGAGTAGCAATGCCTGTGATCTTTCTCTCAAGTTTTACATGCCACCACCACTCCTGGATATCTTTCTACAAGAGCCCCTTTTTGCATCCAAGGCCTAATGAATCTCAAATCTTCATATTGTACCTTGGCAGTGCTCAGACAGTGGAGGATGACTGCTGCAGGCTATAATTTCCTCTGCATATGTAAAACAGGTGAGCAGCCTCCAGCCAAGCTGAAAATTTACAGCAAAAAGACTTCAGCAGTGAGAAAAATTTCTCCTTCCTAGTGCTGGAGACATTGGAGCCACAATCAGGTGCTTCTTGTTTCTAGAAATACCACACCTTTTTTTAGTAAAAATTGGGCAAAGTGATCTTTTTGATGTGTTGCATGTAGGAACAAAAGAAAACCCAAAATTGAGCATTCTTTGTGGTTTCTTCATGAAGAGCATTGAGCACTGTTTTCATGTATTATAGTCCACATAAACTCAGTATAGCCCTAAATCCCCACTTACCATATAAAAATTTTAACTTTAACATACATGAAAATGCTTATTCCCCTGAAACTCTGGGGCTGCATGCTTCCCTGCCTGTGGAAAAGGACTGTCCTTCTCTTCCAGGAGCCTGTGGCCAAGATTTGGATTCCACCTTCAAAATTCAATATGTTTATTTTTTTGCTCACAGACAAATATACCAGCATAGAAAGGTCTTGGTGGTTTCTACATCCCCTGGGCAGCCTCTCATCTGCACCTGAAACACTGGGACTGCCTGCTAGGGTTAGAGATAGGGTCAGTGTTAGGTTTAGGGTTAGGATTAGGGGTGGTTAAGGTTAGTGTGACATTAGGATCAGGATCAGGGTTAGCATTTGTGTTAGGGTTAGGGGCTTAAGTTTCTGTTTCCTAAGAAAATGTATTTTAGAGCAGGCTCCATAGGTCACCTTGATTCAGCCTTAACTATATTCATTTAAAAATATTTGCTGTACTGGCCGTTTCAGCTTCTTACAATCTTAGTTTTCTTGCTGTGGATGTTGCTCTGGTTTCATGGATCATTGAACAGAGAACAGATATGCCCTTTGTGGCTCTCCTCTAATAATCAGTAAGGACAATGTAACTTATGTTTCCCTGTAATGAGGTTCTGAAAAAAACAAACAAGTGAGCATGCAAACAAAAACTTCTCTGTAGCTCACGGGAAGAGATGGTCTCTGAATTATCTTGCTGACCCATTCTCATTGTAGGTGCTTATGGTTTGAGTCCCATGGCATTAAATCATGGAATGGACTCCCATTTAAAATTTTCCTCTCTGTTGTTTTCGCTTGCTTATCACTGTGCCTTTACCTTCATCCTCTTGAAACCTGCAGACTCCAGTTTTCATGCCTAAGAAAGGAGGACACATGGAAAAGAAAGTTCTCAGGTACACCTAAACTTATCAATGTCAAAAACCCTTATGCTTCTTTTTACAATCTGAATTCTTTCCTTCAAGATCTTCATACAGCAATGGTGGCTCTGATGATACTATCTTAAACAGCAAATAATACTTAATAGCTCTAATGACATCTCACCCAGAAGTTGATCCCTAAAAGGTACTTTCCTTGGTGTGTGCATGTAAAATAATCCAGTTCAAATCAAGCAAATTAATTGATATCAATTCCTTTGATGTTACTGTGTTACTGAGAAATATAAAATCCTCAAGAACTGGCACATCTTTCTTAGTCTGTGTTTCACACTCAAAAGAGAAGCACTCCTGTCTTATTTCAAATACTGAAAAAGTTTCTGTTTGTGGGCATCTTTGTGGTGTTCTGCACCACTATGGGTGACATAAGGCACCACATTGCTCATTCAGATCCCTGGCCTCTCCTCTAACTAATGTTTCCATAACACTAAAGGTATTTGCTGAAAAAATTAACTCAAAAATGAAAAATAAAACCATATTAAGAGATTGCATGAGAAATCAGTGATGCAGCCATCAGTAGGCAACTTGTGTTTCTACCCCTTGTGTCTCCTTCCTGCCCAGTGAGTAGGACAGCTCAGCTCAGGCTTTCACACAAATTTGCAGCAGACTCTGACAATATTTCTGTAGCTTCAGAATGAGGTATTTTCAATGGCTTTGGAAACAGGAGCTCTAATATTGAGTTAGAATTGCTCTGGATGGACAAGTGCAGAATTCACCTGCAGGCACTGAATTAAGGTTGATGGCAGCTTTCACTTTTGAGGTCACTCTCAAAGCTCTCTCTTCTTCAGGGATAGATGATTTGGTCTAGCTTAGCTTTAGCAACAGTCTCTAAAACCACATCAGTGGGAGCTATACAGACTGCTCCTTACAGCAGAAACCTCAGCCTTATTTCCTGTCACTTTGTTTCCCCTGGAATAAGTGGGAGTAATTGAGGTGGAGTGACTTTTCTTGTTACAGAATGAATCCACTACACGGGCTAATTTCTGTAGAGGGAAAAGCTTTTGTGTGAAGACCTGGGCCAGAGCAGGTAGTGGAGTTCAAACAAAGCTCAGCTTTTGCACAGTCCTGCTGTCTGGCCAGGCAGAGCTGCAGTGCTGAGGGGCCACCTCGGGAAGTAGGGTTGTCCCTCTGAGCTCCACATGTCCCTGGATGAACTAGCTCCTTTTCCAGACTGCCCCTTGCAGCAGTGGAGCACAAAAAGTGAGAGTCATGCTGACTATCCCTGCAGCTCTTCCCTAGCCAGCAAACCTTGGGACAGCAAGCTGTTAACTAGGATGGTTGGGTACTAGAGGAGAGGGAGCCAGCAAAAGCATCTTTCCCTTGATGCTGCACCTGGGAGCAGAGTGGGAATATGTTGTTTGCAAGACAGTCTTCTGGTTTGGAAACAGAGGAGGAAGAAATCTGGGGAGGCTGAAGGCTAATTGCTGTAAGAGAGTGAACATTCAAAGATTCCCTAGGGGGTTTTTGCTTTATGCTGGCTCACAGGCTAAGAGAGAGGGGTTCTTCCCAGTTCAGAAAGCCAGGACTGTGGTAGATCCCCAGAGCCCAGACTTACACAGGATTCCAGGATACCTGCTCACAGTTTTCTTTCCAGCCACCATAGGGGGTAGGTTTTGATCTTGTGCTCATTCCACTCCCCTTGCTATGCAAAGGCTTGGTCATTCCTGAGCTTCAACTCATGCACAGGTGGTGCAAGGGAAAGTGCTCAGACTGCCTCCTGTAGAGATGTGCAAAAGATGTCCCTCCCCAGCTACTCCCTCCCTCCTCACAGCATCTGAAATCTGGCCAGGATTATGGACATGGATTATTATTATTATTATGGCACATGGATTATTGTCATGGTTAAACTCCAGCCAGCATCAGCCCCATGCTCTCAGTTCCCCCTGGAGGAACAGGGGAGAGAATCAGAAGAGTAAAAGTGAGCAAATGGGCAGGTTGAGAAAGAAACAGGGCATCAAATGAAATAAAATGAAAATCATGAATTTTAAAGAAAAGAAAATTTGCAAAAAGAGAGTGAAATAAAACCCAAGAAAAACAAGTGATGTAAATGAAAAACAATTTCCCCCACCAGCTGACCAATGCCCAGCCTGTTCCCAAGCAGCAGCTTTCCCCCAGTTTACAAGCTGAGCATGACATCATAAGGTATGGAATATCTTTTGTCCATTTGGGGTCAGCTGTTCCCTCCCATAATCTTGGGAATCCCCAGCCTGCTCCCTGGTGAGGCAGCATGAAGAGATGAAAAGTCCTTCACTTAGTTTAGGCACTGCTCAGCAACAATTAAAACCCATTATCAACAGGATATTGGCATCCAAAACCCAAATGCAGCTACCTGGGAGAAAAATTCACTCTGTTCCAGCAGAAACCAGGACAGTATCCTTTAAATAACACCAAGGTTAGGGATAGGAGAATCACAGCACAGAATCATGGAAGGCTCAATAACAAGACTCGCTTTTGGATCCATTGTGGCTTTTGCCAGGCTGAACACTCTGGGGTCAGGGACAAATTGGGCTGGTTTTGCTCTGAAAATATTATGGCTAATCACATAATGACCAAACCTTCCTAGCAAAAAGCTTGATTTCTCTTTTAAACTTTATTTTTTTCTCCTCTCTCCCAGCCTGCTGCACATTCTTCACCAATAGTTCAACTGGAAGACAGAACAAACAAAGCAAAACCCAAAAGGGCTAAGCTTTTATGGTTCTTTTACTGTAGCAATTAAATTACTGTAGCACTGTATTGCACCAAGTGATGTCAACATTGAGACTGTGGTGTGAACCTTTCTTTTGGGACTGAAACTAGAAATATAAATCTTGATGAGGGAAGAGTTCAAGTCATCATTATCCGTCCATTTTCACTCAGAAAATGAACAAATATTGCTATATGTTTCATCTCAAGGTCTTCCTAGTCTAAGGGATCCTGGCTTTTGTAATATAAAGTGTTCTCTGAAAACAATAAAAAAAACCAATAATAAAAAGAAGAAAATCTCTAAGCAAACAACAGGCTGTTATGAAAGGACATTGCTCCATTTAGACTCTTTTTTCCACTGCTATTACTTTTTCTATTAAAATTTTTTCAAAGCAAGAAAGGGTTCCTCACTGCAGCTCTTCTCTTGAAAAAGCAGCAATCAGACCATAATTGGAGGTGGAATTTTTGGGTACTAATTCAATATAAATAAAAAATGAAGGCAAGGAATGCTGGGTTTGCCACCTGCCTATCAGTTTTTCCATCAGTCATAAATACTTCTTTGTGTTCTGAATTATAGCCCACAGGTAGGGAACTGACTTAAGCATGACCTGTGATGCAAAATAAGAGGAATTCAGCTAAAATCATCATGTACCAAATACACCTGCCAGGCTCAGGGTACAGCCTAAACCAATTAGTCCTTGGTTTCTGCAGCTCTGGCACCTATCACACCAGTTTGTATTCTAAGAGTTGGGATTGCCCAGAGCTGCAAAACCTAAGGTCTCTTCACACTTACACATTCCTCTCTCAAGTCATTCCCTTCTGACATCCAAAGCACTTGGAGTGGAATGCACAAAATCAAAAATATTTGTCCCTTATGTGTCTTGTCGTTTTCGGGTTTTGGAATTGCCCAAGCATTTACTAGATCTTAATATTTCATTAAAAAATGCTGGATGAGAAGAAGTGTTTTCCTGCTTCTTTGCTTTTTTTTTTCCATCAGGTTTCATTTCATGATGTGCTTTTCATCTGGGAAAATTACACCGTTTCAAGTTTATTTTCATTTCTGAGTCTGTTTACTGAGTGACAGTGAGTTTTTGTTTTTGTCTTTCTTCCTTCATCTTAAATTATTTATGTTACAAACATGGTTGGACATATGCCTTAATTGTATTGTATAAATAACAAGACTTCTCCCATAGAGGAAAACATAATGCAGAGTTAATGTACTTGCATATTTTCACCCCAGGGCTACATTTGATCTGCACTGTTGTGACAACCACACTGGCCTTACCAGCTAAATGAATCTCTTCCTCCTGAGATGCAAAATCCTTGCTAGTCATTTCAAGATATAGCAAATACCAGCCACAATTGTGCAGAAATATGTGCTGCTTCCAGGTTATTGGTGTGTGATGTGTGGACATACCAACCTCAGCCTTTGAGGAGTGTAATGTTGAGGAAGCATTGAGAGCAGAGAATCAGGGAAGGAGAGAGCAATAGCCAAGGGCACTCAGTTTCCACCAAGGGACTGAGCTGTGCCTGGGGAGAGGAGGAAAGCAGCACACAGGATCATGGCTGGGGACAGCAGACATGGGCACCTGTGATTATCCTGCATCATTTTTTTTTCCTCCTCTCCCATAACAGACATGGCTCCTGTATAGTTCTTCCAGTAAAGTATTTGACAGAAGTTTGGGCGTTCTTTTTATCAATTTTCTGAAGCAAAGGCTCCAGCTCTTTCCAGTTCACATTTTCAAGCTTAGTTGTAGTGATGACAAGAAAAAAAAATTTTGAACACTTTTTTTTTTTTTTAAGTGCTCTAGTGGTGCCATTGGATCAGCAGACTCCTGCAGAGCTGGTGCACACAGAGAGGTTTCTCTGCAACCAGGAGGAGCCTGGGGCACATGAGATCCTCAGAAGATTTTCAGGCAATCTCACCAGGGTGGTTTCCTCACCTGTTCCTAGTCCAGGGAATGCTCCACATCAGTAGAAACTTGCTGCTATTCACAAGATTTCTTTAGAAAGCAGGAAAAAAAAAAACATTCCTATCAAATGTGCCACTCCTTTAGGTCTGAAACCATATCCAGCCACTGTAGCTTTCCCCATCTCCTGCTTGTTTGATGTCAGATATTTCACCTGCACTTTCTGATCTGAGGGAAATGTTGTATTAAGTCGAGGTTTTGAAGAGCCTCCTTCTACACACTCCCCTCAAGAGGTCTCATCTGAGCCTGGTTCTCTCTGCACTGCTGAAAGCATGAATGTTCTTAAAAGCCCCACTAATGTGAGGTTCATTGGTGCACTCTGTGTTTCTAGTATTTTTTTTTTATGGTAAATTAGGCTTCCTCTGTAATCACAGTAAAACAGGGAAGGAATGAAGTGCAACATGGGGAAGGTTTTCTGTGCCAGTTTATATGTCTGGATAGCTTTGCAGATGGTACAGGGCTTAAAAAGATCAAGAACATTGATCTTCATTCTAAGCCCATGAAAAAAAAAATGAATCTGATTTATGTCTTGTGGAAATCTCCCAAGTCAAATAACACAGAAATAAAGGGAGAAGTGCTGCATTTTCTGCAACCTTATTTTGCTAAAAGAAAGCATGGGAAGCATTTTTTGAGCGTTATTTCTTGGTTGGTTTGTTTTTCTTAGCTTTGTCTTGCATTTACAAAACTGTTGGGATGGATTGCTGTAATGTGTTTTATCTTCTCATCTACATGAAAAATTTCATGCAAGCCAAACTCAGATAACAGAAAAGTGATAGCAGATTAGACCTGCTTGTTAGGTTCTGCTTGATTCCAGTAACTGAGAAATGCTTGGGACAAATTGTGTTAAGATAACTTGCCCTTGCATTTACAATTAATTTATTATCCATATTGGAAATGTTAGCACCCTCCAGCAGTGCCAGCATTGCAGGTGGTTCTAAACAGAAAGGGACTCAAACACCTTCACTCCTAACCCTGCTGCCTCATTTCTCAAGGGCAGTCTTCTATGATCTCTCACTGAAATCAGGTTTATCAGAGGGGCAATTAAATGGATTTTTCTGCACTCATGCCATTACAGCACACGTTTGCTTGGTTGCCAAACTTAGGTTTTACTGCTGGTAGACCATTGCTTGCTATGCTTGTTCACCTGCACTGCTGCAGGGAAAAGCTTGCACTGTTCTCATGCAAGGGTCCTCCTGTTTCAGTGCCACTGAACTCCAAGCAACTTTGAACACAAGTGAAAAAAAAAAAAATCTCTATTTCAAACTGTAAAAAAGATGTAATCTATCTCAAAGCCAGGAACTAAATGCTTTCTAATTAATGTCCATCTTTCCTGGGGTTTGTTTGGGGCATTATTTTTTTATTTAAATGAAATTAAATTTCATTGTTGAGAGGAATCTGGTGGAAAAAAAACCTTGTTAAAATGGCATTGAAGAAAGCAGTGCTGAACACAACAATTTATTTCTGCATAGCTAGGGGGGGATTAATGTATTTGCCTTGAGCTCTTGCATTAGTATCCCCAGCTAGTGAAAAACAAAAATCATAGGGCTTCAGTTTGGTTTGGGTTTTTTTCTTTTGAGCAGTTTGCCTAGCCCTGGGTGATATGCTTACTAGTTAGAATTAAAAAAGCCATTAATTTTTACCTAATTTATTTCTACCCCTCTAGGCTCTTACTTTCTCACAGGAAATGAGGAGAGCTCTTAGCAGCCTTTATTTGGATGTATTATACATATTTTCTTTTTTTTTTTTTTGTTCCCCAAGCATGCCAAAGCTGTAGTGGCTGGGCACAGATCCTGACTCTGAACCCAGACTGACCCATTTATTACCACAGACTCATGTAGCTCTCAAAAGCCTTTTTTTTGTTCTGATGCATGTATCAGGAATGCAGAGATTTTGGCATTACTACAGGGTGAAACCAGGTGAACAAAACCTTTTCTCTTTTTTTTTCCAGTAAACCATGTGACCAAGAAAAAAAGATAATCCGGTCTCTTCTGAGCACTTTTTTCTCCCCTCTCCATAACAATTTCAGCATTTGCTCCCTGAATTACTTGGGGGATGTTTTATCACAAACTGCTGCTGCTTCCCAATGCCAAAATGTGAATAACTCAGAGAACGCTGAAGACAAAATATTTCACATACAATATACAAGATTTTGGGCTAGCCCAGTATTTGGACTCTCACTTGAGACAAAGTGCAGAGGCTTTTTATTTAACAGGAAGAAAAGTGCTCATTGTGTCTCCCTGTATGCTTGTGTTTGTCATGAGACACATAATTCCTACTAGGGTTTTTCCTTTCTTTCTTATTCTTTTAGCAGGGTGTCTTGGTTTGGAAAGCCAGGTGTTTGCTAGAGAAGGCAGAAGCCTCCCCTGAAATGGAAAATGTAAAACCCCCTCCCTCCAAATTGTTATAAATTTGGAATTAAGGGGGGGCTCTCAGGCAAAGACAGGAAGAAGGGATAACAGTTCTTTATTAGGGAAAGAAAAGCAAATAAAATAAACAATGCAGTAAATCAAAACAACACTGACAGAATCCAGGCACAACCTGACACCCTGTTGGTCAGGGTGTTGGTAGCAGTCCAATTGGAATTGTGGCTGCTCCTCCTGGAGTGGTAGGTATGGTCCTGTTGGAGCAGTGATCTCATAGAAAAAAGGGTGAAGTCTTCCTCTGAAGATCCAGTGGAAGAAGCAGCTGTTCCTCTGGGAATCCAGTGGAAATGCTGTCCAGCTGCCTTCAAAACTTCATATTATATTTTGTTGAGGAGTGCTTGGCTCCTCCCTCTGGGTGGAGCACCTCACAATTGGAGGCTGATAGTTCTTATCAGGCAGGCAGTGCCATTCAATAGCTCATTGTCAGCAGATACCTCCCCAGAGGGAGGGCCCTTTGTGGAAGAGATAAGGAAAACTGCCCACCCAAGAGGAGATAACTGCCAAACAGATGGCAAATAGATACATATAGCCTTGAAATCTAGGACACTAGGGAAACATGAGGGCATAGCACTTGTGAAGGGCTGCACAAAGATGTTGGCCTGTGACTCTTGCAGTGATCTGGTATCTGCTGTTACCCTCTCGTGACCACGGCAGGTCTGATGGTGCGAGCCCTGCTCCCATCCAGGCACAAGACTCCAAAGAGAACAGAGAGAAAAAGGGGCTTAGCACTGACCTTTGCAGGTGGAGGTGGCAAAGAGACTGAAATCTTCACTGCCTGCTCCTCTGGGGAGGATTAAAATCCCTCTGGTCACAAAGAGTTCAGATGAGCGAGGATGGAGCTGGAGAACTGTTCCAATTTTGCTGCTTCAGCACAGCGAGGAGGTGTGAAAACAAGGGCACTGCTCACCCCAGCCTGCTCAGCAGTGCCAGCATAACCCACTGCAGGAGCTGCAAGGCCAGTGTCAGGCTGCTTGTGGGCTGGGGGTGGTTTTGGGAGTGTGCTGGTGGTGCAGCTGTACCCTTGGGAAGCACCTCTGCCAGATGAATTGCGCTATCCACGGATTTGCATGAGCAGCTGGCCTTTGGTTAGAGACTCTGAGCTGTGTTTATTCCTCTCTTGGCAATCAAGAGGCAGTTTTCCTGGAGGCATTTGTAAAAATGGGTGACACAAATTCATAGGGCCAGCTCCCTCCCTTCTCCTCTGCCTGACTACAGTAGCAATCCCAAATTGGTTTCCTTTGGAGAGACATTTTTGGCAATGAGCAATACCAGAAGCTCTTGCTTGTACTGGGTAAAATTCATCCAACTTGCTTTGAAACCATGGATTTGATGGTGGTCTGAGTCTGGAATGCTCAGGTAAGTGGATATTGGTGGATATTGACTTTTGCTTGGCAGCCACAGCGTGTCCACACTCTGGAACACATGAGGAACAGTTTTCAAAGATAAAATTATGCCTCCCCCCGTAGTGTCTTGCATTTGTGACATCAGGTTCTTGCACATGAGGCATTGCAGGTGCTTCTTGTGGCCTAGGAGAGAGTTATTGTGCAAGAATTGTACATCCTGAAGGAAGCTCATCTGCTAGGAGAAATATTGCCTTTAAATATAAGGGTTAAAGTGAAAGACATGAATCCCTAAATTCTTGTAACATAGTTAATAAGATAATTGTGGCTGTTTATTTGTATTCTTAAGAGGCAGCAGGTACATTGGATGTATTTTACTTCAGGATATGGTGCATATAAACTGAATAAATTTGTGCTCTCTATTAAATCTAATTCACATTATATTTATTTTGCTTTCCATTAGCAACTCAACTAATAAAAATGCAAACAAGCTAAACAATTAGAAATATTTATGCATTTATTCTACCTCATTTACTCAGACCTACCCAGGTTCCTTTTGGTGCTGCCCTGAGATTCACCTACCTTCACCAGAAGACAACTTGAACCAGGCTCTGACCCTGAACATTATTGTTTAATTCCATGGAGGAGAAGCCTCTGTTATGAGGAGATTAAAATGTTCCTTTGCTGTAAGGGTTTCCAGTCAGGAAGGGAAAGGAGCCCATCTGGAGAGTTTTGTGTGGGAGGCAGCCTGTGACAGTGGCATACACCTGGTGGATCACTGCTTCACCAAATCAACTCCTTGTACTAAATCCAAGCCAAAGAATCACCAGTCTCTTTCCTTCCTGGACTGCCATACGCAAATAATGCTACAATTCACCACACTGCTTTCATCAAAATGCAGTTGTACTTATTTTCTAGAAGGGGAGCTTCTACTTGCTGTCAGATTGACTCTCACTAAATTGTCACAGCTGCCTCTGAGTAGCCAGCAAGCAAAAATGTCTCTCCTATCAAATGAAGGGCATTGCTTGAGAAACTACTCATTGAGAGCTAGGTCAAAAAGTGCTGATGTTTGACACTCTTGTAGCATATTGCCTTTTTTTTTTCTTCTTTTTTCTTTTGTTATTGTAACTGTTCCATTTTCCTGGTAAATGATTAAGCATGTACTTGTTCTAATTTTCAGTGCCTGCAGGTGGTAGTGAGCAGAGCTGTCTCCAGCCCTGCTCTGTAAACAATACAAGTATTATTCTTCATGAAAATCACAGTGTAGCTTTCTATAGCACAGAAAGTACCTCTAGGCACTAAGCTTTGAATTGTGAAATAACTTTATAATTTAAATGTGGGCTCACGTTAACAGAAAGAAATACCACAGTCAAAGTGGCTACCATGGCACAAATTGTTCATTCTGGCCAAGAAGGCATCTGTAACTTGTATTTTTATGAGCTGATAAATTCAGACTGGAGGTGCTTAATACCTGAAAAAGCTTCTTGAATCAGCAAGTCTTTTCCTGCATATCTACTATGAAACCCACCCCATTGCTGGGAATAGCCTTTGGTTGCTGAGTTGGTTCTGCTCACCAGCTTTCATCCAAAGGAAAAGGCTTCACAGCTGAACCATGTACACTTCAGGGTTGCACTGCTGTACTTTGCACTGGAAACAGAGGAAGAAAATGTATTTGAACCTGGGACTGCCTTTCAGATGCTTTGTAGGCTTGCATGGTTGGTTATAATTAAATTGTCTCATCATTTCTGTAATTAAATATAGTGGTGGTGGGAAAAATAACTGAATCCAAGAAGTGTTTGTTGTCTTCACAAATGGCTTTCAAAACTGCAGCTCCAGAGCTGGCACAACAGCCTTTCAGCAGTTGAAGATGAGTATAAAACACACCCTCTAGGGTATGAACTAAACAAAGCAGGGGTAGTTTGCTGGGCAACAAGCAGATGAGGAGATAAGTGTAATCTTGCCTGTAACAGCCCTTCTGTATTTTCTAGCTAAGGACTGATAAGTGTGTTGTAACAATCAGCACCCTTCATGGCAGGGAAGAATGATGCTCTGACTCCATATTATCAGAAGGTTATTTTATTATTTTATACTATATTATGTTAAAGAAAACTATAATACACTATACTAAAGAATAGAGAAAAGATACTTACAGCAGGCTAAACAGATAATAATGAAAAACTCGTGACTCTTTCCAGAGTCCCAACACAGCTTGTGTGACCATTGCCAAGAAACCAAAACAACTCACACCAGAGCCCAATCAGGCTCATCACTTCAGGTAAACAAATTCCAAACACATTCCACATGAGCATAACACAGGAGAAGCAAATGAGATAAGGATTATTTTCTCATCTCTGGCCTCTCTCTGCCTTTTCAACTTCCCAGGATAAAAATCCTGAGAGAAGGAATTATGTACAGTGACTGTGGGGACCACATAAGTGCTTAAAGGTGAGATTTGTTTTGATGAGATGGATGACATTGCAATTTTGTCTGTAGATTAAAAAAAAATAACAGTAAAAAAGAAAATTCAGCAGTTACATGCATCAATTCTGCCCGAACTGAGACGTGTGTGGTCCAAATTCTCTTTTTGTTCATATGCTTCTGATCAAGGTTTGTAACCACAGTGTCACTAACACACAGGAGTGGCTGAGTGACAGGACCAGAGCCTTTCAGTGCTGCTGCTTTGTCCTCACAAGAGGGGATATCCCATGGATATTCATTCCTCCAGGTTCAGGCATTTCTTCTCCATAACTTTGAAACTTGTATTTCTCTATAAACACAATGCCTGTTCTATTAAAAAAAAAAAAAAAAAAACCACCAAAGCAACAGTGCTTAAGTCAATTATAATCATCCTTTCTCTACAACAAAATATTAGGCATCTCTAGAGAAATTCTCCTCTTAAAAACATTAAAATATTAATCTCTTTTTACCTTTCAAGGGACTGTGGGAGGGAGAGAATGAAAAAAACTTTAAGATGCCTATGCAAACAACTTCTTAATAGAATTGGATCTTGTCTTTGTATTTAGTGTAGTAACTTTAGACTCTCAGCACTTGCTTCAGTTCATGTTCTTTAATCCATACACTAATTACTGAGTCTGACAGTGGAAATGTATAAATAGTGAATGGAAAGTGTGGACAGATGAAAGTGGAGCTATCAGTATTTTTAGTAATAAATACTAGAGATATTACTAATAATACTTATTGAGTATTATTACTCAATATTATTACTAATACTTACTGAGTAATAATACTCAATAAGTATTAGTAATAATAATTGAGTAATAATTAAATATGAGATTAATAGGTTTTGCTTTCTACAAGGTGTCAAAAATGGGGCCAAAGTGATACTTATCACAGGATGTTAGGGACAAACTGGTGTAGAGTAAATTTACCCTTTCAAGAGGAATTTGCTCTGACATTGAGACAATGGATTAGCAAATTATTAGAAGCAAACAATGTAAATTCATTGACATATTTGCAATTCTTTGCAAATTCAGCAGTAACTTCAGAGCACAAAGTTATCTCCACACATCTCTTTGACATTAAGTATCTCTAATGCCAAACATAAAGAAAACATTCACTCTTAAGTCAATTTTTTGTGCCTTAGTGCAGACTAGTGCAATGCATTTTCTACCCAGTGAATTACTTTTTTGTGCTACATATATCCATAGTGTAATTGTTACAAATGGCACAGATTTTTCTTATGGTAACTGGTCTGAGAATTCCACTTTGATATGTTTGTTCCTTTATTCAATTGGAAATAGGAGATGGGAATTAAAAAGGGTAATTTTCATCACTTGCACACTCACTCTACAGGAGCACTGCCTCTCCCATCCAGGGCTGGTGGCAGAAAAAAGCTCACAAGTCCTCTCCATTGCTTCAGCAACTTTATGACAGAAATAAGATTTAAAACCCTACTTTCTGTTTTAAAAGCCATAACATGTCTAATAAATAATGCAGGCCAGGTATATTTTGTGATCAAGAAATTAAGAAATGCACTATACTCCAAAAGGGTAAGAACTGTGAGTAAGTCAAAGTTTGTGTATTCTCCTTCTCACCAAACTGCTTCCTTGGGATGGGATAAAGTATTACATTTCTCTAGGAGTGAATAAGACTTTTCTCTGCTAGTCCCAAAATGTATAAAAAGCCTAAATTCTTTTGGGATAGGGGGAGGGTAGAAGAGGCTCTCTAGTATCAGAAAATTTCAAGCAATGTGAAATTAGGTTAGAAAAGAAATTCTGAAAGCACTGTGAAACCCAAGCAAGGCATGTAATTCATCTAATAAGTCTGAATAGTTCTTTTTTCTAAAATATGATGGGGTTTTTCCTCCTTAGTGCCCTCTAGTCACCTGGAATGGCAGTACCTCACTCCCATCCACAGCCCAGCAGGCAGCTGCCAAAATGCAGCATTTTCTCAGACGTGTTGCAGTCACTCCTTTGAGAAATTAAATGTTACTTAAGAAACTCTGAGTAAAGGTAGGGGCTCTCACCAGGCTTCAGGAACCTTTTGAATATCTTTATTTGACAGAACACCCAACTACATAAAAAACATGATCAGGCTTACAAGGTGCAGGAATGAGGATTAAAAATGACAAGAGGGATTAGCCCGCTGAGGCAACAGATGAAAGTCACTACTTGTAACATGGGACTTCAAGCAATGATTTTTCAAAATCTACTGCTACTAATGGATTGTTGATATATGGCTCCTAAAACTCTTGGCAGTTCAGTAGAGGTATTGACAATGTTTGGTTTGCATTGAAGTCATTACACTCAATTTCACTTTTTTCCCCCTTATCTATTTCTTTTTTTCTTCTTCTTTTTGCATCAGCAAGTGGCAGTTTATTGAGCTCTTTCTTTTCTTCAGATACTCACTATGCCTAGGCATACTGATAGAAGACAGAGCCATGAAGTTTCACAGTGGTGAGCTCCAGCTGCTGCACCTTTAGAGTAATGAGTGGATGGTTAGTAACTTGCCCCTACACAGCTTTGGCAGGCAGCACAATTTGGATTTGTGCTGCACTGTGCTGGACTATTTCAGAACTCACTGCCTTTTTCGTTAAGGACAAAACATGCCAAACAGATGACAGTGTTAATGTTCCTGAAGCTGACAAAGGAAAATAGTGGCAAATATCCCATTCTGAGTAGGCTGTGCATCTCTTTTCACCAGTGGCAGGCACTAAAGAGCCTGGATGGGGCACTCAGTGCCATGGTTTAGTTGAAGTGTTAGGGCATGGATTGGACTGGATGATCTTGAAGGTCTCTTCCAACCTGGTCATTCTGTGAATTCTGTAATTGCTGTATTTAAATACAGAACATATGGTGTAGCTGCATGCCCAGGCTCTTTGCTTTGTTTCACTGTGAGCACAGATACCAGTTGCACTCCAGCTCTTATCAGACAGGTATCAGCTGGGTCAGCACTGGGTTCCTGCAGCTCGACCCTTGAGCAGCGGGACCGACCCGCAGCCGGCGCTTCGTCACAAAAGCACAGGAGCTTGCACCTTCCTGTAAGGACAGTAATTGTGACTGAATACCCGTGTGAAGAAGGCTCCCTGTAACTCCCTGAGCTGGCAGCTCGTGCCCTCCTGTAACACTGCCTCACTTGGAAGAGGCTCTGAAGATGAAAGAGAACCTTTACGGGGCTGAGCGTGGCACGCTCCCGTGATGAGGAATCTGCCATGCAATAAATGCCTCTCTCTGTACAAACCACTCGTGCAACTGCATTATTCTGTTAGCCCCCAGTGTGTATTTTTAGAATTAACACAGCATTTTTAAAGGTATGCTCTCTCTGAAGCAACCTTTCTCTATCCCAGACATGCTATTTTTTTTTTCTTTTTTGGATGTCAATCTCTCATTCCCCAGAGCTCAAGCTCTCTATCCAGCAAAGCATGTGTTACAGTAGCTGAAATCTTCTGACCTCTGAAAGGCCTGTGTGTGAAAAATAATACCATGAACCTGCCGTGGTATTTTCATTATTTGGATAAAAATCCCACTAGTCCAGTGGGAGTTATGCTTCAATAAGAACCCAGGAACAGAGAAGTTCCCATAAGCTCCCACCAGCACACAGGACATCTGAGGGAGGAGTAAAGGCACAGACATTGTCTGTACTAAGTCTGTAACTTTTTGTAAACAACACAGCATCTCCTGGGGGCAGCTGGGCTCACCTGTCCTTCTTCTAGACCAGCATTAAAAGATAATGCTCTAAAAGGAATGCTAAAAAAAAAAAAAAAAAAAAAAAAAAAAAAAAAAAAAAAAACACCAAAAAAAAAACTAAGGGGAAAGGAGAGGGGAGTGAAGGGATTGATCAGATGGGAGGTAACTTCATGGATCACATCTTCATGGCAAAACTGAGCCTTCCCAAGGTTAGCAGCTGGTGCCTGGGGTCAGATGTAGCCCTTCTGCTCATCACACCTACCTGCTTTCTGGGAGGTGTGTATTGGAAAGTCTACGTTGGTTGATATCTTAAAAGACAGGAGAAAAAGTAAATTCCTGGACCAGTCAGCTCCTCCATTTTGTGTGGCACATAACTTACCAAAACTCACTTATTTACTGAACCTCAAATTTCCAGAGTCACTGAGGTCTCATTTGACCACAGCATCTGTGCCAAAAGAACATCAGATTTTTGGTAAGCCACTACTGACCCTCTATTAAATAAATATTTTCTGAAGTGAATAATTCAGGGGACAGCTGCATTGCATGATATAAAAGCATCAATGTAAATGTCTTTTGAATGATGTTCTTGAAGTTTTAGTAATAAAGAAACTGGCCTAGAACAGGGGATGGAAAAGAAGGAATGCTGCTGTAGTTTATATGCAGACCTCTAGGTTTCATTAGCAGCATCAATTTTATGCAAACTTGTCAACCATCCTGAAAATTTACCAACTCTGTAGGAGCAGTTTCACTGAAACCTAAGATGTGGGTGCAGTTTTGATTTGAGATTTTTTTTCAGTTATGCACACTTCAGACAGATTAAAATTCACCCATGTCAAACAAACATGAACAGGCTATGACAACAAAAGCCTGCATCTTTTAGAAATAGAGCCATTTTTCTTTCAGCTATACTTTGAACCTCTCAGTATAAATGCAGAAGAGTGGTGAAAACACCCTGACAAACTTGGCTCAGCAGGACAGGATTTAACACCCTAGACACCATTTTTAAAAGGTGTTCATCTTGAGTTGCATGGCTTAAGGAGGAAAATGTAATGATATGTGGAAAAAAATATTTAGAAAAAAAGCTTCTTGTTAGTGCTTTGGGCATTCCTTTGTTGTCTGTTTGCTCTTGGCTGTTAAGACAAATGAGAAGTTAAATCCTCTCTGGTTCAAGTTGTCTGGTGAAAGTTTTCCTCTGGGTGAAGACTGCATGTGCTGGCTTGGTCAGTTCAAGGCACCAGACAAACAGGCAAGAAAAGGGTTTAAAGAGCCTGCCCTGATGTGTGATGAGTGAAGGCTAACAAGGAGGGGCAGGCTGGAATGAGCTGAATTTGTGTCTGTGTATGTCAGGATACCTGATGGATGATGGATGGTGACAGCTGATAAGTGCAGCATGCAGGGGGATTTTTGGGGGGTTTATGATTTACTTTTGAGAGGAATAGTGGATTTGTCTTTACAAATGAGCTGTGGGTCTGCTGGTAGATAAAACTAGCACTGGGAAATAAAAGAAACAATGGGAAGGGTTCCACTGATTGATGAATGGAAAAAGATATTTGCTTTTGCAAATAAACTCTAAGTTTGCTGATAATTGAAATTAGACATTGAAAGATGAAGGAAACAACGGAAAAGAAAACCCCTAAATTCTGTAAGAATTCAAAATTAAAAGGGAGGGTTATACATTAGAGGGGAATCTTTGGGATCAGGTGTTCTGGGAAGTCTGAACCTCTCAAGTACCTCAGAAATGGGGAAAGAGAGAGGGAAATGCGGCCGGGAAATTAGGATAAAAAGGAGGCTGCATCCTCCAAAAATTCAAGAGAGACCCCAGGGGAATGCCCCATGGCCTCTCCCTTTATTTGAATAAAGTAAAAGGGTCTCCTCTGTCTCCTTTTTTGACATAAACCTCTGATGTTTGTGGATTGATTTTCCTTACACTTTTTCTTTTAACTCTTTGTCTGCGATACACAGAGTGACACAGATCTTTCTGAAAGCTAGTGAGTGACCAGTTTCTCACCCCTCCTGCCCCTTGAAAGAACACAAAGGCAAGTACTTGTGCCAAGGTCAGCTCTGTGGGGGCAATCCCAGTGAGTTACCATGGACTAGGAAGGCAAAATCTCCTCTCCTGGGGGAAAGGAAAGAGGTGATCCTGGCAAGAGAGGGGTGGGTTTATACATGGAGGCACTAATAGGAGGCAGGCAAAATTTTGAACTGTAAATTATGCCACTTGGGTTTTCTTTTAAAACCATGGTGAGTAGCAGTTTTACCCTGAAATCAAAGATTATGAAAGGAAGCCTATAATAATAATTAGTTTGACTCAGAGCATGGTAATTTATGTGAAGTGAGCATAAAATTTCGACACTGAATCACACCTACCATTCAGTAGGAGAGGATGGTTCATTAAGCCAGGGCAATCCCATCCATAATTTGATAGGCCCAAAATATTCCTTTTGAAGAAGATACCTCATTCTTTCCCATGGCACAACAGCACACGTTTGTCAAAGAGCAAAAGTTGGTCTCAAGAAGGGGAACATCTCCAGCTGATGCTTTACTGGTTCTCTGCTCATAATTAACACCTCCCTGGTGTGTAAAACACAGCAACACAAGTGTGGGGTCAAACATTCAGCTTCTTGCAGCTCATCTTATTATCACCCTCGTGGAGCACCTCAAGCCATGTAAAAAAACATGTAAAAACCACATGGCCTGTGGCAGAGTGCTTTGCTGAAGATGAGCTTCACAACCCCTGGACTTGTGCTGCCAGAAACAAAGCAGCATGAAATTCCCTTAACTTCTTCACCTCTGAGACTCAAGGGATGAATGGACTGAAACAGCTCTCACTGGTTTGGTAAGAGAAGTTCTTATATAAAAGAACTTTTTTATATAAAAAGAAGCCAAATTTTGCAGCCAATGTCTGATCCATTGAAGGTGATTCTTCACTGAAGGCTTGGTCTGTATTAGAACAAACACCATCAAATCAGCAGACAATGTTTACAATTAAAATTCAAATGTTTCACATTCAGACTCTCTTTAATGTCAAGATTTCTTTTTAAAATCATGTGATCAGCTGCAACTTTATTATCAGCTGAGGACTACTATAAAAAATCCTCTTATTCTTTCTTCAGCATCCTTGTTTTGGATCAGCTGCAAGGACACAAAAAACTGAAGAACAAAACATGAATAGAAATTTAATGTCCTCAACTAGGGAACATGCAGTACAAAAGTGGAACAGAATGAAGAAGAGAATAAATACTGGAAGGCAAATTATTTTCTTCACCTTAATAGTGCAAAAATATACATAAATATATATACATATATAAATATATAATCTTTTTGTACTTAATGCAAACATACATTGGGAAAAATTCTACTTATCTGCTAAAAAGCATGTGTTTAAATGAAAGGTATGTTAGATTGTTTCTACACCATTTCTCCTGCCAAGTATATTGGGTTTTACTTGACCAATTTAGAGATTTCCTGACTTCCACTGCTTTCCAGCAGATGAGGTTCTGACATGTGTAAGTCTCTATTAATTCCTCAAAGGAATTCATCTCTTTTTAAAGTAAAATGCAATAAAACCAATCAAAAAAAAATGTGTGAAGGCAGCCAAATTTTTCTAGACAAAATGTGTCAGCAAAAGGACACAGTCTCATCTGTGACTAGAAACATGGCTGATACTTTATTTGTTGCTGTGTGCTTGAACTTAGAAAAATATGACAGTGGAAAACAATGGCCTATTCTGAAATCAAAAGTAATTAGGAAAATTGCAGATTTTGTCCTCACACATGGTAAAGTACTGCTTTAAGTACCTGAAATACCAGGAAGAGTAAAAATTAACAATTTCAAGACTTCATGTTTAATGCTATAATTTTATCATTTCTCCTCAGAATATCATGGTTGTCCTCTTAGTGGGTCTCAAAGTTTCTGTTTGAACAGAAGTGGAATCTGATTCTCTTCTCTGCTGGTAATGGGCTCTGGCTGAAAATCTCTTATAAAATGCTTGGTCTAATTTGAGTTTTCAGTATAGGGCTCTTGCCAGCTTGTCTGGTCTAATTAGCCCCTTCTGAAAACCTAGTCAAGAAAAAGCATGTGCCTTTTAGTATGTTGAACTGGTTGATTTAAATCCCTTTAAGGAGGCCACAGTCATCTTCAACTCTGCTATGCGGCGAATTCATACATTTTCCTTAGTGGAAGGAAAACTTTTCAGCAGGCAGCCAAGTTAACAGCTCTCTGCTCAGATGACCTGTGTTGGATGGAGTGTGTTTGTCCTGGGGCAGGGGGTGATGTGGCACAGCCCATAAGTCTCACATAACTCACTGCCAAGTCCTAGAGAGAACAAATCGCTCTCATTTTTAACGAGGACACAGCAGGATGGAGGAGAGCCACGAGTGCTCTTCACTTGATCTCTCTGGCTCCAGGTAAGTTCCACAAGGCACTCCATTGCCATTAGGGTTTTATGGAGGTGGCTAAGATGCACTTGTGTTGGGAAGAACAAGCTGCCCTTTTGCAGAGAAGCCGAAAACATCTCTCTGCTGAGGGAGGATTGCATACAACTGAGTTTTACCCTTCAGATCTGGCCTCTCACATCCAAGAGCAGATGGCTGCTCCTGCTCTCCCTGTAAAATGGGACTGTCTCCTTGAAAAACCTTGACAGGGCAGCACAAACCTATTGCTACACTCCCAGAGGGGAGAAGGAAGAGGAAAACAATGCTCACACTGCTGCACCAGTTCTGCTAAATGAGGGGACAAAGTCAAAGTGTCAATTTTGTATCTTGTTTATTCTGGGCTGATGACCCCAACACAAGGAGTACTGCAAACTTCTTTGCATGAAGGGACTTGTCAGACCCTGAGGAGGGAGAGCTGTGAGGGTCTGACCTCCCCTTGCACATCTGAGCTCCCTGTCGCAGTGTCACCCAGTGTTAGCCCCCCAGCTGACCAGTTCCCCGCCTCAGGAGGATTTCTGTGTCTATCTCTGCCTACTGACATCAAGTTGAAACTCATAGGGACAGACACCCAGGAAAGGTATGTCTAATAGCTTGGCTGCAACTTAGCAAACTGCCCAGTAAGTTTTCCCACCCATAGGAGCAGGACAGAGTCATTTAAATGGTTGAAGACCTCAGCCTCAAGGTGTTCTTTCCCTTCAAGGGCATCTGAATCTCTCTGAGAACAGGCTGAACTTCACCAGGAATAAGGAGTTGCCACAGGTGTGAGCTGGTTCTTGTTTTTTCTGTTTCTCAGCTTCTTCACTGACCTTCCTTGGAGGGATACCACAATACTTGTGTTCCTTGGCTTTCAGTTCCCCACCCCAACTTTCCTTCATGTTCCCTCAGTTCCTTCCAGTGCTGTTTGGAAAGTTCTTCCAGCCCTGACTGTGCACTGGCTGATTCAGCCACCACATCTAGCAAGCTTCCTACTTGTAGCTGCTTCCACTTACTGGAGCCTCCTGTGAGCCAGAGTGGTCCTGGAGATTAACAAAGTGACAGGTTTGTCTTCTCTTGGCCAGGAACCTTCTCTCTCTGCTGAATGTCAGTGCTGGTGATGCCCAGCATGCAAGGATGGGTTTGTACCCTGAGTGTACTGACATGAGCTATGATTTCTGTGCCCCTGGGAATTTGGGAGACAATTCCTACCAGTGCTGCAGTGCTTAATTCACATGGGGATAGAACCCAGCTACATGCTGCCCACAGAAGTTCTTCCTGAGCTAGAGCTGATCCCAGATGCAAATCTGATGCTTCAAAGTAAAGACTGGAAAAGGATGTATATTTTTTTGCCCAGTTTTATGACAAAATTATATATATACATTGAGTTAACTGAATTTTGCTCCACCAGCACACATCACACTCTTCTCTGGAGAGAGGTACATGTCTTTAACCAGCCCAGGTGTTGATTCAGGGCTGTGAAAGTCAAGATACTCTGATTCTAGGGCCAAAGACTTCTGCCCAGTAATACTACACCGAGCCATTGTTTTTTTCAGTATTTTTGGCTTTTTCTCCTGAGGTCTTTGTCAAGTGGTACAGGAAGGGATATGAGCTGGTTTTGCTGCTGATGCCAAGTAAAGCGCTGAATAAATGTCAAAATATTAGCATCCCAAATAAGCTGCCCATTCTTATTTTTCCTGTAGAGCATAATCATCTTTATTCCAGACAGGTTCTCTCACTCCATCAAGATCAACCTGGCCTACTTTATATGTAAGCTTAAGTTTGCCTAGCTAGATGCTAATATATTTTTATTTTAAAACCAAATAGGAAAATCTGTGAACATCCAGGAGGAGAGAATAGTGCAGAATCTGATTCTCCTCTTCTCCTGTGCACACTTCCTTGGTCCTGTACAAAGCAGGCTTGAGTTTTGCCAATCTGGTCTTCTCTGAGAGAGTTTACAGCCACACAGGGAAACAATCACACAAGTCACAGGCAAAACAAGCTGGCATCTTTAGCAAGAAATTGCCAGTGTGCTTTAATCCCCAAAGAATGTTGCTTTCCTCCCCAGATATGATCAATTCACTCTCTTGTAATTGTTAAATGCAACCATGGCTGTTATTGTGCTCTGAATGATTTCTGTATTTTCATTATTTTGCTGCTATTACTAATGCAGATTCACTTGTTCCTGCGGAATTGCTCTTGGCTTCTATGCAAATACCTGTCATCTTTATGTCTCAATCAATCTCATTAGAAAGAGAAGGTAAAAAAAAAAACAAAATAAAAATATGCTTCTTCTTCTTCTTCTTCTTTTTCTTTTAGGGACAAGCAGATGCTACGTTTCAGCTACTGTTCTTTGGTAACTAAATGTTATAAAAATGATCAAAGAGATGGTGAAATATTAAGTAGTTACTTTCATTGCCTCAAGGACAAACCCAATGAAGCTTTAGTGAGCTGCTGGAGTGAGTTATGCTACTTGATATGCAGTTTAGTGTTTACCAGTTACTATTCAATCAGATATCTTTATGAGAGGTAGCCTGAAAACCCTAAAAATATTGCTGGGTCGAAATGAATTCCTGCATGACATCATGCAATAATTTTCATCGGACTCGTCGCCAGATGAGGAGAAAAATGAAATGAGACCAACTGATGAAATAAGCCAAGAGTGGGGATTTAGATTAATGACAAAAAAAATAAGGTGCAGGTGGGAAATGATGAATCCCGCAATTTTTCAGCATTAAGACAAAATCAGAAGAATCCTTCAAGAGGATGTACACGATGTTTATTTGTGCAAAGTGACCTTGGGAGCCAAAAGCCATTAATTTGATAGCACAGAACATGTTCGCCACCCTGTGGTTGCTGGGAGAATTAGGCAGGTGTAACTGCCTAATTAAAAAGGCAATTAATCCTGCCTGCTGCCTAAAGTGAAGGGGTTTGCATGCACTTTTTGGGAGCTTGGAGGGGATGGAGCAATGCTGCCTGCTCCTTTGGGAATGGAGGTGAGAGGTAAGGCTCTAGCATGGCTGGGAAGAGAGGATTTATTTTGAAGGTGGAAGAGTTTTACCTCTGTGTGTGAGCTATATATTTTACAGATTCCTGAGCTGACAGAATTTGGCTTGATTTTCACAAGATGATGAAAGACATGTCCCAGACAAAAGCCATATGGGAAAACTGTATTTGTTGTGCAATTCTACATCAAAAATTGCCCAGGTGTTTTTCTTACATTTTCCCATAATAATATAAGCATACTCTAAATGCCTAGAGGGACTATTAACAACATTGGTCATAGCTTAATAAGAAAGTGGCCTTACACTGCCTTAATTTTCTGAGAGAAAGCTCTGCCTCCCAAAGGCAGTTTTATTCAGGAGGCTCTCTGCATTGTAAGCTACTTTACCTGAGAATTCTTTATTTCTGTAGAGGAAGAGTGAGGAGATTGTGCTCCCATCCTGGGAGTGCTCCTGGCCAGACTGGATGAGTCTCTGAGCAACCTGGTCTAGTGCAAGGTGTGGCAGGGGCTGGAACCAGATGATCTTTAAGGTTCCTTCCAAACCATCCTATGATGCACATCTAAACATTCAGTGGATAAATTCAATGGATTCCTATCTTTAAGCTTCAGAACAGTTTAACCAAATTAGAAGCAACTTGAAAGAAAATTCTCCAGTGGGAAGTGTCAGGTGATGTTTTGAATGGACCTGGTTTCCAATACTATCTGCATTTTTGTGAATGCTTGGTGTTCATGTGAGGGGCCCACTATTATAGGCCAGTGAAGCCAGGTGCAGTGCAGACAGGTGGGGAGTTAATTTTCCACAGATCTGCAGCACTTGGGCAGTTTGAGCTGCCTGGGGGAACACTGGGCTTTCTGAGGCTGTGGACAATCTCCACATCTTGTGGTCCTGATCTGCAGGAAATTCCTGCAGTGTGGACTGCAGCTTCAATGAAGGAGAAGGTTTTGTGGAGCATAAAGCAACATCTGTTTGATGCTGCTGGATTGGCTTTCTCCATCTTTGTGTTGGATGATAAATGTCTCATCTCTCATAGAGAGAAGAGGACAAGTCTCATGGGGTTGGTCTCTTCTCAGAACACCTCTCTAGTGCCATACTGTTCCTAAGCTACTCAGAGTGGTAACTCAAGAGTGACCAGCACAAACTTTACTCACCTGTAATTTAATTTAATTTAGAACTGAAAGACTTTAAAAGTTAAGTGAATGCATTTAACCCACTGCACACTTGACCTTCAGCACAAATTAGCCACTGTGGACTCCCCATCTTACAGTGGGAGCTTATGCTAACATTTTTTCTTCTACCAAATGCTTTTCCATCATACTGAGATCCTGTAAAGGACAGGAATAAATATAGCCACTCACCTCAAAATCAAGATTGGAGGTGAAGAAATATAACAGCAGTGCAGTGTTACCATAGTAACAAAAGCTCTAAAGTGATCTAATCTACTGTTAAATTCCAGCTCAGAGATGAACAAAAATCAACATAACAGAATAAATGTTATATTAAAAAGGGAACGAGGATATTTTGAGACTGATATTATATTTGTGTCCCAAAATATAACATGAAAAACATATTTGAAAAGAGAGGAAATTTTTAGCCAATAGAGTTGCACATTTCCCGTATTTGTTTCTAATTTGAACTGTAATTAATCTCTGGTGAGGTTGGCTGTCAGATGACTTTTTGCCATACTGCCCAAGTTTACTCACACAGATATATTGTTTTTCAGAATATTCCCCTCCTGTCACTCCTGTAACACAGATGGTGAACAGTGGCCCATAAGCTTTATGTCCCAGATTTTTCCAGCCATTAAAGCCTCACACCCATCAGTGCTGCAGGATCCAAATGAGTTCAATCACTGAATCTCTTCAAAAATTGGTTTAGAGCATGAGGAGCCTCTGAAGGGTCTTGCATTGCATTTTCAGTGTTTGTTTTTCTTTCTGGTGAATGTTGATATGTCAATAGGTGTTTTCATTCTGTTTAAAAAAAAAAAAAAAAGAACATTATTAAAAGTTCTCTTGAGGTTGATTACCTCCCTCCCCAAATAAAAATTCAGTTTTGAAAAAAACAAAAGTAGAAGTTCTAAAATATGGATATTTCCTGCACCTTTTCATGGCATACCACTCTGAGCATGGACACCATGAACAGGGTGAAAGTAACAATTTTCTTTCAAGTTTTTTCTTAATATCCTTAAGGACACTGTAACTTTAGCTGTTAGTGAAGATTCAGTCATTTTGGTCAGGGGAAATGAAGGCAGAGTTTTTTTATGTTAAGCTGTCTCTATTTGTGGTGCATGTTTGAGATTTTAAATACCTGCTATTTAAGCATTTCCAGAGTAGATATGATAAGAAATTCATATTAGTAGTCTAGCTGAGTTTGATGTAATTTTGACATATGCATAATAATGGGAAAGTAAAAAGAAAAAATATCTGAACCAGCACCGATACATTTGAAATAATTTCTGAAGGAATTTGATAACTGATGTTTCCAAATGTTCAAGATAAAGAAAATATATTCTAGTGACAGAGTTTGACCAAAAAAACCCAGTCCCTCTGAATCTAAGCACCTGGCATATATTTCATAACAAGGTATGTCTTCATGATCAAAGACACCCCAGAATCTCTCTCTGCTTCATACTGAAGAATAAATTAACTTTGTGTACGTTTTAAAAGTAGGTCTTCAAGTGTATTTCATCAGCAAGAAACAGATTAAAATAGAGTTTGCAGAGCATCACTTTCAGTCTACCTTAATAGCTTACAAACAGCATGTGAACAGCATGCTTTTCAGTTAAGTTTTCCTTTTCTAATGGGAGGAGATGTGCTCTTAGAAAATGACAACTCATTTGCATGCAATTTGCACACTGCTTTTTTGCAGGAATACATTTGACTTTTTGCACTTTTCTCTGGTGGTTGCATTTCATTTTCTCAGTGCAGAATAGAAGCGTTAAGATCAGATTTTAACTCAAGAGCATTATTTGCAAAGACAAGAGGCTGCTCTTTCCAGCTCTCTCTTGCAAGCTGTGTAAAATCCAATATTTTTTTTTTTTCCTGGTATCAAATCATGTATGTGTTTCTTTCTCCTTTATACCATGCACCAGACACTGTCAAATCTTCCATAAAGTTCTTGCCTCGTTATTGAGAGATAGGGAAAGTAGAGCTATTTCTGAGGCAATAATCTTTGCTTTTATGGTCTATTCTCCTTCACATTGATTGCTTGAATTTTAAACTCTCATGGCATTTTGCAGGCAATAAAAACTAGAGAAAGAATGTGTTTCTTTTTGCCAGTGTATTATTATTAAGCCGGGCAGATCTGCTTACAAACTTGGTGCAGTCACTGCCACCAAATTCAGGAAAATGAGGAAAAAAGAGGAATTTCCATGGAGAATGGAGCTGGAGCTTCCTTCAGCTGATTCACAGGTACCCTTTGCTCTTTTTTTTTTTTTTCTTTTCAGCTCAATTTGCCCTCATTCTGTTTGAGTGAACTTGAAAGCATGAAATTCACTTGGAAGTAAAAATAAGATCATTCTCTTCTCTCAAGCTGGCCACTGAACCAATATTCTGAAGTCCAGTGCAGTTTCCAAAGGGACTGGGAAGTCCAGAGAGTCTCTGCCCCTCTATGTGCATCAGGATATGTTACACTCTAATGGACATTTTTGAGGTTTTGTTGTATTCTTCACAATAATGCAGCCAAGTAGAGTGCAAGATTATCTACATTGATCAGAGGAGCAGAGCCAAATTTATGGCTCAGTTTTCATGCATATTTCCTCAACAGGGTTAAGATCATTATTGCATGTGGGAGTCACAAAAGGATGCAAAGAAAATAATTATCCTGCTTCTTTATCTATCTATCTATCTATCTATCTATCTATCTATCCATATATATATTTAGATGTAGTGTAGATTCAGGTAAATACAGCAACATGAAAAGAATCTTCTGGGTGAGCACCACTTTGACATCTTTTTCTCATCAAACCCAAATCATTATTTTAGTTACATTTAAGGGTTCCAGCTACCATTTCAACCCCTATGCTTCCTGTATTTTGAAATCATATTTTAAATAGAATAGTCAAAATTTGTCAACTGGGAAAGGGAAGATCTCAGTGAGAGCAAAGAGATTTGGATTCACTACAGAAGAAGCAAATGAGTTTATGATGCCACGACAGGCTAGAACTCAAGCCTGCTCTTTCAGTCACACCTTTCAGCCCCTCATAGGTCATTCCTTTCATTAATTTATCTGCTTTTTATGTGGTGGTGGGTTATTTGGGGTTTTTTTTTCCTAGACCTGTTTAGATGCTGGTTCCCCAGTGTCCTTAGCAATTAATTTTGACATTTTAGTTATAGATTGTGGTCAAAAAGATAAATCTGCTCTCTTTTCCTAGATTGAATCTGCTGCCTGATCATGTTTAAAATAAGGAAGCATCAAATCAAACTGGGACATAATGAATAACTTGTTCTCTAAACTCCTTTGCAATGATATTCCTTATTTTTACATAAATCCCTCCTACCTTTCCTTGACCATTGCTTTCCAAGTTTAAAAAACCTTAGTCTGTATGATCCTTCTTTGATGGATACTGTATTTCTTTTTTGGGATTGTTTGATTGTCTTTATCTGTTTTCTTCTGCTGCTCTGTCCTTTTAGAGGTGGAGTGCCTAGAAAGACATGTAGAATTCAAGCTGTGGGCACACCATGGGTTTATAAAGTGGCATAACAATGTTTTTGCTCTTGTTTTTCATCCTTCATTAATGATTCTTGCTGTTCTGTTTTCCTTCCTCACTGTTCCTCATCCATGAACTAACATTTCCAAAGAACCATCAAAAATGACTCCAAGATCTTTCCTGAAGGCTGGGGGATAATTTAGAGTACATTTATATATATATTTAGGCTATTTTTCCCTCAAATGCTATGCTTTAAATTTCACCTGACATTGATTGATTGTCCCATCATTCAGCATTGTGAGATCATTCTGCTGCTTCTCATAATCAGTTTTCATTTTTAGTGCCCTGAATAGTTTTGAATCATAAAGAAATTCTGTCACCTCACTACTTATTTCTTGCCTGAGCTTTAAATGCATTGGAGATGATTCATATGGGCTCACAGTTTAACTTCTCTACATTATGAAAATTACTATTTATTTTCATTCTTTACATTCTGCCTTTTAATAAGTCATTTATCCTGGAAAGAACCTTCCTTGTGGTTCCATACTGTTTAATTTTTTTAAAAGCCTTTCGTGAGAAAACTTGTCAAAACCTCATTGGAAATCCAAATATAGAAGATCAATCAAAATGGCCTCATCCCCATTTATCATCTCTTTCAGAGAGCCTCAATACCCTTGTGAGATGTGGCTTTGTGTCCTGGCTTTGCTGTGTTGCATTTATTTGTCTGTGTGCTGCTTATTTCTTTATTACAATTTTTATTAGCTCACTTGGTTTAAAAAGCGAGATTTACTGGTCTAGTTTTCCACTGGTCTGTTAAAGGAATACTCAGGATTCTGTATGTATGAAGCCTGTTTAATATAGCAGTACTTCCATGTGTGACTGCTTTCAGGACTCTTGTTGAAATACTGCTAACTTACTCTTTTCTGATCTAAAACCTTGCTTGTTTACATTTTGGTTTGAGGCAGTTGCTCTGGCTTTTCTCCTGTAGAGAAGCTATATATCATCTCTCAATTATTTCCTAACAGCCACTGACTGCATTGATTTCACTCCTCTAATAAAGCACAAGCCTTTTGACTAATTGCTGCTTCTAGAAACTCTTCGGCAGACACGCTCCTATAGATACATCATTTGGGAAGAAAATCTTTACTTTTTGTAAATTGATCCTTGATATCTCTTTTGCCTGTCCATACTATGATTTTCAGATTTGACTCCCTAACATGCCCTTTACCATTTTCTTCACCTGAGTATAGCTTCCAGTTCTTGATTTGTTGAGTTTGCTGGAAGCTCGAAGCTAGATTCCAATGCGATTTGTTATCGTCCTCCCCTCCCTTCATAAGAAAAAATGAAATGGTTAACGGTATTGACATGTGAATTATCTCTGCAAGACACTCAAATCAATCCTGTGCTGAGGGATTTCACATCTCCCCCCCCACCACTCTCTGGAGACTTGATGAAACATGAGGATAAATGAAGACACAGCAGCGTGGGCTTCAGTCTGTTGCTAATGCGTTGCTGGCTGAAGTCAGTGCTGCTGGATCTTTGGTGCTGGCACTGCTGGAGATGTGTAGATTAAAGCTCAGCAGCTCTGCTGCCTCCTCTCCTGCCTGCAGTGCAGGCATTACTCAAGAATTTCCTTCCACAGCTCCTCTTGCCACCCTGGTTGCCAGAGTCATGTCACCTTAGAGGGACACTGACTCCAAACCCAGACACTGTATTCAAAGTTCACTTTGTGTGCGTGGTTTCTACCAAATATCTGAGTATACTCTGAAATCAGTGTCATGAAAGCAGCTCACCACCTCAGAAATACCGAGGGAGAAAGCTGTAGGTACACACTCTCTGACTGTTCAGATCTCTTGTTCCTCAGTTTTGAATAACAATTAATATCTTTATTAATATCTTGGTCAGAGCGTGCAAGGGCAATGACAGGGGGTGTAAGTAAGGGAATGTTTCTCTAGAAAAAAGTTTCCTGGCAGCAATTAGATTTGAGTTTTCACCTTCAGCCAGTTCATGAAAAAAACAACCCCAAACCAAAGAGAAACTAAAAAAAACTTCCCAAACCGGGTTCCATCAAGAAAATATTTAAGGATAGACCACATATCGAGTTTCTCTGCAATACTCTCTTTGCATGTATTTAAGGTTTGCTTCCTCTCCTGAAAGATCTAGCAACTGCTTTTTAGATAGAATATTCTGCTGAGTGTCATGACATCTTTGTGATGAGGCACCCTGCTGCCTGCCACGTCAGCAAACCTTGACCTTAGAGCATTTAATCTTCAGTTTCATATCCTAAATGCAGGGACTAAATCCACATAGCTAAATTTGCCTCAGATCTGGAAGACACAGGAGTTGCTAAGCTCATGAAAGAACATCCAGCATGATATTCATGCAAACTGAACTCTGTGAAAAAGCCTTTCCGAGAAGACATCTAGTTCAAGAATCTTGCAATGTTGAATAAGGTATTTAGGTAATAACACAGCAAAACTTGAAGAATGCAGTGTCTGACTGAATTAGGAGTTTCTGATAAAGAAATCATATATAACTGCCTGGATGCTAATAAATGCAGTATTTCAGTTTTCAAGATCATGTTCTGTGAAAATACTCAGTATTTAGGGACTGTAAACTTGGAGTTTTGCAAAGCTTTTTAGGAGTTTGTCTTGTACTTTCTGTTTGACACTTATGTCAGTTGCTTTTAAAATGATTAAACAATCCTTACTAACTGAGTATGTAGTCTGGGGCTTGCACCAGCATTGGTATCTTTCCATTTTATAGTAATGACATTTGTTGGCTACATGTCACTCTTATCAGTTCTTCTTATTCACTTCAGCTTCACTTCTGCATGTGAAAGACTATTAGATTGGAAGAAATCTCCAATGGCTTATTTAATCTCCTTTTAACTCTCATAAAAGTAACTTCCCCTCTGCAGACCATCTCTAATCCATGGATATCCCAGTCTAGGATATTGCCAGGATATTACTAATTTGCAGGATAACTTATTCCTAATGCTATATGCTGCTGTCTGTATTTCACTGTATCTCTTCACAATTTTGATGACAAAGTGGGTATGGGTGCTTATACATCTGGTCATACATTTTCTCATGGACAAGCAGGGTGTAATTTAATAATTTCCGTAGTGTTTTAGGCATCTATTGTTTTTTTTGGTGCATCAGACAGCTCTAGTCTAGTCTTTGGACTGGAACACTTTTTTGTGTTCCAGTGTTTGCTGTTGGCCTTGAAGGAAACTTTTATTCCTTATCCTACTTGCACCCTCAAAATCTGCTCCATCTATTCAGAAAATGAATTCATTTCTCATAGTTTTTAAGATCTGCAGGGCAAACCTTGAGTATGGAATAAGAAAAAGAGGATTATTTTTACTTTAAGCATTCTTTTCAAATATCTTTTCTTTAAACTCCATTTCTGCTGGTCTTTTACATATTTATACACAATAATCAAATATGTTTTTGAAATGTAAAATATTTTCACATAACTTTGAAATTATTTCCTTTTCCACTAAGATATCTGGAACAGCTGCCACTTGTCTTTTACTCAGCCAGGGTCTTTCTCACGTCTGAAAGGCAGAACTTTGATACTCCTTTTGCTACATCTAAAGTAGCTCCCTGTCCATGCACCAGTAGATAAGTAGAACATAAATGTTGAGATCTGTGATGCAAATTTCACAGAAAGGTTTGCACTCAAAGCTAGTAGGGAAACTACTGGAGCTCTATAAATTTTCCAGTAATTTGTGTTAATAATCTGACTTTGTGGGTAATTAAGCTGTTACCCTGTCAGCTCAATATGAAACTTTTTTAGCAATTTGCATGTTGACCCCTACCCATAAAAGACATAACATAAGTTATGATCTAAAGGCTTCAGATGATAATGTTTTGACTACTGCACCCTTTTCCACAAAGTTAACAGGAATTTTTTATGGATCTGGAGTTCTCCTCAAGTAACTCAATCATAGCACAAACAAGCATATGAGTCAATCCCATTCAGGGAGAGAAAGACAGGTTATGCTTGCACTTTATTCTCTGTTGGGAATACAGAGCAGGTTGGTTGCAATTCTCTTTTCCTAAAATAAGCCCAAATTTCTGTGTAATGCAGAATTCAACTCGGAGCACAACAGAACAAGCACTGTGTGCTTCAGAAAGCTGTAAATCCTGGTGCTGGGCTGAAACACAGCCCAGGGGAATGCAGCCTTGGCTGGCAGTGCCTCTTCAGGCTGACAGCTCCTCTTCTCAGGGAGGAGCAAGAGCCTTCCCCTGTTTCTCCTCTGGTTGCAAACTGGTGTTTGTTAGTATGCTGCAGCCGTGCAGATTTTCATTTCTGATAAAACTTAGCCTGAGAGGTATTTGTTGATGATTGTCAACAATCAGATGAATTATAGATGATGTTGGTAAACAAAACGCAGCCTTGATGAATGATGACTTGGCTATACTATGACATGACTGCTAAGTCATTCAAAGCACTGATTAAACCCATTACAGTAAAATAATCACCATCCATTACCTTTAATGTCGTGAACTGACAACCTAGTTAAGGCAGCTGATGGTGTCAGCAAAATGATTTGTTGGTCCTCATGTCCAATGACAATAAATCACTTCGATAAATCAATGAACAGTAGCAATAAAACAATATATTTTCATTTTTCTTGACATTCAATTACAGAGTGTGTATACAGACTTATTCTTAAACATTCAGTGATATGGCAGGATTCAGCATCCACCAGTAACTAATACATACAGTTGCTGAGATCTTGTTTTGTCCAATCGTGTTTTACCCTTGGTTTTGTTTTCTGCTGCATCTGCTGCTGTGATACATCACTTGTCTTACAGAGCCAGATTCATTCTCAGGTGTAAAGGCAGAATTTTTATGTTCCTTTTCACTTTGTCTGAAGAAGTTTCTTCTTCTAAATTGGTTTCTCTAAGAATTGCATTTTTTGCAAGATTTCAAGGATAATGATCACATTCCTCTTTTTTCACCTTGCTGGTAACACCTCTAGGCTAATAAAATCTATAATTTGGCTTGCAGGTTAAACAAAAAAGTGAACTCAATCATTTGATCAGCCAGTCCTGGGCTGAGGCTCCTGTGCTGCTCATGAATAAGCAGTGGATGATCACTGCTGAAAGCCAATTCAGCCAACAGGCACCATCTCCTCCCTGTTCTGCTGTGCTAAATGCCAGTCCTGGCACACAGATTTGGGTGCACTGGACTTTATCCTAGAAGTATACATCTCTATATACCCATTTCTCTTTCTTGCCATAGATATGTTCATGAGGGGATGTGTGAGCAAATTTTGGACGTGCATAGAAACACCAAACCTTAGAAATCAATCCTACACTCACCAGAAATTGTGAAAGGCAAGACACTTCCCAGATACTTGATTCATGCTTATCTCAAGATTGACAATCTCAAAATCTTTATTTATTCTTTTTGGCTAAAGAAAATGAAAAATCAGTTTTTCTCTGGGTTCCTTCCTCTTCCCCACCTATGTGCACACACTCCCCCAGACTCTAAAAATACCCTGAGGAATTCCTAGGGCATAAGTTTTTTAACATAATTCAGGTTACCTATTACCCAGGAGGGTCATAAGAAGGTAGAGATGGAAAACAAGATGGGTCAGGATTCAGTGGATTGTCTTTTCTGAGCCATCCTACCATTCACATGCCCTGAGTCCCTACCTGCTTGGATGTAGCTTTTTTGTGTCATACTTGCATTGTAAGAAGTTTGCTGTTCATCAGGAGCAGGTATTTTCCACGTTTGTACAAAGAGAAGATTCAGTTTTGGTTTCTGGTAGTGATTTAACGTGGGATCTGTTTCCTTGAGCACTTGCCTGCTGCAGACAGAAAGAGCATCGAGATGAAACTTTTCCATGTGGCTACGTTGCAAGGCACATGAAAGATTTTTCTCATTTCTTTCTAAAAATGGATCTGTCAGTAGAGAATGATTGGTCTCAGTGGACATATGGGCAGTTAGAACTAGGAAAGCTGAATGTCACTACGGGAAGGTAAAAATGAAATGTTTGACTGTAAATTATTTTTTATGTCATATTTAGATTACAACATAAAAAATGCAAGTAGTCAATATGAGTTATGTAGCAGACTTGAGAACGTGTCAAGAAATGCTCCATTTTTGATGAAAGTGAGCTATAATGGAGACTTGCAGTGACTTTGCAGGAGACATAAGTTGATCCTTATTCCAAAAGTAATATGTGCAGCAAACGCTTCTGAAATGGTGACTTTCAGAACTTTGTGGGCTATGTGCTGTGTAAGAGTTATTAAGAGGTCATTTGAGATAACAATCATCAATTTGGCTCTGCAAAACCTCAGCAGTTGCTCAGAAGAGAGGCAGTAAAACAGACTGCTGTCCTGTATTGAATCATCTGCCTGTGAGGTCTGTACAAGCAGTAAAAGTTTGTAAAAGGAGGGATGCAAGGACCTTTTGTGGAAAACTCGAGTATTTTCAAAGCTTCTATTAAATGCAAGAGATCATCTGTGCTACCATGGGTGAGAACTGCATTTTTTCCTGTAACAGTGACTCTTTTAGCTGATGATATCCCACCCTCCAAACTCTACACACATCTGGATGTTCAACCTCATGGCCTTTTCCAGGAACTTCTTGACACTGGTGCCTTGCCTTGCAAAGCAGAGCCAGTGCCTTTAATCACTAGTTGTGCTTTCATCTAGAAATTTGTGGTTTTGGGGCCTGTTTTGGCTGGTTCATGCTTTCATACTTCATCTTAGTTTATCAGCTCAGCTTCAGAATGGTCGGAACAGGGCTGGGAGCATGACCTGGAGACTGAAATTCCTTCCCTGCTGTTAGAGGACCACTTGTGCATCATGGATCAGTCAGTGCCCCCTCTTTGTGTCACTCCTGCTGCTGAAAGGAGAGGAAGGGAACAGGCCCTCCACAGACCCTCTCTTCTCTTGACTAAATCTCAAACCAAAACCTGCAGGACAACAGGCACAGGTGTTCCCTCATGCCAGCTTTACCTAAAACATGATGCCAATGGTTTCTGGCAAAGTAGCTCATATTCAAGTCAGGGCTGAAATCAAACAAGCCCATGAACGTTGAGATGAGCACGGTGCTTTAGAGTCCTCACCAGAGACTGACAGCATCAGTTTCCTCAGCTCTGGAGGAAAGTTAGGATGGAATTTCATTTTAACCTGGGTCAGCCTGGCCAGCTCTTAAGTTTGACTAGGCTAGGTGGTATTTCAGCTGGTGTAGACAATTTATTACACAGTCTGCCCGTGAGGAACGAGAGGAACTAGCGAGCAATTTTCAGGGTGTGCTGTTCTGTACCTTGTTAAAATTGCAAAGGACAACAAGAAAATGTGTGATGCACAGCAGATGAACTTTGAAAATAACATTCATCTGATGATTCTTTCTAGGGTCCTAACTCTGTCTGAGGAATTGTGTAATATGTTTGGTTTTTTTTTAAGTGAAGTCATCGTGTTTCATACTGTCAATAGCTAAATTATGAGATTCTTGTAAAATGGTGATACTTACTGTACCTTTGGAAAACATTCAGCACTGTGTATTGGCTCTGAGAACATATACCCCAAAGTGTTGTTTCAGTGAAGCAAACAGGCAAGTTGTTATGAAATTTTCTTTCCTACATTTGTTTTAAACTTTTGAGAGATCACACTTCAATATTCCTGTAATCCTCGCCTTGAGATTAACTGGACTATAACAAAAAATATTGATTTAAAATGTGTATTTTTACTTAGGTATTAACATTTGATATAGTTTTAAAGTTTTCTATAAAACTACTTTTATTCAGTATATATATGATGACAGCCTATTATATGATGGTCTGTGGTCCCCCTTAGCTCAAAATAAGATGAATGCATTAACCTTTTTCAAATGTCACCTATAAAATCCATGCAATGAAATAGTTAAGCACATAAGCCCCAACACAATCAATATTTCTTGGTGAAACTGGCTCTGCAGCATATCTTTGCCATCTCTATAAACATTTGTATAGCAACTTTAACATTTGTGTCTGTTTCCTCTCAAAGCTGATGCAGAATTTCTGAAGGTGTCCTAGCTTGTTAATAGCATCAAATATTGAAAGCTGACCCTGAAGTTCCCTTCCCAAAGTCCTTCTGGTCTTGCTCATGGCTGCAAGAAATGAAAAATTAAACACTGAGAACACACAGCTCCTGTTATTCAGCTTGAAAGCTCTAACAAACCCTGGTGGTCCCTGCAGTGCAACATCCAGTACTGCTGCTTGTGGCACAGAAGAGACTGGGCAGATTTGGCTCATTAGGGCAAGTACAATTTAAATGCTTGTCCTACAATGGGAGGAGAAAGAAAAATAATGCAACCAGCATCACCAGATGGACTGGGGATTAAACAAAAAAGGCAGCATCTGAAATGGAGCTGGTATTAGCTTTTTGGTCACATTTTATCTCTCCATGGGCTGCTGTCACCATCAGAGCAGCAGTGTGTGGAGTGACTTTTGTCCCAGCTGGCAGCCAGCAGTGCCTCAGGGCTCAGGCCAGCAGGGACCCTGGCCACTGAAGCATTCCCAGAGAATGAGCATCTCCACAGGCTGGGACAAACACCAGGATAAGGGCAGAGAGGGGAGAGGAGGAGAGCAAGTACATTCAGGTTTTACAACTCTCCCAGTGCTTTTCCTTTCTCTTTGACACCTGCCCTGGAATAAATACAGCACACTGCTGATTCACATCTTGTCACTGAGACCAAAGCAATGATTATGTTCTGATAGGAAGGCAATTTTATTTCACTCTTGTCTAATAACTTACAGCAAGTAACTGCATGCTAAAGATGATTTTCTGGGGAGAGAATGAGAGGTTCTTTAAATTGTCCAGTTTTTTTTAATACCTTGCCATTGGAGCCTCCAGAGTGCCATACTATAGTCCTATAATAGTATTAAAGAAAAAAAAAAGGCAAAACAACAAATATGCCCCCCCCCCTTTTTATTTTCTACTTCTGCTAGGTCAGCATAGGATGTTCAAAACCTGATTAATTTTGTTAATTCTGGTAGGGGCTGGGGTAGAAAGATGTAAACATCTTTTAAAAGTATTCTTCCCATGACTTGCTGGGAAAAAGAAGTGAAACTTAGATTTCATCATTAAGTTTGCTGTTTTGACTAAAATGTTCACTTTATTACCTTGTAAGGCTCCCCCATTTGCCAATAATCTCAATTTATTCATTTCTCCCATAAGAAGAATGTATTCAGGACTGGAAAACTGGTATACAATGAGGCTATATTTGTATTTGAATTCTGAATTGGTAAATTGCAAATATTTCCCAAAATATTGGCAAGATTCAGAGCAATTTAATGATCAGCTGGAAATACAGGGTTAAGCAACTATCTGTTTATGTACAACCTACCTTGCAGAATGTCTTGCAGAATAGCTTTTCTATTAGATCTGTATTGGAATATCTCTGGTAATGGAGTTTAAGAGCACATTTACCTTTCTCACAGCTGTAGCCAATTGGTGACCCATAGTCCCCATGAAGTAAATTATGTTCTCATTATTTGTGCTGCTTCTGGCAGCCAGACATCATTTACTTTAAAGGCAGGAGGGGGAAGGAGGAGAGCTGCAGAGTGAGTGAGCTCTCTGAAAAACATCCTCCAGCAGATCCAGCTGTACCTGGGTAAGATGCTCCTGGCTGATTCTGGGGGTGCTTGGGCAACGTGACTTGGAAATCTCACTTGCATTTCCTGAGCCTCTTGACATTTGTTGATGCTGGGAATTTAAACTCATCAGTAATTTAGTGTTGCTGTGGCACAAACCCGTGTCCCACTGAGCCATCCTTGGTTCTGGCTGCTCATTTTGGTAGGAGGGGCACTTGTGTGGCATCTTTTTAGCAGAGCCTGGAGCCTGCCTTGGCTCTGGCTCAGCCCTGAGGAATGTTCTATCTGTGGGCAGATGTGTGGCTGCACACAAGGCTCCCCTTGCAACCTGTGGGTACAGAAAACTTTTTGCTGGCATTAAACAAATTGATGAAATGAACAGACTGGCAACCATTTTGTTGGCTCCAGGAAGGGATCTGGTTCCCCTTGTCTGAAAAAGGTGGTTATTGGTAGAAGGTTTTATCAATATAAAGAAGTCCATCAGTAAATTCTCTATTTTTACGCTATCCAGAAAACAAAAATATTTGTTAGGATTTTTTCCTGCTATCTGATTTTCCAGTGGTGCCTAAATAATCAGCACAAGTCACAGTATTTGTATCATTACATTGTTCCCTGCACAGCCCTGTCCAGTAGAAAGATTTACAAATGTTATAAAACACAGGGGCTCTCAAGCCCAATGTTTATTTATACAGGGAGCCACATTATCTGTCTCAATTCACACAGGTTATATTTTCCTTTTCCTGGTGGCCATTCTGCCATGCCACTCCCACAGCAGGAAGCAGCCAACAGTCAAAGCAAACAGCTCACAGATCAAGCATGGGTCCTTTCATAATATATTTTCTTCCAGATTACCTGACAAATATTTGCAGACACACTCAAGGACAGTCAGGCTTGATTAGGAAAATTATTTGTGTCCAGACTCTGACATGCCATGATGGAGGGCTGGCAAATGCAATACAGATGTGGCCCAGGTATCCAGCAACTGTGCTTGAGGATTAAAACCTTTAGGGTTTTGTTTCTTTTCTTGTTTTTCTTTAATGATTATGAACTGCATTAGCAAAAAGAGACATTAATTGCAATCCCTTCGCTTCACCTGACCTGTTTTTGTAATAATTGAAATTTCAGATAAGGAATGAAGTACATTCATGGCAGAAAAGCATTAGTGGTTGAGGAAAGTCAAGGAGTTTGATTTTCTTTCTTTGGTTTTTTTTTATGGGTAATGTTGATTATTCATTGCATCCTTTGCTTTGATGGTTAACAAGACACATTGAGCTCCAAGGAGCAGCAGGGGATTAAATCTGGCTTTGTCAGAGGCATCCTTAGTCCTCATGAACCAGAAGCCCATAGGTCTCCATGCAGAACACCTCCACAGGCACTAGAATTTAATTCCTATTCATATCTATTTGTTCCATTTCGTTGTGCCATAGATATTGGAATTCCTCATTGTCCTAAAGCTCAGTCATGGAGGGTTGCTGTGTTGAGCAAGGGTGGAGAGCTCTTGGGAACTGAATTTTAAAAATGTTTCTGCTGCAACTACGTGGCAATGGGAATGGCAGGTTACACCATGAGAGGGAGTCCAAAGTCAGTGCAGAGTGAAGCAGATTTCAGCAAACCTGCCAGCTTCACATTGTCCTCTGATGTCCCTTCTGCCACACAAAAGGAAGGCAGCACTGCTTCCTTGTGCTGATGTTATGGTTTAACACAGGAGTCTGAGATTTGGTAAACTGGTTAAAACCAATCTGCAGCACACAAACATAAAATGTGATGTAAAGCCAAAGTAAAATGGTTTTTAATTCAAACACATACCCTCAAAGCAAGCTCATGAATATTCAGATTAAAGGTACTTATCCAGCTGTCTTGAAAGGCCCCTGTGAGTTTATGAACTATTCCAACAGTGACACCAGAATGAGCTGAATCCTACAAATCCTATTTCAGAAATTGCAAAGATGCCTTAGCAAACTGGTGGCATTATTTATGCTTGGTCTTATGAGATTATGGTTACATATCCTGTCTTTATCATTGCTTTTAAGTTCTGTAGTCTCTTTAATCCATCATTGAAGTACTTTCACCCTCCTCCTTCTATGACTCCATGCTAGGTCTCACATGCATTTGAAATTTAATGAGTGGTTCCCCTAGTTAATCATTCTGTGAAAGGCCTGTGGTTTGTTTGTTTCTTAGGTATGCAGTTCCTGTGGTTCTTAATCAACAAAGAGATAAATCTGAGAAAAAAAAAAAGAAAAATAGAGAAAAAAACAAAATCCTGCAAATATAAGAGAGGCAGTCCAAAAGCCAATGAATGCTGGAAGAAACTCTACTGTGTATTGTCAATAAATACAACAAAAAAACTTTTTAAACTCTGGAATCCTACTAAGATTACATCCTCTTCCATAATAAAAGGGATTTAGGACCAGTGTAAGATACACTACAAAATGATGCTGCCTCCATGCAAGATGGATGGGCAGTGTCAGCACTGAGCATTCCTGCACTATTTAGGTGTCTAAATATTGGTCCTGTTGCTATTATGGTCCCTAATAGTATTATGGTCCCTAGGCACATAAAAATAATGGGCTGTTTGTGAAGAAATCTGTTTGTAAAGGTGCCACAACTGCGATAAGTCAGCCTGGGAATGGCTCTGATGCCTCTCCTGGTTTCAGGAGTTGCAAAACTCCTTGCAGAAGTTTCCAGGAAATTCCTGCAGTGAGCAGTTGTACCACCCTCCTTACTGTGCTGCATCTTTGTCCCACCATGGCAATCTTTGTACATTTGGGGCCAGTTTTTGCCTGCCTTTTCTTAATTGCTGCTGTGAACATTACTAGTTCCTGCACTGTGGACACAGGCTTTTCTGGCACACCTTCACATCCTGGTGTCTCTAAGTTCTGTGATGGCAGCAGGTACTTCTGCACAGCAAGTGGGTAGGAACAGTGGCAGAGTCTTGATGGTCCTCTGGACCTTTCACATCCTTTTGAAGTAATTCTTCTATCCAAATTTAAGCTCTTCCATGTTTTCTTGCCACTGCTGACATTCACTAAATTTTTTAGCTAAGGAGCACTAGGATTCTAAAGCCTCCACTGCTGCCCAAAGTCCATATCTGCCTCATATAGACCAGTCCCTTTGTAATTTTCCTTTTGCCTTTGTTTTGAGCAGCTATTTGGACCAGACCAGAGCTCTGCCTGGTGTCCCCAGTCATTGTCACCTCTGCAGAAAGCTGCTTGCTTCATACAATTCTTCTGTAGACAAGTGTAAACCCTAAACAAGATCAGATTTCATTTCGTGCAGCTTTTAACCACAGCCTGCTGCTGCCAGCTGGCCTCAGAAGACTTATTTTCCATCACCTGCAGTTGGTCACATTGCCCAGCCTAAGATTGCTGCTTATCAGTGTTGTTTGAACAATATTACACCTGGCACCACAGCCCAGCTGGAATCAAAACACTCATTTAGTAGTACAGCTGCAAATGTGGCAGCTGAGTGACGGGTGCCTGGCTTTGGCTGTGCACACACTCCTTGCTTTTTCTGGAATTGCACTGCAGACATCACCCTCTGAACTAAAGCCCTCTGCATCCTTGGGCTGGGCATGCACTGCTCACTCCTTTCTTCCTGAAATAGCTGCAGCACTGGGGATTACAGATGGCTCCATTTCACATTCCCCTTGCACCTCTCCCTTTCTCATGCCTCACGGCTTTCTTCAACTTAATTCTCTTTCTTTGTGTGTGTGTGAAGTTTGCTTGGTGGGTTTTTTGTTTTTTTTTAAGTGTGGTTTGTTGTTTGGTTTTTTTTTGCCCCCAAACTGTGATTTTGTTGTTTTTTCTAATCTAGTGCTCCAAGTGGGGTGGTAATATTTGGATGTGCCTCTCTGGAGAGAAGGTACTCAGCAAACTCTCCTGTGGCTGGGATCCTAGGTTGGTAGGGAGTCACCTTGAAAATTACAGGTAAATAAGAAAGTTTAAAATTCTTGCTACTTATTTTTGTGTTAGTAAATGTTAGGTCTCTTCTGGCTTATTTTTTGGGGGGGGATCATAATGCTTATGCAGCATTCCTATCAGATGTCTGGTGTTTCTGTTATTGTTCTTAGCAACATTTTTTATCTTCATTTTCCTTTTTCTTCCCAATGTGAAGGCTAATACACATCTCCCTTCTGGCTTTCAGTTCTTTATCTTTACTGCATCTATCACTAAATCTGTATACAGACTTTACTTTCCCTGCATTTCTTTTTGTGCCAGATTCTCTTTGTTAGAAATTCAGCACGGCCAATGATCTCAGTCACTCTATGCTAATCACCTTCCCTGCCTTCCTGTGCATCTCCCTGGCCTGCCTTCACCACATTTCACACACCACACGTTGGCTCATAAAACAAGAGGGCTTCATGCTGGCAAATCTAAGTGGCTCTTTTTTTAGCAGCTTATTTCAGGGATGCTGCAAATGCAGCTCAGACTCCTCCCACAATAAATAGGCGGATGTCATGCTCTTCCCTCAGCCTTTCTCCTTTTTTGCACTTCAGGTCTGAACAGGGAGGATCTGTCTAGGGCACAGATAGTCATTTAAGCTCTGATTTCCATGAGAGTTTAGTACTTTTGCAATGCTTACTCTTTCTAGAAAAGGCAGCTCGCTGTGCAGTCTATGCCAGGCACTCATCTGGAGCTGTGTGTGCATCATTCTCCTGTTCTGGGAAAAATCCCCACTTTTTTTCCACCCACTGGAAAAACTCCACCTTTTTTAACAGGAAAAGAGTTTTAAAATCTGTTTGGTTTTTGGGGTTTCTTTAAGTAAATGGTGAATTTAGTTACATTGACTAAAATGAGTGCGCATTTTTTTAATTGCAGTTGTGGAGTTTTTGTGTATCTTAAAAAGAGAAGCTTAAAAGAGGATCAAGAAAAATAGCAGAGTTGCTGAACTTCTCTGACTATTCTTATAGTCTTATTCTTCTTCTGACTATTCTTATATATATATTGTGTTCAGTGAAGTTGTTTGTGTTTGGTTATTTGCATCTTTTCTTTGATTTCCTGGGGAATTCTCATATCTTATTAAACCTTTTACGCTAGTTTGTTTTTTCTTTTTTATTTTGACTATTAAAAAAATTTTGATACTGCTATCACAGAAATGGATGTAATATAGCAATCTATAAAATTATAAATTTTTGTGCCAAAGTAGCACAAACTGTCAGATCTGGCAACAGGTCTGACAAAGACAAGGGGTGGGTGTAGTCATACATAGAGAGCTGCCAGGGATCCATAATCTTCAACAATTCAAATTATTATTCCTCACTGTGGATAATCAAGGGTGGGGGGAATTAAGTATGCAGTTTTATTTAACAGAAATGTTTTGAAGATGTATGGAATTCTTTGTGAATAATTCATGTTCTTTAAGATCAGAAGCACTGAAACAAAAAAAAAAAAAAAGGTGGGCAATTCTGCTGGGATGTGCCAGTTTAGAAACAAAGCAGCACTCTTGCCACATGTAAATGCAGCTGAAACAGGAGGGCTGTAACATCAGGGAAAAAGTTCTTTCCTAAAAAGTCTGTAGCAATATAGATGATCTCTTCTTCAGAAAGTAAATTATTCATTTTGTCCTTGATCAATTGCAGTTAACATGTATTTGTGGCTCACAACTGTTTCTCCATAACATAGAAGTGGCTCACAGGGGAAAAGAAAAGTCATGCTTGGGGAAAAGAGCATCAAGAAAACCCTGCCACAATGAAGCCTTCTCCATCTTATGCCCCTACCAGGCATCTCTGATTAATCAACCCTTTCAATGACTTTGGCACTAACAAGTTATTTAAATTTTCTTTGCCTTTCCCAGTACATTGCTCTACTTATTTTTATACAATATTAGCTACAGAATGGGAATCGAAAAGGAAAAGAAATATTGGAATGTGCTTTTGATTTAGGACAGCCTGTGAAGGACAGGTGACAGCTCTGTCATTTCATGTGAACTCTTATGTGCTCCCTTCTGTGAGTCTGCACCAGCAGAGTCGTATAGGTATTAATTAATTATTTTTTTTTAATATCTCCACATTAAGTCACTGGCTTTGCAGTCCAAACTGAAGTCAATGGGTCTTTGGTGCCTAAAAATCATTGCTTCTTGTTTGAAGAACTGGGACTTTGTGGCACAGGCAAGTTTTCCCCCAGCTGGTCACTGCAGGGTCTGCTGGGCAGCAGGGCACTGCTGGGGAGCCCCTGTCAGAGGACAGCCTTGGAGTTCTCTTCCATTTGTGACATTCCAGCAAAACCTTCAGTCCTTCCCATCACAGGGAATGCATGGAGCAAAGCATTCTCCAGGATATTTCTGCCTGGTTTTCCCAGCATTTTGAGGACTTCTCTAGATCCATTTTATCTAGCATTTTAAACCTCTTGGGAAACTGGATGCAAACTGTTTGTGTTCAGCATTCAAAAGCTGAAATACCTCCATAAATGTTCCTATGTACAAGAGAATCCTTCTTTCCACGTGTTTGCTGGCTGTTAGCATATCTCCTCCTCTTCTCAGGGATGAGAAGACACTCAGGAGAGGACAGCTCTGGCTACACAGCCATGGGGTTAGGTAGAAGCACAATGTGCCCACTTACACCCCAATGTCAGGACATTTTCACTGCCTTGGGTACAAAATGAGACTTGTCTGGAGAAGCCAGACAGAACAGAATGCACCAATCTTTTAAAACACTCCTTTTCCACCTCTTTGCTACTTTTTCCAAGCAGAGACAAATAAAACTGTTGTTTGGTGGTAAGGTTCAGCCAAATCCAAGTGTCTGAGCACTGAGCTGTTTTTGGAAGTGCCGCAGTGTGCCCTGCACCACTTCTTTTCCATTTTACATGCATGCAGAGAAGGTCAGGCAGTGAATTAGCAGACACCTTTGATGGTGCCAAAGACAACAACCTGCTTCAATACATTATCAAATAATAGACTATAAATTATGTAAGCACTGAAATGCCAAGCAGCAAACAACATTTTCAGTGCTAAATAGAATCACCAAAATCACTAGAAACTGCTAACCCCGATGATGCAATTTTTTGGAGGAGTCTGAACATTAACTCTTTGTCACCACCCTTCCTTGTCTTTCTGCCTCTCTGTCAAATGTGATTTTTTTTGATCACAGCCCCTTGTTATGAGATTCTGTGACACTGTGTTTCAGTTCATGTTCAGACCAACTGCACAAGCTGAGAGAATTCTAAGGCAGCTCGGGAGGGACACCATGTAAGAATAAAAATGTTGAGCATGCAAAGCTAGGGAGTAAAATGCCTGAAAACTGAGCTGACAACATGGAGCTCTGATCCTTTGTGTGCTGCTTAGCTCCATACTTTCCATAAGCAGAAGATGGAGAGGTGAAAAATCAGTGCATGCATCAGTGTGGTACCTCCTGAGATAAATCCTGCAGCCCCTGGGAGATGGGAATTGCAGCTGGCCAGGGCTTCCAGCATCCATGGTAGTGAGAAATCAAAGAGAAAAAAGAGAATGTAAAAGATTTATTAGAAATGCAGTTATGGTTTGGGGTTTTATGGGTTTTTGGTGTCTGGTTTGGTAGTTTGTTGGGTTTTTTTAACAGAGAAACGTCAAAATAAATAAGATAGATAGAGAAGTATTGAGCACCTTGGTTTCAGGGAACAAAAGTACCTTGTTACTAAGAGCTTGATGTATCCAAGGCAAGGGAGTCTCCTGGAAGCTGAAGCATCCTTGGGAAGGGAATTATTTTATCAGCAAAGTTGTTTTCACAGAGTTTCCCAGAGGCTGTGGGCAGACAGTGCTCTGCTAATGCAGTTTGTTACTCACACAAGGGCAAGGAGTGCCACATGTGCAAAATACCACCCTCATTTATTGACAAAATGTCTCATAGACTCAAAGGACTAATTAAAAATTAGGTTAACCAAACCAAATCCAAAACCTCAGGTAGATATTAATGTACAAAATTCCATAGTCCAGCATGGTGCTTGGTCCCTATTTAAGCACAGCAAATGTCATGATGGTTGGGTGCATAGCAGGACTCAGGCCAGTGCTGAGGTCTGTAGGGAAATGCAGCAGTTCACAAACTCTTTCTATACAGGCTGCTATCAGTGCATCACTTTGGAAATCCACTAAAATTCATGGAATCATTATCAAAGGATAAGGAACATTTAAGTTAAAATACATCAGAAGTTCCAAATCAAGGCATTTGCCACTAAACATTTTACTTGCTAAGACTTTTTCTTTCAGAGAACTCTGCAATGCCTAAAAACAAGTCTTTCTTTTTCATGATCACATTTAGCTTTTAGGACCAAAAAAAAAGAAAAAGCATCTTTCTTTGTGTTTTATCTCAATATTTCTGAACAGTGAAAAAATTTTTAAAGCCTCCAAAGCAAAGACAATTTGCAAAATAATTTCTCTACCACTTGGAAAAAAGAAACCATCAAAAGATCATGCCATGTCCTGTGTTTCTGTGAGAGAACCCAGGGTAGGGAACACATATAATTAGGTGTTTCACAGCTGAATTTTGCTCTGATTTCTGTATTTGTGATAATTTGCTGGTAATGCTGCTTAAGGCAGGGCTGCAGTTGTTCTACCTCTTAGTTCAGGTGCTCTTTGTTCCTTCTTCTGCAAACAAACTTGAAATCAATTATTAGAGAAACATCTTTTCTCATTTATTTACTCCATGCAACAAAAGACCAGAGGTCTGGTGGCTGTAGGTGCCCAGAATTAGATTAACAGAGAAGCATATAAGGAATATTTTGCTGCATCTCTTCAGAACAGGGCAAGCTGCCCCATGCCAGTGGGAGTCCCTAACCCAGGAATATTCTCCAAGTTTAAGCATGAGTTGTGATTTTGGTATGTATAAAACATTTCTAATTCGTAAAATTAGACATCTGCTTGGCAAGCAATTATTTAAATTCTTAGTAAAGTACCACTGTCCTCACATGACTCTGGAGGCAGTAGAGATCTGTGACTCAAGAGCTCACTACTAGAAAGTGTCTCCCATTTCCAGAATTGTCAGTTTCAGTATATTTCACTGTTATAACTTCTATACAAAACAGTGAAAATGTTGAAGAGCAAACTTTGGAGATTAACATAAATTAAGTATTTCTATTATCATAGTAGAAGTTGTTCAGCTACTTCAGCTGCTGTAAAAAGCTAATTCTCTCTAAGCCAGGACTGGCTGTTGTGGAGTCTTAATGCTGGTGACAATATGCAAACCAAGGATTTGCTATTTTGTCTCCAGAAGTGCTCATAAATTGACACCTAAAGCAGACAAACTTATGTAATACCTTCCCCTCGTGTTCTGTCAGCCCTCAGCTTCACACCTTTCTGGTGATTTCCTAAGCCTCTTGTGGCTTGTTCATCTAGGACCCTAAATCATCTCTTTTTCAGGTAATCCTACAATTTTCCCTTGAATGAGTGTCCACTCTTGCACCCACAATAACAAGCAATTGCACAGATCTGCTCTCTGCTGTGTTCAAAACCAGCTCTCCTGGTTTCATGTGATAACCCATAGCTCTTGGAATGAATGAGATGATAAAAAAGTTGCTTCTAATCCTTTACTTCCATGCCAACCCTTATTTTGCAGACTTTTACCAAACTCTTTCTGATCAGCTCTTTTTTTCAGCCTCTTCATTTTGACCCCAGCTGTTATTTTTTTTTCAAAACCCATCAGAACTCTTCCTTTTCTCCCTTAGCTTAGTGAAGAATTTTGCCAAAAGCCTTTTGGAAATACAAATATCAAATAATACAATCTCCCTTTTCTGCAAGGATCTGCAAGGCAGGATTTCCCTTGGCAGTTTCTCATAGTTCTGACTTTTTTCCTTGCTCTGTAAATGCATCCTTTTTAACAGTTTCTGCTAATTTGCCCAACCTTGTCATAATTACAGGCCTGTGATTCCTCAGATCTCCCTGGAACCTTATCTTAAGGATTGATACTGCACCCATTCTTTAGATTGGAGGATATTTTAAGTGATTGGTCTGCTTGCAAATTGCCATTAATAACTCAACTACTTGATCTGAGTTCTCTTACACCCCCTGGGTGACTGCCATTGGTTTTTGCAAAGGTTACTGGTCATGTGGAGCTGAAGTTAATCAGTTTAATTGTATTATCTGCCCTCACTGGCTCTCTGATTCCTCTCAGCACAGAGCAGTCACTGCCAGCAGCTTCCTAAGGGACATCCTTACCACTGCCTGGATGTGGTCATGGGCCCCTCTTCCTGTTCCAATGATGTTTCTGGAGCTAATGCTCCTCTACAATCCTCTCCCCATCCTCTTCCTGCGAAGATGCACTTAAAAACAGATGGAAGGAAAGTTGAATACTGGAGCTTTCTCTGCTTCCAGCCTGCTCCTGCCCCATGCTGTGCCACAGTCAGTTCCCTTTGTAGGTGGCATCTGGCTTCAGCACTAGGGTTGAGCTGAGAAATCAAGTACAGCTGGGACTGTGGGATCTATTGTTTCAAGCATTTTGCAGAATGGGGTGGATTCAGAGTTTAGTATCTGAGAAATGTTTGATTTTTCTGGAATGAATCTGGAGCTCTAATCTCATCACAGGATCAGAAAACTAAGTAGGATCAAATAGTATTTACTCTTCTGCTGCTGTCAGAAATGTGCCACGTGACCCTGACAGATCAGTTGAAGACAAAGAAGGAAAGAGATGAAATAGGAGCTATTTACAGATGCTTAACTTTGCTGCTGTCACCTTCATACATGGCAGAAATGTCACCTTCTCCTACACACATTGGAGAATGCTCCCTCCAACAGCTGTGGTCTGTCAGTGATGAGAACCAGGGTTTGTGGTAGGATGTGGAAGTGTGAATATTGGCCATGAGCAGCCTTGGGAACTTTTTTCCTCCTGCTGCTGCTGGCAAGCTTTCTGCCCAGAAACTGGATGACTTTCTGGTGTTCTTTAGCTTTAGACTTGGACAAATATCCTATCTGGAGGGCATATTTGGTCTGGTTTCCCCAAAAGCTTTATAGACCTTTGTAGTGGCTTGACCTGTGTACCTTGACTTGTGTACCTTGACTGTTCCTCATTCCTTTTTTCTTTATGCATGTGTGCATGCTGTTAATGCCAGGATGGCAAGCTTGCATAACAACATGCAGAGGCTAAATATTTTAATTCCTTTTTTCTTTTTTTTTCCTCCAAAGAGTGTCTCTGTAAGTCATTTTATTCCTCATTCAAAATTCAATCCTCTTCCCACAGTTCAGTGTCACTGCTAGCATTTGGTAAAATCACTCCTATAATGAATTTGAATTGAGATGTATGAGGGTGACCAGTGGCTTAATGGCACAACTGTAACTACTCCTTGAATCAGCTCCTGGGTAATAAGCAAGGTAAGAATAGCTCCTCATCTTGTGTGCTGCACTACCTGAGGTTCCTGCAGGCAATCATTATTACCTGCTACTTCATACTCTGTTTGGCCAGATAATGTCTTACAATTAGGGCTTAAGAGCAAGCAATGGAAAGCTCTCCATAAAAGCTGATTATATTTGGGCCCAGCAGCACATCCCTACCACCATTCTCTGAGATTTATGACCTTTTTGATGTCTCTCTGCTGCTGCTCTGGTACAGAGGCAAGCTGTTTATCCAGGCTGCTGCAGTCCAAACCTTCAGCAGTGGTGCTCTGGCACAGCTGCACTGAAGTCAAGGACAGTATGGCCTGGCTTCTTCTCACTTACATCCCTTCATATTCTGTAATGTGAGCTGAATCCTGTTGAAATTTTCATTTCTTTTATTGTCAGACTCATTTTCAGCTGGTATAAATACCATGTCCACAGTTACTCAATGGACCCACTGCTGGAATCAGCCTTGCTTCATGGTTTTTCCATGATGATGCTGAAATGTTTTTGGGGGAGATGGCACAAACATAGAAAACCCTGAAAGTTTAGTGAATAGTTTGGAAATTAATCTGCCCTGACATTGATGCTCACTGTGCCATGCATGGAAGGGAGGGACAGATAAAATTGCCCCAGCAGTAGCTCCACATCCCAAGGGCATAAAAACTCCTTTGGTCCTGCACAGCAGCAAGCAAGCACAACTGGCTCCCAAGGACAGGCAGCACTGCAAGCCCAGGCTTAGCAGATAATTCAGCTGGGAATCTGTAAGGGAATTTTCAGCCTTTCTGCATCTCACAGAGGGCATACATATGAGGCCAAGTTCCTTCTTTCCCCTTACCAGAGCTGCTGTGGTTTGGGAGGGTGTACAACAATATTCTCTTGCTTTGTATTGGGAGAAACAACATTGATGTCCCCAAGGCTCACAATGCAGCCTCCACGTGTTACTCTGTGAGCAAAGGCCACATCACTTTACCCACAGGCCAGGCCAGTCAGGAGTTCTATCAGGAGAAACACTGGTTAGCACTGGGCATGAGCTAATGAGCCCTAATGAGATTTCTGTTCAGCTTGGAGCACATGCAGAACAGACTTGTAAAATATAATCATATCACTTTCTAAGAGACAGTACAAAAACCTCACCTCTGAGAGCTTTTGGGTCTCCAAGCACTTTGAACTTCATCTGGACAAGCAAAAATTAGTCGAGGTCTGATCTTCATTTGACAGTGTTTAACAGATTGTGTTTCACCTTTGTGGTCCATCTTAAATGCACCAAAGGAAGGTGGCCATGAAAGGTAAAACAGTCTTGCAGTTTGGTTTCAGGTTGTTGTGCCTAAGCTGTGGTCAGCTTAGTCCCAAAAGTATTTGGTTTTTTATCTCATACAATAGGATGTGTCAACTGTTGATAAATTAAATCATGCTAAATTATGTCATGTGAGTCAAAGGGTAAGGAAAACTGTAGTAGAGATAAGAAAAAAGAAATATATTGAGGTAAGAAAAGTGAAGTATGTCCTTTTTTTTCTGCTTTTAGCTTACAGCACTCAAGAGATTCAAATGTCTTTTTAATATCTAAAACTTTTCTTCTCTAACTCATCAGTGAATGACATCCCAGCATTGTCACAAGGGTGGCAGCAGCCACAGGAGCCCTTCTGAGTGAAAGACATGCAATCTGTCAGGGTGGGCAGGCTAACACCAATCTGTTAGCACTTGCTTTTCCTACACAGGTCAGAGTCTTTGGAACACTGGCCAGATTTCAATTTGGGTATCTGTACATCTGTTAAGACTTCAACTGTGGCTCGTAAAGTTTGTTTGGATCCTTTCAAGAGCAAGTAAATCCTATAGAAATGTCAGGTGGGATGGGGCTTCAGAGACAAGGGAGAATTGAGATCTTGGCTGGGATGTGAGGAGGAACCACAGTGACAGGAATCTCTCTCCTTCCCCAGCTCCCCATGGTGGATGCCAGTGAATCCCTGCAGGCAGCAGAGATGCTTCTGCATTGCCAGGTCACAGCTGGATGTGCAGAGAAACACAGTGCAGATGGCAAAAGTGGCTGCAGGTGGGCCAGGGGGAGGTCAGAAGTCCCATGTGTGTGTGTTTGCAGCTCAGGACCCCAAAGCCCAGCTTCCCAGATTGGGCACATCTCTGGGGGGTTATACTTGTGCACAAATCTGCACCTCTCTGGGGTCTCTGGCTGCACCCCAGAGATCTACCCACCACCAGGCAATAGATGTGCTATTAGTTTCCCTGACATCATCTGCAAAATGATGCTGGAGGTCTGTCTTTGCCACAGAAGTGGGGACAAAAATGGACATTAGAGCTGCAGAGCACTTTGATAACATGGTAATGAGGACTATAAAGCACCTCAGAGAGATGGACAAGCTTCTTTCTCATCATCTGCAGAATCTCATTAGCCTACCTGCCACTCCATTCTGTGCCTTAAAAGCAATGTCAGGACCTTATTCTTGTCCTCTTGCAGAGAGCTGTGCCTGACCTGCTCCCTTGAGCAATCACAGGCAGATCAAGGATCGGAGGCTTCTCTTTGTCACCTTCCATGCACTAACCTGCTTCCTGACAGAAAAAGTGTCAAAGGACAGCTATTCCAGGGATGAATATATCACTGGACAGTCTTACAGCGCTAATTTGAGCTTTCTGAAGCAACTTGGAGCTGTTCTTTTTCATTTTTTCCAGGGCTACAGCTGCGTAAAGACTTAGACATGCCCATCTTTCCTTTCAATGCTCATTTGCTTGCTTTTAAGTGCATGTGTCATTTTTCATTATTTTATATGCTAAGGGGGACATCACGAATTTTTTAGCCATGTTTTGCAGAACCTTGTTCCATAAGTAATCCTATTAACTCCAGTGGATGTTTTTTGTGGAAAACAGGACTGCTCAGCAGCAGCTGAGGAGTCCCAGTAGGAAGCTCAGGGAAGAGTGGAAGAGGAAAATGGCTGACAGAGATTGGAACAATATTTAGGTTTTAATGTCATTCCACATCAGCCACTGAATGAAGCAAAATAATTTTTTTTCTTTGCTGTAAAAGCTCCAGCAAAAGTAGGAAAAACCTTGGATGACCTTCAAGGATGCTTTAAAACAAATGTGCAATATTCATTCTCACTGTATAGTGCTAAAAAAAGACTCAGTGACTCTTTGGCTCCTAATTGTCACCTCAGGCAGCTTATTTAGCCTACCTGTCATGAAGGTAAAAGTATCCAAAACACTATTCCTGCAAAGTAATTGAGCCACTTTTCAAATCTCCTTCTATCAATATTAATAATCTACTCTAATTGCATAATGCTTATTTTTTTCTTTTCTCCTTCTTCTTCAATCTGCTATAGGGATTAGTCAGTCATCTGCATCTTCTTTAGAGGCCTTAACAAATGTTAATTTTTCACTCTTGCCACTTTTTTTTTCTTTTTTTTTTTTTTTTTAAGTGTCAGAATGAAATTAATTTCCCGGAAGGATATTTAGTATCTTTCATGTATCAATCACAGCTGAGTTCTTCCTTTTCTCATGCAGAGATGGTTTCTCTTAGGCTGTATGAGCTTAAAAAAATAGAAGATAGGTATATTTTAAAGATATTTCCATTTCAGACCTCTTTAATGTATTTTAATGCTGGAAATGCTCATCCAACCTGACTGAATTTAAGGAAATTTGGTTTTCAAATAGCCAAACAACAGGTTGTTAGCACTGTCTATGGGCCAATTTTAAGTATGAGAGGAATTAAACAAATTTTCTCTTTACAGATATCTCTGTACTTCAATCTTTGAAACTTCTCATGTCTGCTCTGCCAGGCAGCTCTCCTTCTTTAATATGAGATGATAATTATGGCATGTGGTGGAGGCATCATTAAAGTTTCTTTAATTCATTTTATATCATAATAAATTGTACTTGAAAGAATTAATAGCCTCTTGAATCCTAATGAGTAAGAACTTCAGGTTTGTTGCTAAACTGTCCTGAATGGCAGGTTTGTGAACTTTGAAATGCTGGACAAAATGCATTGCCAGCCTATTTCATTCATGCTGATGAACTTTTCTCCTTTCTTTAGGGATTAAAGACTAATAGCTGAGTAGTATATTGTAACCATGCTCAAAAGCAAGTGGCAGTGTAGGTTTGAGGAAAAGCATGAAGAGTCAGAGTCTATTTAAACATCCTAGGGAGATTTTTTTTCCTCCCTGAGCCATAAGTAGAATCACAAAAGAATTCAGGTGAAAGAGGGACCTGGGGAGGTCCCACATATTGCTCAATGTGAGGTCAAACTGGGCTGCTCAGGGACTTAGTCTGGTCTTTTAAGCTTCTATGGAAGGAGAGAATATGACCTCTCTAGCAGCCTGTGCCCCTGATTCACTGTCCTCAAGGTGAAGAATTCTCTCCTTGTATCCACTCTGAATGCCACTTTCAACCCAAGTCTGTTACTTTTTGCTCTCCCACCCTTCACTTCTGCAATGAGCCTGGGTCTGCCTGTTGATCCACATCCTGTAGGCACTGGGCAATTTTTAATGTGTCCACAGGCCATCCCTTCATAGGTACTGGGGGCTACTTTTAGGTGCCCACAGGCCATTCCTTCCCTAGGCTGAACAAATCCTGTTCTCACAGCTTCAGCTCACAGAGCAAGTGTTCCTGCCCTGACCATCTTGGCTCTTCCCTGCCCTTTGTCTTGGTTTGGAAAGACAGGTGTCTGCTAAGGAAGGCAGGAGCCTCCCCTGAAATGGAAAATGTAATTGTTATAAATTGTTATAAATTTGACATTAAGGGGGGCTCTCAGGCAAAGATATAGGAGCAGGAATAACAGTTCTTTATTAGGGAAGAAAATAAAAATAAAATAAACAATGAAGTAATACAAAACAACACCAACAGAGTCAGAATACAACCTGACAGCCTGTGGGTCAGGGGGTTGGCAGCAGTCCCATTGGAATTGTGGCTGCTCCTCCTGGAGTGGCAGGTGTGGTTCTGGTGGAGCAGTGATCCTGGAGAAGGGTGTAGTCTTCCTCTGAAGATCCAGTGGAAGAGGCAGCTGTTCCTCTGGGAATGCAGTGGGAAAAGGCTGCTCTGCTGTCCCAGAATCTCAGATTGTATCCAGGTAGGAATGCTTGGCTCCTCCCCCTGGGTGGAGCTTCTCCCAGTGGGATGATGGAATTTTGTCAGCCATGCAGGGACACTCACTGGCCCATGAACAGCAGATGTCTCCCTGGAGGGAGGATGGGTTGTGGAAGAGATAAAGAAAAACTGCCCAATTAACAGAAGAGAACTGCCCCACCTCTGACAGATGGCAATAGAATGGACATTGCTTGGCAATCTAGGACACCCTTCCTCAGTTAAAAGATGTCTGCCTTCTACTGGGCATCCCAGAATGGATGCAATGTTGTCCAAGTGGTCCAAAAATAAAGGGCAATCATCACATCTCTCAATTTACCAGCAGATCTGCTCCCTGAACAGGCAGTGCCCAGCCTGCATGGCTGCAGGGAGTTTGTCCTCTGCAGCTTTGGGGCTTTGTGTTTGTCCCTGATGGATTCCATGGGTTTCCCCTGGTGCTGATGTGAGCAGTGCATGGTTATTGATGTCAGTGGGCAGGCTCCTTGACCCCACAGTCAGGCAAGGTTTCTCTTGCCTCACATCTCTGACCTTCATGTACCTTTTGCTGGCTGGGAAGGGCGTCAGAGGAGAATATATGATGCAAAGTGTGATTCTAGGCAGGCTTTGGTGTCTCTTGTGCATTATTTTGGTCTAGTCAAACCCACTCATGGACAGTGCAAAGAAAAAGTACTTCTATAACTGTGCTTCTACAGACATGTGATAGAAACCTAGCAGATGGGCTGCGTCTTTTATTATCAACTGGGGATGAACAGACCTGAACCTAAGGAGCAGCACTAGATGGAGTGACAAAGATTATTCTCTAACTTCACTCTTGTCTCTTGCATATGTCTCCTGTGCTATGAAAATACATGAGGTGCTTATATCCTCAGATTGCCTCAGAAAAATCACACAGATAAAGGGCTGAGTGGGAGCTTGTTAGCCATCAAAGCCATAAAAGTATTGGGGCAGAGTGAAATAAAGTCAAAACTCCCCTGCTCCCCCAGTCCATAGCACAAGCTCACTGAGAAGTGTCAGCAGAAAAATTAGAAGTTTCTGAGACCCTTCCAAGTTGGGCAATGTCTTTCCTGAGTGAAATAGATAGGTAGGACTGTTTACACAAGATCCTAATTCGTCTTCAAGCAGGAGGGAAGTAAGAACCACAGTGCAGCTGCTTACTGCTGCATTGGACACAGCTCCAGGTGATGTGCAGCTCTGGCTTCTGCAGGGCTGCAGTTTAACAAGGGAGCAACTCATCACAGCCAAGTTGTGAAGTCAAGAGTCAGACAGCCACAGGAAATCATCACGAGCAAAATTCCATGCAATTTCTAATCCTTTGGTTTACAAGTGTGTGTTCTGTTCCCGAGTCAATGCACTCCCTCTGGTGGCTGATCTACTGTCTCAGCTTCACTCCCTTTTGGAGTTGAGGTTTCATGAGAGCAGGTGGCTAAAGGAACTGAGAGAGCAATAATACTGCTTTTATTAGGCTACTTTATCATTTTTTGTTCTCGACACCGAGGGCACAGATAAAGTCTGTCCATTCAAATGTATTTTAAAATAATCCCCATTCGCAGAAAAAGGTGAAGCTAAAAATATTCTCTTCAGAACAGCTATTTCTGGAAAGCGCCTAAAACATTATATTTTTACCAGGTCAGTGATCTGTTTGCCTCATGATCATGGGTTTTAAGACCCATGTTGGTCATTCACAAAAGGTAAATCAGTGATGTGTCAAAGTCCTTTTTGGCAATTTCCTCTAATTTCCTTTTAGGATCTGGTCCAGCTCACACTGCCAGTTTTTCTGGATAGAAAACATCTTTTTCTTCTCATAGCATGGCAGTCAGGACAATAGAGGCTATTGCAGCTTGTAAAGCCACAGGGAGAAACTCTGTGCTGGAAATCCTCAAAAGAGAAAGAAATATCCACTCTGAAAGGATAAACCTCTTTTGAATGTGTTTTTTCTGTCATCTGTTCATGCAGGTGATTGATTTGCCTACACATTTTTAGACAATGCTTATTGTTAAGCAAAGCCACTGATAAAGAGGAATTCAGTAATTAAACAGAGTTCTGAGGCTGGGAAACATCAGTAGAAACAGTATTTACTTAATTAGCTGTCATGCTGTGTTTCAGAGGAGAGAAGCACAAGCAGATGCTGCTCTGAGCTTGCTTGCCTGTAGGTTGATGCTCTCTAGCACCTGGTGACTTTCCTGCCTTAAGGAAAAGAGCTGCTCCCACACATCCAACAGCTGGATTTAGATGCTGACCTGTCCACATCCACACTGCAGTGAAAGGGCTCAGAGCTGTCTGAAGCAAATTTACTGAGGGCAAGCAAGAGAGAGGTGGGATGGCTAATTTAATTTCCCACTGTAACCTCATTGATCCAGGGGACAGCATGGCCCAGGACAGGCCCAGCTGCTTGGTCAGAGGATGGAGATTGCAGATCCCCTTGGTTCCTCTGGCTCAGTGTTGGCAAAATTCAACCAGAGCTAATCTTAGAGGCCAGTGCTGACTTTAGAGGCCAGTCCTATCAACTAGCCTTCCTAACTACCATCTTTAAAAAAAGATCCCCTGTTGACTACATAACCTTGAATTAACTGTTTGTCTCAGACACCATCTAATTTTATAATCTGTAACATCATCACTGAATATCTGTCATAATTCACTTAATTGCATCTCTGTTGCTACAGTGCTTCAATTTGGGGAAATTTCTGTTTTCTTACTCAGGAAAACAGTTTACACTCTCAAGACCAATTTGCCAGCTGGAGCATAGTTCTTCTGCAAATGGATGCAAAGATAAGGCTCTCATAAATATCTGAAAGCACCATCATCTGTGCATTTACACATTCAACAGCATGAATCTCAATGCCAGTGCATGCTTGCTCCTAGCACATGATGCTCTGATGGTGGTCCCCTGCAACAAGTCCTGTGGGTTTTCAGGCATGGTCATAGCTCCAATCTGGCACTCAGGAACGACTTGGGAGTGCAAATTCCACAGAAATAAGGGTTTTCCCCCCTCCCTCTTTTATAATTTTCTTCCCAAGAGTAGATAACTGTGCTCCTGATCTGGGAGTGAGAGGATCACCAGCTGATTAATCCATGCAGGGACTGTGCTGATGTGGCTGTGTGCCATTTGACAGTCATGTCCAGAAATAAGACAGAGTTCCCAATTCAAAACATGAATAGACACCAGAATCTATTCTTTAAGAGCTTGGGTCATATCTTTAAAACAACTCAGAGATCCTTCTGAATGTTCATGTATCCTCAGGGAGTTTTAGTGTGGTCCTGATTTAGTGCTTGTTCCAATATGAATGAAATGTCAGTTCTGTTTAGCATACTAGCCTGATTTTATTGAATGTAATGATACTTGCATATTTCTATCAAAATCTTATCTCTGCAGTATTACAAGAGAAGCTTGCAGTCTGGATAAGGGGTTTATATTATTTAATAATTGTTATCTCATTCTTAACTGATGTAAGTGAAAGTGGAGCAGTGTGTACTGTACTGATAAAATGGTCTCACCAGACAAAAATGGAAAAGAGACAACCTGCTTCCAATTTTTGTTCATTATTTTCATGATTTGCTACTGAGCCTGACCTGATGTTTTCAAATATCTCTATTTCACTTGTTATATTAAAATAAAACATACTTATTATAGTTTTGGTTTCCACTAATTAATTGGAAAAAAGCCTTGTAATTGTTGTCATATTTTTTGATCTCCTGACTTTTGTATATAGAAGAATTATTGCTATCATCTGAAACAACTTTCATGGTTTGATATATGAAACCCAAAGTTAATCAAATTGTGATGTCTTCATATCAGTGAAAATTGTTTTGACATTCAGAGAATGGTACCACTTTTTCAACTATGTCATAAATATTACTGTCCATTTCATCAGTATAACATGGCCATTTATACTGATGTATTTCATTATGAAGAGATACAGCTTAAATTCCTCTGTATCCAAATGTTCTTGTATCCTTTATATTCCTCAAACTTTACATTTTGTATTTTGGAGATTTTTTCAGCCTGCTTTTAGTCTATGACTGCAGGAGTTAAGGATGTTGTATTGAAAAGACAGAACCCCAAAAGCCTCAAATGATTTGTCTTCCTGGCATTTGTTTAAATCCTGAAGTGTGTCGTTATTCCAACTTTCAGTGGACCACAGCAAAAATTTAGCTAAATAGGAATTTGTTTGATCATAGGGTGCAATTCTGCAGTTTTTATGCCATTGAGGATGAAGGTGACTGAAAGTTTTACTCATTTCAGAAGACCTTGTAGGTTTAAGATCTTTCAAAGGAAAGGGAAGAGAGAGAGATAAGAAAAAAGTCACTAAGGTTTTAGAAATTCTTTTATTCTGGCAGTCACTGTCATTCTCCTGAAACTTAGAAAAATGGACTCTGTTTTACACATACAACTAAAAGAATACTCTTACAACTCATTATAAGCCTACCATTGTTAGAAAAAGATTGTAATGATCTTTCCTTACTTTTTTTCCTATGTGAATCTAAATTCTTATCTTGAGTAGGCTTAAATGACTGGGGGGGAGAAATAAAAGATATTTGGTACAATTGGGGTAGGTCTTAAGTTTAAGAATTATTGTAATTGTTTTTAAAAAATCTTAATTAGTTCCCTTAAGAAACATCTTAAGGAACTTAAGAAACATATTATGAGGCTTGTTTTAAAAATGAGAATGATGGAAACTTTTGGTCACACAGTTCAGAGAAAAGATGCTGTCTTTTGTCTCATTACATTTGATAATGTTTTTTGATTATGAAAGAAAAGAAAAAAAAACCAACAATTAAAAAAAAAACATGACAAACAAGCTAACAGCAGCTTTTAACAAGATTAAGAAATCCTTCCAAGCAATGGGAAGGATTAAATGGGAATCAGGTTCAGCAGAATCACTCATGGCTCCCTCACTTATTTAAAATGCACATGATTTATAAGCTCTGTGTGTCTGAAACAGCTATTTACAGTTTAAAAGAAAAACAAACAAAAAAAACACTCAGAAAAACAAAAAAAAAAAAAAAAACTTTATGTCAAAATGCTCATTTCAGGAGTCTTGTGGAGAAGCTCTGGTTCCAGGTGATGGCTTGGTGCAGCTTGACTCAGTGACAGCAAAGAGTTCAAAGGGCCCCTTCCTCAAAGATTAATATTTGTAGGGAGACAATTTAGCTCAGTCAAAAAAGTAAACAAAATAAATAGGGACTCAAAAGACAAGATTCAACATCCAAGCCTTCTGATGATATTCTTGAGGCTGTTTTCCTCCTGCTGTGTCACAAATAGTCATTTGGCAATATTTCTGGGATTTCTGTTCCAGATGATGAAATTAGTTTACCAGTCCACAGGGAGAATTTGGATTGTGGAGTTTTCTTCTGTTTGGGTTCCAATAAAGGTGCCAAAGGAAAAAAGGAGATGAACCAGCAACTGCATGAAAAATAATCACAGTTGGGGAAAAAAAGGCATTATTTAGGTCTATAGAGCTTTTACTCCATGAAGTAGACAATATTAAATAATACCACCTTACTTTTGCCTAGGAGAAATACAAAAGCAGGGGCCCTTGGATCCATGAATGGGAGCATAAATAGTGCCATAAATAGGGTCCTTCTCCTTCAGGGACAAAAAGGGTCTGGGCTGTAGAAAGTAAAAATGCTTTATTTCCTTTGGTCTCACCAAGACAAGAAAAATAGCATAGCTGAGAAGGAAGAACCTTTTCCCAGAGTATTAAAAGAGCCCTGGTTAGTACAGCTGGGCCCCCTGATTTCAACACCACTTGAAATACAAAACACTTGTGTCATGAAAAAATCAGCATTGCTCATCTCTATCCCCACTCCAACGCCATAAGGAATCTGGGGTCACAAAGTGAAACTTGCTGAGAAGTCATCCCCCAAGAGCCACATGGTTTGTCCCAGCTTTTGGGGCGGATCTTCCATCCAGGGAGTTGGCCTGGGAGGTCTCTGTGTCCTTCCCTTTCCGATAAAGGGGACGGGCACAGATGTGAAGGCAGAGATGTCTCCAGCCCTCGCCTGCCTGCTGCTGCTCCTGGCGGGCTGCCTGGGATGCCAGCACCACTCCTGCCACTGCCTGGGCAGGGTCTTCATCTGCCAGGAAAGCCAGGTGGTCCAGGTTCCTCAGGACATCCCTGCCAACACCACCGAGCTGTAAGTAGGGAAAGGGAGAGGTTGGGAACAGCAGTCTTGTGGCTGGCTCTCCAAAGGAGCTGCTGCAGGGCAAGGCAAAGGTCAGGTTTGCAGGGAGTCACTTGGGAGACTCTACGCCAGCTGTTTGCAGAGCCTTTCTCCAACGCTCAGTTACACCTGGAAACTCCTCTCCATTTCTCTGACCGTGCTCATCGTAAGATCTCTGTTAAGAAAGGATTTTGTTATAATGCAAAGTGCAGGCTAAATTTGAAACAAGAATCCTTGGTGCTGTGACAGTAGTTTGAAGCATAAAGTCTAAACTTTCTTTACAGCTGTGCTTTAGAGTTGTCGGAGCGTGCAGAGCAACTTGTCTGCCCCAAACAACTCGATGGTGAGTGTTTGTTTGTACTGCAGGAGCTTTCCAAAGGTTGGCTTCTGTTTGCCAAGAAGCAACTTAATGTTTTCCCTTTGAAATCTCAAAGGCATTGCAGAAAGGACTCTGATAAACATTCAGAGAGGGATCCTCCTCCACCGGAGGAGCGGCGTGGCTGTGGTTGGAGAGGGTGAACAATGTGAAGATAGAGGAGGGGTTTTGTCTATCTTAAAGCTTCTCATTATTTTTCATAAGAGTAACGTGAGCAGCTGTTTTCTGTGTCAGTAGCACAGGCAAGCAAACGAGCTTGCACAATGGCAAGTATCTAACTGCAAGTGATTGTTTTCATTTTAATAGTTTTAAGGCAAACATCACCCTTTGCCAACACCCCCACAGACATCTGGCATCGTTACAACCTAAAGCAAAACCAAAAGGAGTTGTCCTGGGTAAAGCCTTTGGTTAATAAGTGGAGTGGCAAGTTTGAAGGGAGGATACAATGAAGAATGATGTGTCTTTAGTTAGAAAAATGTACCCCCATCCCAGTTTTACACACCACAGTATATCCATGGTTATTAAGCCACAGTTTTCCTAGGGCAGAAGTTTTGTTTTCTTCAGAAGGAGGAGTTGTTATGCTCACTGACTAAGCAGACTGCAGTGAAAACTTGAGAGAAATGTCTGAATTAACCACAAAAGGTCAGTAAAAGTTTAAATCATTCTCACAACTAGAGGAAAAACTAATCCATCTGTGATTTAGGTCATCTAAATCCTGAGTGAACTGTGCTCCAGGCATATACAGCTAATTTTGTTTAATTTTGCTTTGATTGTTTCTTCAGATTACACAGTTAAGGTCTGCCTTCTAGGGATTAAGCAAAAGCATTTTTTAATTATTTCTGCAAAGAAGCAGAGTATCGCTGAAAAGCACCTGTTAGTAAAATGGGATTTTTTCTCTCCTTGTTAACTTCTCAAGAGTTTGTTGAGGATGCTAATTTGTGGGTTCTTAGCACAAGTGTTATTCTCAGAAACAGGGAGAATACAACATTGGTGTGACTGAAAACAGCAAACAAATCCTTTCTTTTGCCAGTGCTGTACAAATACTGGAGTTAGAATCTCTCAATCTCTTCTCACTTTCTTAAAACAAGCCAGTTTTTGGTTTCTCAGGAACTAATTCAGGTCCCATTCCATCAGTATAGCCATGGGACTGATTTCAGCATGCCTTAAAAATTTGAAAACTGCCTAGAGTAGCTTTGAATATACCAAACCTTTAGCATTACCAACGGCAGATACATTAGCTTAAGAGCTATCAAGTGACAAATAAATCTTAGATTTTTCCTTCAGGATCAAAGGGGAACTCTAGAAAAGTGCTTTCCTCTGCATCTCTCCACTGAGTGCCCAGTGGAGTGATTCAGGTGACTGAAATAGGTTTTACTGCTCCAGATGACTCTGCAGGTACACTCCTGGTAGCAGGAAAATCTTGCTTTATGTTTTCTCAAAAAGTCTTAATGGTTGAAAAGAGTTTTTAGATCAGTGTACCAACTTAAGCACAGAAGGCCATGGTGTCTAAGAACCCTGTACAGGACACAAGCAGAGACTTATTGCTATGTACAGCTCCTGCAAGGTACTTTTTTCACTTAAGAGCTCATTCTGGGAGTCTGGATGCAGTGTGTTTTTATTTAATATAAAGGAGAGGGGTTTCTTCAGTACACTTACAACTCTTCACCTTCCCTTATGTGATCTTGATAGCTTTCCTAAGTTATCTTAGAGTCCTTCCCTAGTGCCTTTAAAATGTTGAATAGCATGCTGGTGAATGCTTTAGAGTGAGAACAGGAGCCTGATCAGCCTCAAGCATTTCTCCCTTCACTGGGTGTTTCTATTTCACTACAGCTGTGTCTGAAGTTGGGACAGTTCTGACACTTGGTAGGAAAACTCATGATAAAGGTAAAAAAAAGGCCCTCCCTAACAATTATCTCTTTGCCATTGCTGAATTTTTAAATTGTTATTATTTTTTAGTGTTGGTCCCTAGCGCGTGCTGCCGTGAGGGATTTCTTTGTGGTTGGCTTCCCAACAGAGAGAGAGCTGAGGCTCCAAGGGAAACATCAGCTCTGCAGTGTGCTGCATGAGACAGGGGTTTGATCCTGGCTGGATTAGCATCTGCTTTAGCAAGGGTGTTGCAGAGGGAAGGCTGGTAGCCTCTTAGGGTGAGTGATTTCATTTTGTAGTTACCTCGTGGAAAGAGCAGGGATCAGAATCCACACGCTTCCATCACTCTAATTTCTGCCACGTCTACATTTTCACTTACAGGCCAAAATCTCATGAGAGGATAATTACAGCTTGGTTTGTACCAAGCAATGGCTTTTTGCAGATTTCCAAGCACTCTGCAGCTGGCAATGTTCTGAGTGTTTACAGGGGAGGCTGTGGTTATTAGCTGCTTTGCTTTATAATCTTTGCCTGGATAGGAGAATTTTTGGTATTTTTTTATAGATACCAAAATGCCTGAGAGATGGCTCTGACTTAGAGCTTTGGATCCATTAGAACTTTCAATCCATTAGAAACCAGAGACCAGCAGTTCAGATGGGATATGTAGGCTCACCTGTGTCAAGTATTAACAATTATTTGCCTCGTGGGAAGAGAGGAAGGAGTGACTCAGTAGCAACTGCAGGCAGTTTGCTTCTTGAAGATCTATTCCAGCCTTAAAATCCAGTGTCAAGTTTTGTAATCCATCATCACTATTCAGTAGGATTTCATTTATTCATTAGAGGTCTTGCTTTGTGTTGCAGACAAAAATAACATTTTCAGAAGGGATCCTTCTTAAGATTTAACAAACTGCTTTAAGCAGAAACATTTGGATAGCAACAAGTAACAGGATAACAGGAAACGGCCTCAAGCTGCCAGGGGCAGTTTAGGTTTAATATTAGGAAAAATTTCTTCCCTGAAAGGGTCATCAGGCTGCCCAGGGAAGCTGTGGGATCACCATCCCTGTCAGTGTTTTGGATGTGGCACTTGGGGACGTGGTTGAATGGTGAACAAGGTGGTGCTGGCTTCATGGTTGTGCTCAATTATCTGGGAGTTCTTTCCCAGCCATAATGATTCCATGGTTCTAGGAGGCAGTTTAGCCATTGTCAGAGCAGTTTAGAGCTATGTTATATAGAGTGTTTTCTCCCAAGCATCTGCAAACTATAAACAGCAGGGTTTTTTTACTTGCTCGCTGCATAGGTGTTTTTTTACAATTGCTCAAGGATATTTACTTTAGACTATCAAGTCAAGGCTGAGTAGATGTCTGAGCACTAAAACATCAGCTGCCTAGAAATAGCAAGTCCTGTGTTGTGTACTGAGTGAGTCAGATGTGCTTCCCAGCAACAGAAGCTGCAAATGATGTGAATTGTAGCTGCAACACTGTTATTGACAGCTGCAATTAGGATGTTTCTTTATTCTTTCACACTTAGAGTTGAAATTACACTGAAACCTGCAAACAGCTACACTTCTTGCTTGGGTGTTTATACTGATGGACTGACCTTAACCTAAGAAAGGCAAGGTGTGAGAGGATAAAGTAAACTAACAAAATGAAGACCCAGGGAGCTTTGAATCTCTGTGTTGTGGTGGTTAATCATACAGTCAGTCAATAAACCCACTTTTTTTTGGAAATAAGATGAGAATGCTTTCACAGCAGAGCATATTGAGAATGTATTATATGCTGACTAAAGCCTTTTTATTTATTATAGTTTTTAATTCAAACCAGCTTTGCATCTGTTAGGGTTACATTCTTCTCTTCCTGAATTTATGATCAGTTCCTACTTTGAAACAGAAAGCAGCAGAGTTGCTGTAAGATTGCTGTCTGTATATCAGTGCAGTGGTCCAATGCTTAGGCTGGATTCTGTATTTGACATTTTAATTGGGAGGATAAAAAGAAATAGGCAGCTCATAAGAGAGGAAGAGAAAGAAACAGAAGAAAATTACACAAAAGGATAATAAACTCAGCAGGACAGATCTTTGGCTGGTATAAATGACCAAATATATATATTTACAGAAACATTGAATTTCTAAACCTTCAGGAGCTTTTGAACACAGGAATAATACTGCACACAATGGAAGCTGCTTTGCAGTGCAGTACTCTGCTGGCTTAGTCCTGATGCTATAAATAAATACTTGCACATGGCTCTCACCTTACTTATAGGGTCTGCAGCCTGATGCATGTATGAGAGAGGAATGGCCAAGTCTGAAGATGTATAGTTGTCCATATATATGTATATATAAATAAATATATATATATATATATACACATGTATGTATGTATATAATAAAGATATCTTTTAAATGAAAGCGCACTCGCTTAAAATTTAATGACTTGCTAAATCACTGAGCTTTTTGCAGGGAAACAGTGAAAGCCAAGAATTATTTTGTTTGCATGCAGCATTGGGAAGGTACCAAGCTGATGCCCTTCACTGGGGTCAGCTACAGAGAGATTCTCTCAATGGATAAATTCTGGTTTTTCCAGCAGTCTCTGTTGCACACACAAACCAGCCTGTGTCACATCCCCACACATCTGAAACCAGGCAAAATGAGCTCCTGGGCTGATGAGCTCCATGTCCTGAAATAAAGCCTCTCTGTAAGACATTTTAGACATGTTCTGGTTCAGTTCCTACAAAGAATCAAAACGTGCCTAGTGAATGAGATAATAATAAATGTTTTTCTAAAGTGTTTGGAAGATTAAAGTAGTCATTTGTAGGAGTTACATTTTCTTGTCTCAAATATGGTGTCTTCATCTTGTGTGTCTCCCCATTCAAGTCATGAATATAGTTAAAAACTCAGGAGAGTTTGACAGTAATGTTATTCATGAGATGGGATCTGGTAAATACCAAAGTTAGTGTTGAGGCACAGCAGGAAAGAAAAGCCCTTCTAAGATCTGAAATTAGTAGTTTTAAACTAAAATGTGGTAAAAATGGAGAAGCTGGTAAGCCTAGGGGACACTGCAAAGCAGGATGGAGGTCTGTCTTTTACTTCTCCAACAAGAGCATGAAGCAGTAAGCAGATTTGAGGAGTCATGAATTCACTGGTGTCATGCAGCAGTTAATTTCTCTGCTCTGAATGCTATGTTAGGCTAAACACTTCAGCAGTATGGATGATTTCCTAGCTTCATTTACTCCCCTCACGACAGTTTCTCACAACTCATCAGTTTTCACTCTGCAGAAGTAAAACACTGTATTTCAGACTTTGTTGACTTCTCATGTCTCAGACTACAATGTATTAACTCCATCTCTCATCCCATGCAGGGACACTTTGGCACAGGGAATCCTACTGAGTATCACTCAAAGATGACTACTGCTAGCTGGGAGAGCAGAGCACAGTCAGAGCTCTAGGGAAATGCTTTCATGGCTTTGAGTGACATTAAAGTGCTTATGTGGTTCAGTCTCAGCTTCAATGAGCTGCCTCCCCATCCCTCACATAGGGAGCTCAGGGTATTTATGAAGGGAGGGATGCAGGCAGGGGTGGGTGTGGGTGCCACTCATGCTCTGACCCAGCAGGGTACAAGCTGCTGGACTGTAGGAGCTACCAAGCCAGGAGAGTTCATCTGTTATCCCTGTATTTGTCCATTCAGTTGTGCTTTCAGCTCCTCAGTCAGGTTTATACATGGCATCTTGGGAATTTGAGTTAATAATTTTCTAGATCAGACATTTAGCAGATTCATATCAGCACTGCAGTCTTGAAGAGTAAAGCTTATTATCTCCCTCAATATCCCAGGCCATGCCACTTAAATAAAAAAATAAAGTTAAAAAAAAAGCTTCTCAAATACTTGATAATCCCAGATAAATTTCTGAGATGATTTCTGGAGAAGAGATCCCCAGTGGGACGTGTCTTTAAAAGCTGCAAATCACATTCCTCTGGAAGAGTATCACACATAAAATGAGTCACCTGATAAGCCAGCAGGAGCAAGTCTGCTGTGCACCTCCAGGGTTGTCTTTGCAGATGCTGAGGGGGTCTCATCAGGCTGACAAGTCACTGGAAACACTGCTTGTGTGAGAGTTGAACAAGGGTGACAGAAGAGTGGATGAGGAAAGCCACGAAAACAGGAAAAAAGAGAGAGGAGGAGAGATTATAAGTAAAAATATACATCCCAAAGGGAGAGCTGCTCTAACTGCCAGCAGGGTGTGTGCAGGAGGGGGTCCTGCAGAGGCAGGCAGAAAGAAAAATAAGCAAATCTGTGAGACACCCAGCTAAGGAGCCAAAGAAACCCATGCAGAGTTCAACATGCCTCACTCTCTCCTCTCTTGTTGGCAGTTTAGTTAGTTCTGCTTAACTTTCCTGAGTCCTTCTGCAGGCAAGTTAACAGATAATTGGGGTGGGCTCACAGTTAATTTAAATTGTCATAGCTTCATTAACTTCAGTGGAAAGAACTATGTTCATTTACCTCATTTGGCAGTGGGGAACTCTCTCAGATCATTTTGGCAGCAGCTGACTGGGAATGAGTGTCTGTGTGTCTCTGTGTGTGTGTGTGTCCAGTACACAAGACAGTTTGGGCACAAAAGACAGGTATTATTTTTCATAGCAGTCTGTTAGTTTTACACAGTGAGGGGCAAGCACTCTGGTAGGAGAAGCCACTTTTCTTTGTTTAAGACCTTGACCTTTTCAGACAAAATCTGTAAATTATTTCACACACTTTGCCTGTAGTTTGATTGGGCTGCTCTTATTAGCAGTGAAATTTAAGTCATTAAAATGAAGCTTATTTCAAATTATAGGTCAGACCAAGCATGGATTTCATGTAAGAGTACAGAAAATTATTTCTTCTAATTGTCTCACATACACTATAATAAAGAGCCTGATTTCTGCCTTTTACTCAGGTGCAATTTCTTTGATCTTGAGGGTCTAGGGTCAGAAAAACTTGTGGTTTGTTTACTTTTGCTCAGTATTTTCCTCCAACTATCCTTAAGTCTCTCAGGAGCTCAGCCTGGAAGGTAGGGATGCTTTTTATCTCCCATTACCTTATCAAGCCACCTACAATCATTTGCTCCTGGGTAGCTGGAGGAGAACTTACAGACTGTTATTATATGCAGAGGGAGATATGTGTCTGAGTGAAACCAAAACAGCCTCCAACCCAACCCAGCTGAACAAATCCTTGCTTTTCATAAGTATATTGAGCTTGCTGAGCCTCCTTCTTTGCCTGGACTAACTCAATAATGCTGTATCCTTAAGTGTAACATACTCAGATCTTCCTATAGGCAGGACAGCCTCAATTTTAAGCATATACCCACTGGGTGAGCTGCAGGCTGAAGCTTTCAGCTCTGCTCACTCTCTTATCTATTCAAGAATGCTATGACTAGTCAGCATTTTAAAATATTTGCCTGGAAATTCAGCTTTGTGAATGCCTATGGAGCATGATTCTGAGAATGATCCTATTGATATAAAGTTCCCCCATATCCACATACAGGAGGGTGTACTTTCTGATATGAATCCTTGTCCAAATACAGCCAGTTAATTGGTAATTGTTTGTAAATATTTATTAGTCAGGAATCTGTGAATCTTCAGTGATTTTCCAAAAACATTGTGTGCATAAACATGCAGTGGGGAAAATTTCCAAGTTTTCAGTGTTTCATTCATCTTTTGTTTGAGAGTGGAGCAAGGGGGGAATATACTTTCAAATGAAGATCAGAAGATTTTTTTTTTATTATTATTTGAAGTAGTAGCATGCAATGAAGGACTGTGTGAAGATTGGAAAAGAAAGTGGTGCTTGTTTTCTCAGGAGATTTTTCTGGTGCCCTATATTTATGTCCCAAAACTTTGGGATACCTTGGGATACTCATAAAGACATCTTCCCTCCCTCTTACCCCAAGAGCAGATCCTACCCCGAGAAGTGTGTCCATAACCTGTGTATGTGCACAGGGTGTCTGTGTTTAACTTCTTCCTACTCCAGTTTGGCCCTGGGCAAAGAGGAAGAGATTGGAAAACAGTAGCATGGATCTATAGCTGTAACTCCTAAAATGGGCCAGGCTGAGGTGAGAGAGTCATAATGGCAGGGGGGACTCTCTGCCTGTCCCTTTTTCCCAAAACCAGGAGCATGGGATGGGAAGAAGTGATATGTGGGTATTTGAGGTTGCTTTTCTTCACTGAAAAGGACTGTCACAAAGGCAGGCTAAGAATTATAATGGTTTTCTTTTGGACACACCTTTGGAAGCCTTTTAATGGTTTCATATTCTGTGCTATGTCTTGTGCTTAGAAATAATCTCTGGTGTAACAGTCCTGCCTACACTTGGCTTTGAGAGGTTTGGATTTCAGGGCTTACCTTCAGGGTAAGCTTTGATTTCTTTTTTTCACCATCACATGGTATAAACACATTAGGCTATTGCCTTTAGTAGCCCAATAGGCATTTTTGAGGGCCAGACCCTTTGTAAAAGGGGTGGGAAACATTCATGGCTGTGAGAGCCACAGACATTCACTGAGGTAAGAAAGCACATCTGTCTCCAGCACCACCTGTGCTGCTTCCTCTGGCAGCTTTAAAAAAGAAGCACAGATCAGCCAAATCCATTTTTTTTCTTCTTGATAACTACTGGGAAGCAGTCAATTCTGAAGAGTCTTCCCTTGGAGTCCAGTCTCCCAGCAAGACTATTTATAGACACACATAAATTTCTGAACAAGGAAGGCATAAGTAGAGGGGCTATAAACCCATGGAAAGACACTGGGTTGATGCTAAAAAACTTTTGTCCCCAAAGTTGTCTTTGGCCAGCAGCACTGCTATGGAAATTTTTGCTTTTCCTTTCTGGCAAGTGAGGAGTCATAAAAGAAGCACAGGCTGTGCTAGGAAATGACAGCAGACCAAGAACTGCCTTGGCAGAGCAACTTTCTGGGTGGAATTACTGATTTGGGGAAATACTCGCTGCAGCCGAATCCCACAAGCTGCAATTTCCTACCTGCAGTAAATTGTTGCCATGGCAGATGAAGCCCAGACCTCATTCTCCAGTCCTTTGAAATCAGCATTAGTGGCCCCTGTGAGGGAATACCTACAAAAAAATCCAGGGTCTGATTCCACAGGCATTCATACACATCCTAATTGCTTGCCCAGGCAGCTCCGCTGCTTCCCAGTGGGACAAATCACAGGTGCAAAAGTACCTGTCTGCACTGATTTGCAGATTCAGGAGTTTGTGCCATTGCAGTAGACAGGAAACCACTGTGGGGAAAAATAAAATGGGCGTTGAAAGCACAAATGAAATAAGTTTTAAAAAATTTTGCATCTGTTTTAAACTATTAGGGGAGATTTCAGTTGCTTTAATGGGCCATAAGGAATTGGTAAGACTGTCTTAGGGCTCACAAAGTTTTTTATAAATATTAACAGATTTCACAACATTCCTGGTAATTATATAAATATAATTTTATCCATTACAGTAACAGCAAAGCTCTGGGTTGCAAGAGACAAGCAAATTCCCAAGAGTACAGGTTTAACCCAGTGGCTTAGCCCCACCTTATTCAGCAGACTGTTCTCCTATAGCAAAATGTTTCCCTTTTCCAAATAACAAACAAACAAAAAAAATTACTTCTTGCATAGTTGTATTTCTTTCTAATTATTTCTCAGCAGAGAAAGTTATAACTCTACTATCTTTTAATGTCAAGTGAGGCATAAAGTTTCTAGGCTTTTTCCCCTCAAATGCATTTTTATTGACTTGGTACATCTGCATCATCACCTTTTCCACTTTCTTCCTTTCTGTACTTTTCTTGTATCAGTTTCTGTCACTGTATTAGAAGAGCAGCAATTCACAGCAGTGTTTCAGTCAGTAATTTAAAGACAGCTGAGGTGGAGATTTTGTGAGTATTTCAATTATGGCTAACGCTTGGCTCCGTTATGGTCAGTAGGGCTGCCTATGGAGCACTAATTGGAAGGTTTTCACCCTTTTATGATTTTAATTGCTCTCTGTATATTTCTCCTTAGCTAAAGATCTTCATAAATGCATGACTGTTGCATCTACAGGAATTTTTTAGTATATATTTACTATATTCATATAACAAACAATATTTCTTTGACTTCCTTCATTTCTCTACATGTTATTGCTGTGTTGTATCAGTGTGGCTGAGCACTCTGCCCGGGCCCACACCCCAGAAATCATGTTGGTTTTTTAACACTTTACCCTAGAAATTGGAGCATGTCCATCCTGAGCTGAGCAGAGCACTGTACAGGCTGCACAAGGAGCCAGCAGTCTCCATGAAGTTCCCACTAAGGAATGCTTGCCCTTGCATGTACTGATGCCCTGCTCTGGTGGGGACAGCTTGTAGCCTCAGGGCTGTGGACCAGCAGCAGCTCAGGCTTTGCCATTTTGTTTGTCTGTTGAGAGGGGTGGATGCTGTCTGGAAGAGACGCTCTGGCGACGCTGGAAATCAGAGACTGGGTCTTTGTTCAAGGCTTTGAGAGACTTTGCCTTTTTTTCACCCTGTGTGTCAGGCTGCCAGGAGCCGGCCTTGGTTCTAGGTGTGGATTCATCTCTTTAGTGTCCCCCGGGCTGAGAGCAGGCAGTGGTTATCAGCTGAACCAGGCAATGAGGCAAGGGGTGCCTCAGAAGCTCCTGCTTGCGTCTCCTTGAAGGTTTTCTGCATTCCACTGGAAGCTTGTTAACCTCTGATCTGGTGGGGTGGCAGACTGCTATTTTTATTAGCCTAACTTGCCAGCTAGAGTACATCTGTACAATGTCCATTGTGTAAAGGAGTTTATAGATTTCTGTAAAACACCACATGCTGGTATCCTACTTTTATGAACAGCTTTGGGCTTCAGCCTGTGTTGCATAGCAACACTCAGGGTTTTGTTAGTCTGAACTCAAGTGATTCAGGATGGCTCTCAATCCTAGAAGCCCTAAAGTCCCAGAAGCCTTGAGCTTCAATAAGATACCAACTGCTTCTCTAAAAATGGCCCAAAGAAGGAAAAAGGTGCACCCAGACTACGTGGAGGTCTAAATTTCACCTTCAGCATCAAGGATAGCATCAGTGTAGGTGTTTCTGTGGCTTTGAGTTCCTCCTAGTGGAAGGTCTTTTTCCAACCTCAGTGTCTGTATTTCAGCAGCTGCCTAATAGGAGCTACTGCCCATGTTTCCCCTGCCAGCCTGCCTAGGGACATGCTTTCCAAGCTATGCTTAGCTTGCATGGTCATCTGAATGGTCTTCACCCTTGCTGATCTTATTGAAGAAATGGTGATGGAAAATACTGCCCAGAAAGAAAACAGTGTCAAACCAATCACTAATCATTCCCTGCTATCTCCATGCTGAAATAGCAATACTCACTGGGAGGCTACTTCTGCCAGATAAAGGATAATCACCTAAAACATCTGTGTGCCTTGGAAGATTACCCTTGTGTGAAGGAGATAGGAAATTCAAAAAGCATAAGCAAAGGCAGAAAATATTTTGGTTGTGGCTTTCTATATTTTCAATGTTACCTGTATCAAATGAAGAAGAGGCTGTGATGCTTAATTTCTTTTTGCCTCTTTGACAGTAAAACCAGTTTTCCCCCCAGGGTAACCAACCCCCTGAGCTGGTAGACCAGGGTGAAGAGAAAATAGACCCCCTGTAATCCAGGAGGAAGTAATTAGTGATATGCTGGGCCACTTAGAAACTCACAAGTCTATGGCACCAAATGTGATTCACCCAAAGGCGCCAAGGGAGTTGGTGGAAGGGCTCACCGAGCCACTCTCCCTCATTTACCATCAGTCCTCCTTAACCAGGGAAGTCCCAAACAACTGGAGGTTGGACAATGTCACATCCATCCACAAGAAGGGCTGGAGGGAGCATCCAGGAAACTGCAGGTCTGTCAGCCTGATCTTGGTGCCAGGGAAGGTTATGGAACAGATCACCTTGAGTGTGATCATGAGTGTGAGCACGCACAGAATAACTGAGGAATCAGGCCCAGTCAGCAGGGCTTTAGGAAAGGCATGTCCTGTCTGATCAACCTGTTTATGACCAGGTGACCCTCATCCCTAGAGGGTGAGGGAAACCCTGTGGATATAGTCTGCCTGGACTCCAGTACAGTCTTTAATGCTGTCTCCCACAGCATTCTTCTGGAAAAGCTGGCAGCCCACAGCTTGGACAGGGGCACTCTTGGCTGGGTTAAGAACTGGCTGGATGTCTGGACCCAGGGAGTGATGGTGAACAGTGCCACACCCAGTAGGTGCATAGTGGTGTCCCCCAGGGCTCAGTACTGGGGCCAGTCCTGTTGGATATCTTTATTGATGATCTGGATGAGGGTATCAAGGGCACCCTCGATCACAGATGATGCCAAGCTGGGTGGGGGTGTTGATCTGCTGGAGGGCAGGAAGGTCTGCAGAGGGATCTGTACAGGCAGGATAGGTGGGCTAAGAACAACAGTGTGAGGTTCAGCAAGAGCAAGTGCTGGTCCTGCTCTTAGACCACAATAACCCTGTGAAGTGCTACAGGCTGGGGGCAGAGTGGCTGCAAAGCTGCCCAGCAGAAAAGGACCTGGGGGTCCTGGTTAGCAGCACTGGACATGAGCCAGAGTGTGCCCAGGTGGCCAAAAAAGCAGATGGCATCCTAGCCTGTCTCAAGAATAGTGTGGGCAGCAAGACCAGGGCAGTGATAGTCCCCTGTACTGGGCACTGGTGAGGCCACACCTGAAGTGCTGTGTCCAGTTCTGGGCCCCTCACTACACAGAGACATTGAGGGGGTGGAGAGACTCCAGAGAAGGGCAGTGGAGCTGGGGAAGGGGCTGGAGAGGGAGTCCAAAAGCAGCAGAGAATATTCTTTTAAACACTGCAGCCTTATAAACAAAGCCCTGGGAAATAAACATCCTTTACAACTGTCAAACTCAGAGCAAATGTTCATTTTCTCATTGCCAGAAGCATTCCTTAACCTGAGAAAGTGAGAGAGAATGGCTGCCATCATACCTACTCTTTGAACAATCCATTTGCAAGAATAGATATGAATGTCACACTAAAAAAAAAAAAAAAGTAGTTGGCTATTGAGGTGAAATAATCAAAAGGGCTGAAATAACAAGCACTGAATCTAACCCAACCGGTCAAGGGGTTTAATTAGCAGCACATTTTCTTGACAAAGTAATCAGCTACAAAATCCATGCATTCTCACATTTTTTTGCAAGGCCAACTTGTCTTTGAAACTTAAAAGACTTTTTGCCATGTAAAACAGAGGAAAAAAAGATAGGAGATTCTGCAAGGAAGCTGCAATTAGAGTAGAGTAATGTTGCAGACCTTTGAAATAAATCTAAGGGAACACATAATGATTCTCGAAGGGTAAGTGTGAAACTTCACAGGGACATTTCAGGTTCAGTGGTTGATGCTGACTGTCATTTTTTCTTGCCCTTAAGCTAAACCAAACATGGTTAACCAAGCCTCTTGCAGCAAATTCTATCAGCTAGATAAGATGTGCAGCACTTAATGTACAGAACATTGGCTGATTGTGGATGTCGCCAGAGAAGAATGTGAGGCCAACTCATTTTTTTGTTAGAAACTCTGATTGGGACAATTCCATCTCAGCATGAAGAGATTATCACTGCACCACTGATTGGTTAACCTCTGTTCCCATTATTCAGGTTTCTGCATGCAATAAATTGTCTGTCCAATACATAGTGAAAAATCAGTGGAAGAATTCCTATTGATTTCCCTTAGGTTGTGTCATAATATTGGGCCCAGTCTTTTACTGCATTGCTTTAGCACTTGGTCATCAGCACTGAAGTGTCAGCTAACAGAAGCCAAGGAGTTGTGGCAATGTTTTTCTCATGTGACTCATGAATGGATGTTTAGAATAAAATGAGAGCATTAGAAATAGCCAAGTTCTTATACAACTTATACCCTTTAATTACCTTCTGTCACAGCAAGTTATCATTGTTTTTAATTTAGCAGATGCCCTCAGACTGGCAAGATGTGCTGTTTCATCCCTGCTGGAAATGTTGGTTTGGGTTTTTTTTTAAATTTTAATATGAGACATCAAGGAGGTGGAAGGAAACAGGGTTTTCAAGCACCCTGAGATCTGGTACTGTATCTTATGTTTCCCTAACTCTCTCTTCAAGGTGAGCAGTCAAGATAAGCCAATGATCTGCAGCCCATCTAATTTGTTTTTCCATCATTTTCTTAAGTTGTCTTATGTGCAATAATCATTACAGTGTAAGTGACACTGCTGGGAAAATCAATTCTTCCTCACTGAATAGAAAATAAATCACACTGCTCTTGAATCATAATTGATATTTTGTTTATTTTGTTGGACTTGAAGTTAACCACTGGGTACTTTGCCCAGGAAAGTTCTGTGTCTTCTGGCAGAGGCAGTGCTTGCTATAAACATTAAGGAATCTACTTCCGATCGAAATGTAATAAAAAATGTTCATGGATCTACACTGAATTTTCTGTCAAATGTTCAATATTATGTCCTTGAAGACTATAAAGTCTCTGAATATTTATTAGCAAGATGGAAGTCTATTCCAGATAGGCTTTGAACCATGCTCACCACTGGAGCATGTGAATGACTTTCAGTAGTACATCTGTCATATATTCTATTATTACAAGATTACTCTTCCTCTTCTGCTGTTTATCTATTTATTAACCACAACAATGAAAAAGACTCTTATGTGCTATTCATGAGCACAAAGCCCACATAACTGATGCCAGCTTTTCAACCTGAGGATGAATGAGAGTTAGCAGAGGTTATCAGCACCTTGCATTGTCCTCACACATCCCACAGCGTGCCAGAAACCTCTTCAGTTTTACTATATTTGATAAAATAAATTCAGGACTGGTAGTTTGTACTTGGCTTAAATTTAGCAAAAAGTTTCATTGAAGGGGGGAAAAAAGGGGGCTGGGTTGTTTAAGTGCTTTAATTTTCTGTGTGGCACTTATTCCTCACAGCAGGTGCTTGGGGTGTTCAGGATAAAACCCCTGTGATGAAAGGGGAGCTCCTCAGTGGCCAGATCCTCCTGTTAGTAAGTCACTGCAGCTTCCCAGGAGCAAAGTCCCTTTATGGAAAAAATAATCCAACAAAACAAACAAAAAGGATAAAGGGGAAAACAAGGTGCCTGTGTGCACCTATCCCCTCCCATTGCCCTAAGCCTGATTGAAGTTAATTCACCTCCCTTGTTCCCCTCCAGTGGATCACCCTTGGCTGAGTACTGGGGTTACAGAGAACTTCTAAGTGTTCTCCAACACCCTTTCCTAACCTACTCTGTGGAAATACACTTTTCCAGTGATCTGACCAAGAATCTCTTCACCTGAGCATTAAATCCCATATATAATGCAGGATACTTGGTGCTTGTTTATCTATTTAGTTCTGTCCTCCCTGTAAATTCCTGCATTTATCTTCAGGGGAAAAAATTATTTTTGGGTTTTATTTATTATTTTAGGGTGGTTTTTTTTTCCTTTTGGGGAAAAGGAAAGGGAGTCTGTGTTTATGTTTGGATAACCTGGAGTATTTTCAGTATCCAGCTCTGTGTGCAGCTGTTCTGGGAGAGATACTGAAAAGCTGCAAGTGGATTCTTTTGCCATCTTATCACATTCAGACAAGAGAAGACACCCCTTGGCTTATAATGATAAGCTACAGCCTTGATTGATTTGATCTGTGCTTTTGTTCTTCTTCATAATCTGAGCTATTGATTCTATTTATTAAAACTAATTTAAAAAACACAAGCCCTGAGTGCTCTGCTGTTCCAGATCAGGCTGCTCTAGGCAGTCTGATCTGAAGCTAATCCATTCACTGCTGATTTATTTTCACTTTGTTTTCAAGCAGAGTTCTGTTCTGTGTTTCATTTTTTTTTGGTCCTCTGTTTCTCTCTGAGAAAAAAGCATTTTGTTTCACACCTCCCTTGCAAGCAGGGGCGTTTAGATTTCTTTTTCTGATATATGAATTGAACTCAGGAAAGTTTACCTGACTCTTTTTCACACAGGTTTTTATTCAGAAGGTGGCCCACTGTGTATTGTTCTCCATTGTCTTAAATCAAAGCACTACCTTTATGTTAGAAAAAAAAGTATTTGCTTAAATGCACTCAATCTTGCCATCTTGGAGTTCATGGGAGTCACCACATTCCTAAAATAAGGGCCAGCAGAGGAAATCTTTTCCCTGTACTTCCTGGGAAGCACAGGTTTGACTAAGGGCTGGCTGATAGTTCTCTAAAAATACCTTTATTCAGACTTAGATAAACAGAATGAAGCCCTTATTATTCCAAACAGATTAAAAGAGGAGCCTTAAGGAGATGGACACTTTTCAGAACCAAGCTGGCTTTGAGTTTCTGGGCAAAGATCAGTATTTAGTGACTTAGTAGAATTTAATTTACTGTCAGTGCATTTTGTTAGTGATGTTATTGGGCCTTTTTTCCCCCAGTTTAACACAATTATTTAAATCTTTAACCTCCAAATTATTTGGCTGGTTCAAAGCTCTCTGAGTGTCCTGCTTGTGCAGGGACTGCATATTGTGCTTACTGCATCTTCCAGTGTTTGCAGCTGTAATGTATTTTTTCCACAGTAAAAAAAACCTCATAGTCAGTTCCTAATTTATGTTGAGGTCTGCTTGGTCATCCTCACAGCCCAAAGCCTGCAATTTCTTTTGCAGCATGTCAGAACTATCAGCTGGAATCAATCAGGCAAAACATAAGCCTTGATATTGTCATGCAGGAAACAGGCACAAGGTAATATAGAGTAATATCCTCTGAAGCCTTGGTCTGGCTTTGAAAACACTGTGCTTCACTTCAGAATCAATATGGGCACAGCAAGATGGAGTCAGTGTTGCTGAATATTTCTTTGTAGGTTAGAAATGCCTTATGTAGTGCATTAGGAAGATATCTTTGTTTTGACTTGAGAGCCACAGGTAGATTATTGATGGGATACTTGCTATAACCAACATTTAAGCAAAACCACAGCTGTTCAGATGCAGCAAGAAATAAACTCCCCACAGCTTGTTTACAACGTGGTCTTGCCCCAAACCTTCACAGAGATGTTGTATAGCCCAGAGAGCATCTTCTGCAAGGGGTCAGCAACTCAAATTTGACCCATCAGCTCCAGCTAAGGCCTTGCTATTCCCAGTTTCCTTTCCCCAGGGTCTCCAGGCAGGGTTACAGTCCAGCAAAGGCAGATCATGGCAAGTTTTTCCTTCTGCAGGAAGGGACCCCCTCCTTTGCCTGCTCTCTCCCTGCAGTATCAGCTGTGGCTGTAAGTGAATCAAGCATCCTATGCACAACAGGGAATCTTAGGAGCTGCTAAGGGTAGCTTAAGAATTAGAGAAGCATTCAAGATATGTTGACACAATACTCCTCCAACCTCCAAACAATTCCAGCCCAGGGGTTGCCTGGAATTTGTGTTGAAGCATCAGTCTTTGCCCACCCTTTTCAGGACTTCTGTGGACCCCTAGCATCCCTTTAAGCTTTCCATGCCCAAAAGTCAAATTGGTTATTCCTCTTAGAAAAGTTGCATCTTGTCTTTGATCAGCTTTGGTGCCCTCCTCTTTACCTTTCCCAATACTCAAATACCCTTTTTGAGATGGAAGGGATCAGAACTGCACCCTCTGTTTTTACAGTAGAGAAGGGAGAGGAAGGTTTTAGAAAAAGAGTGCAGCAAACAGGGGACACAAAACCCTTAAGCATTTAGAGTATTATGAGCCTCAATTTTTCTTCTAGTTCACTTCCCAAAGAGTAAGGGACAACTTGAGACTTTGCACTGGCAGTTCAATTGGCCTGATTTTACAAAAATTATCAAAATTACCTAGGAAAAGAATTTGTGGCGAGCTGAAACATTCTTTTAATATTTCCATTATTAAGGTATGCTGAACCATTCTTGTCACATTTATTTTTGGTAGTGTCTTGTGGAGCCAATTCTGTGTGATGAAACAGGAGTCTGAATGAGGTGCTGAAAGCATTAAACCCTATCAGCAAGGGCCACATCCACATGTCTGTTTTTACCCAGTTTTATGCAAGGAGATGCTTATCACAGTCATGTAGAGAGCTGATGTCACAGTCAAATCAAGAAATGTGATGGAAGGGTGTGTAGGAAGGGGGCAGAAGTCTCATCCACTGAGGTTAGATGTTGTAAAGAATGTATTTTCCCCAGGCATAACTGCTAAACTCTTTCTTAGAGGTCTTCCATAATCTGCAGCTGTGCCATGAGCAGGTCAAGTTTCTCCCATCTCCGTTTCACTCTTCTATCACCTTTTTTAGGAGGACCATGTATGTTTATTATTTTTAAGTGTTCCATGGAGGGTTCATGTCTGAGAAGAACTCTGAGGGTGAAAGCAGGAAATGCATCTTTATTCTGAACACAACCTAGCATGTCAGTTCCCAGTGTGGTCAAGGTGGCCTCTTTCTGAAACAATGCCACTCACTTTCAAATGCAATAAAGATCCATGCTTGACAACAGTGCAGGCTTTGTCCTGTGTATTACTGAGAAGAGACCTGTCAATCCTAAAGAAAATAGCTCAGTTAGTATTTGTAAGGATAGTGGCACACTGGCTGCCATGCTATATTTAGTCAGGAGCATCCTTTTAATATGTGAAAATAAATCTATGGCTAATGGAAGGTAGATAGATAAATTCAGCTCTTTGCAGTGGCAAGGTAATTCCTGCTAAAATAATAGGAAAATGTAATTATTTATTTTGTTTTGAACAAGGAGAGGTAAGGAGAATTCCTTGCTTTTTCATTCCCTCTCAAATTGGTGATGTCTATGGGGAAGGGACCTCAATAACAGAGAAAGACTGTGAGGGAGAAGAGATACTCTCAGGAGAGTGCAGGACAATATTGGAAGAGTCCAGGCACCTGCAGTTGATATCCCTGTGATTGTTTCCCTCAGCAATCTCCAAGAGATGAGCTGAGAAAAGTTCTTGATATGTGTCTTGGTTTGAAAGACAGGTATCTGCCAGCAAAAGCTGGAATCTCCCTTTGAATAGAGAATGTAAACCCCCTCCCTCAGATTATTATAATTTTGCAATTGGAGGCTCTCAGGCAAAGATTTGGGAGTGGGAATAACAGTTCTTTACTAGGAATATTAGACAAAGCAAAGAAAAATACAAATGTAATAGCACTGAGAGACAAGCAAAAAAACAAAGAAACAACAAAACCTCAGAAAATGCCCTGACAGAGTCAGGGATGTGACCTGACAGCCTGGGTATCAGGGCGGTGAAAGCAGTCCAGATGAAATCCTCCTTGAGCAGTAAATGCAGTTCTATGAAGTGAAATAGTCCTGTATGAAAGTCCAATGGTGAAGAAAAATGTGTTCAGTCTTCCTCTGGAGAGAAATCCAGTAGAGAGAGAGAAAACAAGCAGGGTCCCCTGGTACTCCAGTCCTTTCGGAGCGGTGTCCTCGGACCAAACTGCTGCTCACTGCTGTTCCACCCGGAGAAAACCTGCTGCCTCCTTTGTTTAAGTCAAGTATCCATAAAGTACCCAGCAATGAGTTACCTAGCAAACCATCAGGAAAAATTCCACAAACACAAAAGAAACAGATCCAACCCCCAACAATATGGGAGCTCTGTGACTGGGAAGAGGACGAGTGACATGGGAATGTGTGGTGAGCAATGGCAGTGAACAGGAATGTTTGCAGGACTTGAATAAAATGTGCAAAGTGACTTAAAGTGTGAGGACTGTGAGCTCTTTTACAATTACAGGGACCCTTTGCTCACTTTAATCTCTGCTTTTGTGTCTCTGCTTTTATGGGTACTCCCATTCTCAGTGTGCTTCGTGCTCACCCCCTTTCACATGCAGCAGCAATTCTAGGAGGCAGCCCCAGAGAGATTCAGCAGAGACATTCAGATTAGAGGAAGGTATGGCCAGAGGAGATTTCCTTTTTTATGCATGGTGCTGGAGTGACCAAAGTTGGGGATTTTTTCCGCTTTGTCACTTTCAGTGTTACTTCAAAACTTAAGCATTTAAAATTTAAATGTGTGCTTCAGTAGTTAAAAAGAAGTAAATTCTCCACTTGCCATGGTGCCAGAGAAGCAGGAGCAGGGGGCACAGGCCCAGTACATTTCTGTATTTCAGGATAGCTGTGTCTGCACAAGTCTGGTGCCCTGGGAAGAGCAGAGTAGGTGCTGTTTGCCTCTGGGACCCCTCCTTCCAGAGAGGCTGTTTTCCCAAGAATTCCAGTTGAGTTAGTTGTGTTTGACACTCATGTTGCTCTTTGGAAAATACAGCACACAGTAGATAGCAGAGAGAATATTTACTTTTACAAAGCTTGTATTCAGATAGGAAAGAGGAGTACAGTCAAGTCTATCAATGCTGTTTCTTTAATGGTTTCTGACTGCTCTGGCACTGGGAGTATCTGATATCTCATTACAACTTCAAACAAGCCTTTGCATGTATCCAAATTAATCCAAATATTTGGTGTGGACTCTGTTACTTATTAGACTGTGTGCTAAGTAGGGAATGTAACAGTGTCATTCTTTTTGTTTCATTAGTATTCTGGGATATTTCAGCTGTGTCCCATGAACAGCATAGGTATAGTGCCTATGAAGATATGGGTGGGAAAGGAGACAAAAAGCACTCTAGCTGTTTCTAATTAATTTATCAAGATAAAATGACACAGTTACAAATAATTAATTTGGTGTTTTGCTATCCAGTGATGGTTCAGCAAGAAGTTCTGCAGAAAAGCTTCCTTTTGTCTTCTACCTTTCCTAAGGCACCCAACTCAGAACTGAAGGGATTTTGTCCCTAGAGGATTTGTCTCAGTCCATAAAAATAACATCATGTATGGTGGGCCTGCCAACATAGAAAGTCCCAAAATCTTAGAGGCAGTAACACTGCACACAAAGAACACTTGTCACCTTTTGGGTACGACCTCAGACAATGAACAAACCCCAGTTCTCTCCCTGCTGTGAAGTAAAAGATCTTTTTTTACTCATTCTTGGGACAGGAAGAGTCTAAGTGACTGGCTGTGTGTGAGCAGGATGGCTATTCTTGCACTGAATCAAAAGAGGGGAAGAAAGTTGTGAAGACAATACCTAAAAAGCTTCCCATCTGATTGGACTGTGGACATTTTCCAGAACCGTATTTGCCTTGACAAGTTGCCCATGGGAAAGAACACAAAGTAAAACATTCTTTTTGCAAGAACAAATACCCAGTACTTGTACAATGCTCCTTTTGTTAAGAAAATATGCAGAGATATTAATTTAGAGCTATTAATATAAATAGATGTAACACCAAGAATGTGCTCAGAGTCAATGAATTTTTAATGGCTCCTCCTCACCATAAAGATGGCTGCAGATATCAAGGTCAGGTTTTAAGGAAGATGTACATTCATCACATGCTGTACATTTCTCAAAGGCCCCTGTGAGGAACAAAATATATCAAAATATAATTTGGATAGCCACAATTAAAAGGACAGCACCGAGCCCAGGATCGGCGCTGGGTGAGCTCTGGTCCGACCTCTATCGCCTCAAGACCAATGCCATTTCCATGGGGTTGGTTTTTATACAGTTTTTTCCACCTGAGGCACCTTCCTTTGTTGCTTCACGTATTCACGAGGTCTCCTTTCTCTGTGCTGGACTTGGAAAAGACATTTCGGAGAAGTGATGAGATCAGATGCTGATTTACCAAATTACAGGAACCTGGTATTCAGATGCGAGGGGCTAAGGACCCTGGTTATCTCCATTGTGGGCACTTGTCAGTGGATCACCACCTGGGTGTTCCCCAGTCAGTCCCAGGAAGAGGTTCATCTCTGTTGGAGCCACTTTGGTTTGTTAATCAAGCCCCCCTTCTCTGCTGCTTGTGGTTTCACAACCCTGTGAAGCAACCTTCCCCCTCCTCTGCTTGTGAGATTTAAACTTTTAGAGATTTTTCATACATGTACCAGTCGTTTATGAACATAAGTTATTTCACCATTATTTTATATTTCACGGGAGCAGGAATTAATCTACACCATCTATAACACAAGGATGTGCTCTTCTAAAAGTAGCATAGTCTCTTACAAGATAATCAATACTAATAAAAGTATAGCTATTTGTAAAAATAAAGCAATCACTATTTCCTGCCTCTCTGGAACCGAGACGGGATAACTTCATTCACTTGTGTTATTTATCTTGCACAGAACACTTTTCACAGCATGCCTTTGACATTAATATAAGCAATTTTAACTGTGCTTTCAAGATTACTGCTGTCCTTTTTTGTGGTAACTCATTCCAAGTAGTTGAACTCTTCCCAGATGTGAACATGATAACTGTGATCCTGCTCAGAGGCCTAAAGAGGACTTGTTTGTTGCAATTTGTGCTTGGCAGCAAACCCTTTTTCTCTATATGTGTATACACTGTAGAGGAATCCAGAGCTCCAGCTTTGCTTTGCTACAGCTCAGGGTAAGCTTAAAGTAGGGAGGAGATCCTTCCTGCCAACACACCCTTGCTTTGCCTGCTTTACCTGATGTCATTGTGTAGCTACTGCTACTTGCACCCAAATCTTCAACAAAATTGATTATCAGGGAAATTACAAAATAATTTAACACACACAGGCAGCTGGTCTGAATAATCACAACTCTTGTGCCTCTCTAGCTTTGCCTCAATGTAACTCAACCCAACCTAAATATACTGAAATAACTACAATAAGTGTAAAACATTAAATGTCTCAGAAGGAGTAGACGTCTTGGTTGCATTCCTTTTTCTGACTGGGAATTTTTCCATCTTCTCTTTTTTTTTTTTTCTGTTTCTCCCTATCCAGATTCCTCCCACTGTATTCAAGCAGAGCTATTTAAAAGCATCTTGGAGCTTTATTTTTAACTGGCAGCACGTGTGACCTCAGTAGGAAGCTATCTGCTGTGCTGTGGGGGATGAAGCAGTGCTACTGAGGACAGTGTGTGCTTTGTCCAGAAATGAAAATGCTATCAGTGCTGAGACTAAACATGCCATGGAATTGGAAAACTAACTCAGGGAGGAGGGAGAGTAAGCTTTACAAGCTTGACTACTTTTACAGTCTTTTAGATGCTTGGTTGTTTTGTTGTTTTTTGCTTTTTTTTTTTTTCTCAACAGTTTTCTGTTTCCTTATCTCTCCTTATCAGCTGTTAGCTGCCTACAGGCACTGTGGGCAATTAATTAGCTGACCTAAGCAAGGTCCTCGGGGAAAAACAAATCCCACAGCAAATTTGTTGTGTGCCTGTGGGAGCAGCATCACAGCTCTGCTGAGAAAACAGGCATGTTGTTATCCATGCTATGGTGTTGTGGGCACTCTGCAAGTGAAAATCCTACAGGGCATTGGGGGTGTGATCTTGAAATGCTTCCCTGCAGCTTTTTGTGGCTAAGGGGAGCATTATTACACTGGGTAAGTGTTAACTAAATTTAGAATAGGATTACAATCAGTACTATTAAGTATCCTTTTAATCTAATTCCAAAAAGAAAAGGAAATTGATTTTTATGGGAGACCACTGATAAAGATTAAGGAGTGATTTTTCATCAGCTGCTGCTCTTATTGCCTTTTAGATTCAGACCTGCAAAGCAGGTGGACATCACTAATGACTTTATCATCACAGTTCTAATTGTATTTACTTTGTCTGTACAATACTTTATTCAATAGCTCACAAACAAAAATATTTTCTTTCTCATAAATGCCCTTTACATCACTCCCAGACCTGAAGCAATTCCCAGGTAGCTTCCTGAAAGGAGGATGCATTCCCTCCCCGATTAACCCTACATTTTCTGTCTTCTTCATAAAATGTTCATTGCTCAGATTTTCCTTGGAATACTCACCTTTACCAGCTTTTATTATCCCACAAGAGGAATAACCCAGCTGCACTGTCTAGATAACTTCTTTCTCAAGCATTTAAAAGGGATGAGGAGCTGACTTAAGCACATTAGGTGGATGCAGTGATCAGATGCTTCAATCCAGATTGTCCATGTTAGCAAGGGATTATGCTCTCTCTCTCATAAATCCATTTACATGTGTGTGAAGTAGGGCCTCTCAGACACTCAAATCCATGGATCATGTCTCAGTTGAACAAATGAATTGCAAAGCCCTTCCTCCATTATTCAAGTGTGCCTGTGCTATCAGGGTCCACTCTTTGAAATGAATCTGTAGTTACATGAATTGTCATTATTAGAGAAATATTCTGCTTGGTTTTGGGTTGCTCTTAAGATAATGCCATATCTCTGTAAAGATGAGACAGCAGGATGGTGGGAGATGTTTTGTGTCACTGCCTGTGCCATTCCTCATGATTCTGCTTTACTCAGCTTTACAAAGTCCCTACTTCAGGATCCCATGGAATTGAGGTGACTAATACAAATCTTTTCCCTGTTCTTAAATTAAAGCCTCTTAAGTGTTGAAAATAGCTTAGCAGCATGATATGAATGCACTCTAAAGACTTTAAAACCAAAAAGCAAATAAACCCAAGCTTTTTGCATTTAGCTTGATGGGTTTTGAAGCCTGATGTTTAGCATCCAATTTATGACTTTTGTACTCCTCTCTGCCTCCTGTTAGGAAAGGGAAAACATAGCTTTGTCTGAAAGCACCTACAACCTTCTTAATAGATTCCAGAGATTTTCCACCTAGGCAGCTGAGCAGGAGAAATACTTTAATGTTCATATATATCTACATGTGCCCCTTCCCAGGGAGGTGTTCACTAGAACCAGGCCCTAGTTACAGTGAAGTCATATGAACCCATTTCAGTGAGCTGGAGGCTTACAAATGTTCTTCATAAATTTAAATTAAATCACATTAACTCTAAGGAATCTCATGATTCATTCTGGTGAGAATTAGGACAGAAGTTTAGGGCCAAAGTGACACAGATCAATTGATTTACACCATCTGGGATGTGGTCTGCAGTATCTATTTGTCTCCTATTACAGCATAAAAAGCAAAATAGTCCTTCCCTGTTGTATTGACTAATCAAGCAAAAACAGAAAAAAAAAACCTCACCAGGATGCAGGATCTTGTTGATTTGTGCATTTAATCAAGAGCACATTAAATAGGTCATAGAATCATTTTGTCTTCCCCTGATGTAAAGCAAAAATTCATCTGTTGCTTGTGCAGGAACCTCCAAAGCAAGAAGCAAAAACAAAGAAACAACAAAGAAACAGCCAAAAAGAATTACAGAGAATAAATTAAATTTCACTGTAAATCTTTGTTTGACAAAATGCACATTGCTGCAGAGGATTAGAAGGTGATAGCATCAGTCTATTAGCTCAGAGATTAAAGTAAAAATGTTCTTCAAAATCCTATCACATTTATTTCTTTGGAACCAAAGTTGGTGATTTAGCATTATGGTCACTGAATCTTTTTGGCTTTTTATTCTATTTTCCTTTGGTCTTTAAGTTATAAAGTTTATAGTATCTGCTTGATATAGTTCACTTTAACGTCAAGAATTTGCAATTTACATGAGGCAGGGAAGATAACTCTACAATGCACACACTTTTCTGATTAACTGTGTGTGACTTAAGTAGATCTAAGAAATGTGTTTTAACGAGTGTTTTGAAAGGCCTAAATTCAGCCAGGCTTTATGATGCAGAAATTATTTTATTTTTTTTAACCAGTCTAATTTCTGATAATCAGTGCAGTTCTTTGTTGTGCAAGGTTATTGCCAGTGGCAGGGGGAGGCCTTTGCCAAGGGTGGGGCTGGGAGGAGGGGACACAGAAGCAATGTGGGAGCAAATTCTGGTGGAAAATCTATGCCAAAGAGCACCTTATTAATTGTTCAAGAAAAACTTGTGGGACCAGGGTCTGAGAATTCTTTTGATGAATCTGTAAAATACACCATTCTGAACACAAGTGGCTAACCTCACAAACACAGTGTAGCTACATTGGCTTCACTCCACAGGTTTCCTTTGCACTCTTTTTTCAGAGACAATTTGCAGAAATTACCTGTATAGGTCCACTTTTTTATCTTCTAATTTAACAAGCCTTTTTAATCACCCATACCTTGATCATCAGATATTTGAATAATGACATCCAGCCCTCCATCCTCTCATGATGAGGTCAATCTCCCTTCTATCAATGGAATCATGTGGGGCTGGATGAGAGAACATTAATTTTTCTGAAGATTTTTTTCCTGCATGTCTTATTCTCTGCCTCTCTGAACTACTTCAGCTGAAGACTCTATTTTAAGGAAAGATCAATAAATCTCTTCATAACTGGAAATGTTAGAGGGTTATTCCAGAACATTTTAGCAGTATCTGCTAATTCCTGTTCTTTGCATCATGTCCTCTATGAGATTAATTTGGCACTGTGATATTTCTGGGATGCTGGACACAGCCATACAGAAACAAGATGCATTTCTATTGTTTGTTCTTCATAGTGGTATAAAGTGCAAGTCCTCTGTGTCAGTGGCTTCATGTTAACCAAGATGTTACTGTTTTAAACATCAGGTTTAAATGTCCTATATAAATAAACAAATATCTAGGAGATAGTTCTGTCCTCATCTTGACAGGTCTAGCTTTAAGTTGTAACATTTTTAGTAGCTTCATTATAGAGGAGTTTACTCACACCCATTCATGGGACAAATGAAAATGATATAATAAAGAGATATGTCAAACAATTAAAAATGAGAAATGGAAAAAAGCTGTGGGAATTTTGTATGTTCAGTCCAGAGAAATATAGAAAGTATGAGTGTGATTTTAAAACTGAAGCAGGCAGCTTCAGTCCCTACCAATAAAGTCCTCAAGAATCACTTTCTCAACAGATATTTAAGTCAGGATTTAGAAACCACTCCTGGATATCAGGGCATGTATTGAAGCAATGGGCCAAACTTTAATCTATCCTTTTACATAGTGAATAACAGTAGTTAATATTGTCATTTTTCTATTTCCAGCTTAATATTGCCTTCACACAATGCAGGATAATCATGTGACCATCTGGGGCTTGTTTCCTTTTCCCTGCTTCCTGCTGTGTCATTTGTTAAGTTTTTGGTGGCTCCAACACTGGAGTCCTTTCTGGGACTTTCTCATGCCTTGTGTTGAGCACCTGGCTCTGGGTTTTCAATTCCTCACCATTCTCTGAATGTTTAGGCCTTCCAGTGCTTTCCTTGCTGGTACCTAAGAGCCAACATAAATTTTTAGGACCAAACACTGCATCTCTCTCTTAAGTACACATTTTTTAAAGGAAGCTTTTCTTTACTTGCTTCCCTTGACATGAAACATGCTTGAGCAAAGGTGGGCTGTATTCATTTATCTGACCCTAAAATAGTGTCAGAAACAAAAGCTAGGAAATGCTTTCCATTTATTTTCTCCATGTACCTCAGAAAGAATTGGTACTGAACAGCCAGTATCTCATGTTAAGTACAGATTGATTCTTGGAGACTAATTGGTGAGATTTATTGACACTAAAGAATTTGGCTAGTTATAATAGATTCTATTCATTATACAGTTGATAATTCAATGAGTAGCTGATTCTAATTTTCACTGTTAGTTATGCCTTTAATTCTGACTTTCTATAGCTCACTCAGAGATGTTTAAAAACAATTAACCTTAATTTTTTTTAAGTGGAATACGAGATTTCAGCTATTAAGCTTCAATTCTGTTTTAACTGCTTCAGGGCACTAGACACATGGATCCTGAATTCTGGCATCTTATTAACACAGGATATCAGGATCTTCAACAGAGAAACTCAAGGTCTTATTTTTAGTTTTATGCAGATGTGGCTTTTCTCATATTGGCAACCCCATCCATGAATGAGGTTCCCTTCTTTTCTTTAGTTTCTGTATCAGACTGCAATTTCTGGTTGTGGTGAAGCAGAGCATAGACCAGTGTTTAATTAAAAATTGCAAATGTCCTGATGACCTGTGCCTGTAGAGAGAGGATTCATTATAGCACACTGCCATAAAAAAAATGAGAGGTGGCTTTTCAGACAAAGCCCTTTTTTTGGGGCTCAGAAATTAGGCGTGCATTTCTACAAAGCAGAGTTTGAGAGAGATTTCAAAGCAGATCAAAGTTAAAGGGTTTCCTGATGGTTCAGCTTTGTAGCACTAAGCCTGCTGGGTGTTCTGCAAGGATCCATTGTACCCATCCACTCTGAAAGCACAGCCACAGCTTTGCATGCATCACACCAGCCCCCTTTCCAGTCGGGTTTTACAAATTGCCTAATCCAGGTTAGGCCTTTTCTGGAAGCTCTTTTATCCTTCTAACATTTGCATAATGATCTCAATACTGTAATTCTTGTGTGACAGTGTGTTGAAGCTCTTTCTGATTTACATTAATGATAGCACAAGAATAATGAAATACCAAATTGACTTCATCGTCTTTCACAACTGAGAATACCATAAATTTCAATGTTTAAAAAAAGTGTGGGACCAAGTTCACTCCTGGTGTAATCACTATGACATCTCTGGAACTAGGTGAGGTGTGCATTGACTTTTTCCTGCATAAGTAAATATTAACTCATGAGGGGGTAGATTCTATTAAAGACCTACAATTAAAAAATGTGAACTTGTCACAATGGTACTCTGACGGAGTAATAGGTTTTTTCCCCTAAAATTTTGATTAAAACATGATAATCTCCCATGAAAATTCTCAGCTAATCATCTGAAATAAAACATAAATGAGGATTGCATGAATACTTTATGTGAATGGTAAGGAAGTAAGTCTCTAGTTTTGAGGCATTATGTTAAAATTTGCAGGACTGCAAAGCAGGTAATAGCAGGCTGAGTTCCCATTTCTGTCCTCCTGCAGACCTTACAATGAGACAGCTTATGAGCTGAAAGGTGATCCCAAACAGCCATGCAAAACCAGTTCTGAGATGATGAAAATTGGGGTGGTCTGGCAGATATGTTCACTGGAAAAAAGACTTCCATGGTAATGCAGAAAAAAATTCATCTCCACTTCCACAGAAAAATAGACTAAGAAACTGAATCACAGGGTGTGATGTATGTGTGTGATGTGTTCATGTGTGTAACTCAAGTGGGTGTTTTTTTAAAATAAGGAAAAAAAGAACTTTTTAACAACTGTTTCTCAATGCAACCAATATTATCTAATGTCTTGTGATGAGCAGGTCGTGTTAATATATGCATTTGTTTGTGCTAGCTTCTTATCAATAATTAAATGTGTGAAAGACAACAATTGTGCAGATAACACCTTATTTCTCTGAGGAGTAGTAGAAACCCTATATGTATCATTTGCTGAGTGCCATCAGAAGTTTTCTAGTCTTTTTTGTTTATTGCAATTAAAGGAGATGACTCCAGGTTAACAAAAAGGCTTACACTCCAAATATTTCAAATGGGTATTTCAAATGGGTTTTCTCTATAAAGCATATTCTATGACCTTTAAAAATGATAAAAATATTGTCCTGGTGCATGTGTGATCAGGTATTCCAAAGTCCCAATTTTGTGGTACATTATGAACTAATTAGAAGAGAGACTGTGAGAAGCCATAAAATTATTAAAGTTGCGAAGATGGGAGACAGTAGCTGACTCCTCAAATTATCTGTGCAGCAAGCAGGTTAAGGAATTTTCCTGCATGAGCATGGATGGAGCACTTTACAGCCTTGAGTAAGCACCTCATCCCAGTCTGGCTCCACAGGGGTGCTTCATCCTGTGCTTGAGCATCACTCAAAAGAGCAGTTGAGATGAGAAAGATGCTGTTCCCTCTCAGCAAACAGAGAAGCTGCAAGTCTGGATTTCTTCCTGAAGCAAACAGGGAAATGGCAACTACTAATGATGCTTTTTCCCCTGAGAAGCCCCAATGCTGTGCTGTAATTTTGGATGTTACAGCTGTATTTAAATGCCAAAGCCTTCAACCAGGAGACCATTCTTGTGCCTGTGAGAAAGGCCTCTCCTGTGCTGGCAAGGATACTATGCAGTCCTGTGTTGTGAACAGTAAACAATCACCCTGTTTTCTCTATTTTCAGGAGATTTGTCCTCACCAAGATGAGAGTCATTCCCAAAGGAGTTTTCACAGGACTTGTTGACCTAGAGAAAATGTATGTATTGTGTTAATATTTACTTGGAAACAACTATTTTACTCCAAGCAGCACTGTCTCCTTTTACACCTTGTGAGCAACTCCCTATCACTGAGCTTCATATAGTTTTATCTTTCTGCTTAAAGAAAAAAATGAATGCTTTTTTTATTGACACCTTCCAGAACAATGTTGTCATAAATACATTTTCATATCAGCAATTGGGCAGTCTTCAGTCAAAGGGCTGGTTGAGCATGGAGTGTCATTGCAGTTTATAAATACAGTGCCATAGCAGAAGATCACAGGAAACTGAATATTTTGTGGGTTTTGAAATGAAACAGTTGGAAAGATTAGGGAGGAAAGAGCTCCTGTTAATAATAGGTCAGCTAATTCTCTTTTCACTAATGAATTCACTAAATAGGATTGTTTTGTGCATGTTCAGAGGCAGCTGGCAGGATGTGTGAGAGAATTTTCTTACAGGTGATAGATCCGAAAATCTTAGTACACAAAGAGTGTAAGCAGCTCATTTCTGTGAATTTTAGTGATCAGCCTGGAGGTACAATTATGAGCACCTTTGATGAACAGATGTATCTTACATTCATTAGTATGCTATTGTAGGGGTATTGCAGCTCCACCACTAGAAGGGAAAACCCTTGGTAACAAGTTTCCTACTTCTCTTTAACAACAGAAAATCTGTGGTTTGCTGGTGCTAGCACCAGAAATTATAACCCTCACTGTCCAACCTGAACTATTCTGCCTCCTGTGGGATTTTTCTGAAATATTTCATGTGTGGGCAAATCACATTTTGCTTAGAAACAGAACAGCACTTGCACCCTGTCAGGAGAGGATCAGAAACAGGCTGTTCACCCAAGAGCAGTCTGAGTGGGAGTGGGGAAATGTATTAAAATGCAGTACCTTTCTCAGGGCTGTGTGTTTGCACACATGGCAGAACTCCAAAGGACATTTCTCTGCATCATTTCTACCCTTCTCCCTCATACTCTTGCATGAATAAGGGATTTAGGAAGAAGGTGGTGAGGGCTCGTTTAAGCCTCGTCCTTATGGAAAATCATTGAGCACTTTGGACTGTGAAGTGGGTTGCAAAGTGCATTGTGAACTGCTTGTGTTATCTTTAATTACTCAGAAACCATATGTCAGATGTGTATAAAGGCATTGAATGGGATGTTTCTAAGTGGTAATTTATTGTTAACCAAAAAATTATATATGGAAATGGGCTCAATTTGAAAATACATCCATCTACTAGTAGTACATGGAGGAGAAATGGGGACAGTCAGTTTATAGCAAAATTTCCTTGAAAATAAGAGTGTGATAAATATGTAAATGAGACCAATCAACATCAACAAAACTGTGGTATTTGAAAATGATATAGCAAACAGATAAAATTTGAAATAGCTCACAAATACTAAACCTAACCCATAAAACATTCATCAGAAATAGTGATACATGATAATGTAGGGACAAAAAAGTGGGTAATCAAATAATAGATTTGCATATAAAAACACAGCCTTTGTATGAAAGCCTTTTTACTCTTGCAAGATCATGCACAGAAAGATAGATTAAGCAAACTGTAGCCTATTTAAGGAAAACAGCTATTAATAATGTGATACCTCCATATGGCAAAATGTGGATGTCCTGATGTATACAAATGAGACACTTTCAATGTAGTGTGTGTGTGCTCCCCTAGAACTGAGTAGGCTAAAAATGAAGAGTGACAATATTTCCTGAATGTGTTACTGAAGAAAAAACAGCATCTTCTGCAGTCCAGCATAGCTGTACTCATGATTTTCATCACTAATACATCATTCCTAGGTGTTTTTCTGAGAACAGGGTGGGTGTCAAAGCCCAGAATTTGGAGGGAAATGGTGTCCTTTGGAATCCTCCATAGGGGATGAGGCAGTTGATTACAAGTTGGAAATGTGATGGTCATCTTGGGCATAGCAGACTTTGGCCTGCTTAGGACACTGGTTCAGAGAGTCCTTTGGGAAAGAGTCCTTAATAACAAAGTTCAGAAAGGCTTCAAGAAGGAGATCTTAAAGGCACAGGAGTAGTGTCTTTATGTGCTGAAAGATGAGCTGTTGGGAAAGACCAATCTACCTAACATGGACCTTTCACAACAACCCAGGGAAAAAATGGATTATGACCTTTGGAAAAGTCAGGCAACTCAGGAAGAATACAAGGATGTTGTTAGGTTGTGTAGAGAGAAAATTAGAAAGGCAAAAGCTCAGTTAGAATTCAATCTGGCCACTGCTGTGAAAGGAAATAAAAGGGGTTTTATAAATATATTAATGACAAAAGAAGGGCCAAGGAAAATCTCATTCCTTTTATGGACCCAGGGGGAAATATTTGCACCAAGGATGAGGAAAATACTGAGGTACTTAATGCTTTCTTTGCCTCAGCCTTTAACAGAAAGACTGGTTATCCTCAGAACATCTCCTGAAAGGAGGTTGTAGCCAGGTGAGGCTTGGCCTCTTCTCCCAGGCAAATAGGACAAGAGGAAATGACCTCGAGCTGTGCCAGGGGAGCTCAAGGTTGGACCAGGGAGAATGTCAGAATTTCCAGAAAGGGTTTTAAGGCATTGGAACAGACTGCCCATGGAAGTGGTAGAGTCACCACCCCTGAAGGTGTTCAAGAAATGACTGGACATCACAGGTTTACTTGACTTGGTGGTGCTTGGTCAAAGGTTGGACTTGATGATTTTGGAGATCTCAATCTCTGATCCTTGAGATCTAATCTCAATCTCTGATTCTTGATCACCCTTCCAACTCAGAATATCCTCTGAAATATCTGTATTTTCCAACCTTAATGATTCTATGATTCTAGGTTAAATGAGAGATGAGTCCTCCCTAAGAATCCTAACTCGGTTATATTTCCCCTCAAAGTGAATGAATACTTCCGAATTTTCTGGTTTTCAAAGAAAAATAATTCCTTGATATTTTCCTGCTTTCACTATTTTAGTGAAAAATTTTAGTATCTTCCCAAACATTCAAACTGCTGAGACCTTTAAATATATGTATTTTGTCCGAAAATGTCAAATACTTTTCAGTCAGAGTATCCAGGCATGGTCTCATTTTTTTCTATTTGCACTGTCCAAGGACTTTCCAGAATGGACACTAATGACCATGATTCATAAAGGAAAAATTTGTGTGACCTGGAAATGTTGGCATGGAGGTGTTGATTGGACCTCCCTGGTGAAGCTCCAGTTTTAGTTACCAAGACAAAATCTTTTGGGTTTCACCTGACTTTTTTTTTTCTTTTTTAATTTGGCAATATTGTCACTGGAATACTTTTGCCTTTTTTTTTTTTTTTAAGATTTTTAAATGGAGGTCATTTGCACCATTTTCTAATTTTTCATTATCTTCTCAACCATCTAAATTCCTTCAGTTGCTGACAAACATGAAATGACCAGTCTGCAGACTGTCATATGGTGCAACAACTTTCCTCTTAAATAAAATGTTTAAAGTTCTGAGATAAACTTACAGGCTCTAATTTTCAGAGACTTCTCTCACAAAATATGCAACTTGAATTTTCCTACAGAAAACCCTTTCAGAATCCCACAGCTCTGAAGAACAGCCTTGCCATCTTGTTGCCAGCAGCTCTCTGACTTCTGCACAACTCTGGCTTCATGTTAATTTAGCAAATAGGTGTTCAGGAAAGCAGACTGGTTATTTTTGCTACATGTTTAGTCTACTCCTAAGTCTTAGTCAACTGGAACGTGGCAGTTCTTCTGGACTTCTGCTTAACCAACTTGTTTACACTCCCAGAACTAATTAACCCTCCAGTTACTAAATTAAAAAGCAGTCCCATGCAGGCACATACCTGGGAAAATCAATCTGACATGCCCAGCAGCAGCTGTGCCATCCTCAAACTGCACAAAAAGAGCTTAATTTGGAGTAGAGACAGTCAGAAGCAGCACTGAAGCAACAGTAAGTCTCTCTTTTTTCTGTTGCTGAGTTTCCTGCTGTTACTAAGAGGTGGCAAAGTAGATTTGTGAATCTTGATCTAACAAGGCCTGATTTGGGCATTATATTTACAGGAAGTTTGGTCTGATTGTGTTACCCTGTGCAAGCAAAAGAGATTTCATGTCTGTACCCTGAGGCACAATCCCCTTGAAAATTCATCATCAGTTATTTGTTCTTTTTGAAGGGTTTAAGCTAAAACATAATGCTTTGGTTCATCACTTGCTCTCAAATTCAACCTGTGTGCAGCCTAAGGAAACTCAGCTGTGAGGATGAAGTACTTCTTGAACTAGAGGAAAAAAAATGTCACAGAGGAAAAAAAATCACCATTACTGGCCCTGGTTTTATTTTAGAGTAATTAGAGGGAAGCATTTCTTTAACAGATGCTGGCAAAGACACATTTTAAGAGCATGAACCATGGTATGGATAACAGAGCTTGATCAGCTAAACCCATAATGAGCTCTGCAGATCATGAAAATCTAAAGCTTTTAGGGTTGAGGGAATCCACCAGAGCTGACACTCCTGGAAACAAAACTTTTCTATCCATGGAGGACAGCAGCTATCTACAGCTTCCTCGTGAATTTATAGAGAAAAATTGCCCTGAATCATGTATTTACTCAATTACTTAGTGCATTCAAGATTTTCTGACTTTCTCTTTGTTGAGACCATGGATTGAGTGGTAGTTCCTAAGAACAAATGCTGCTGTTCTGTGACCTACACACAGAAGCACCAGCTTATTTCATAAACAACAAGCAACCTGATGGATGATGCTGAAATCTCTCCTGTTTGTCCCTTTAGGCTAAAAGGCAAGTCACACTTTCCTTTGACTCAATTAGATCACACTGAATTACCTCTTATGTTTCATCTAAGCTCAGAGGAGTTACTTGCAGACAACAGAGACCAGAAGACAGAATTTTGAATCAAGGGGTGTCTCTCTTTCTGTGGCTGGGGAAGGACCAGAATTCCTGGCTTGATTGTAAGTCTCACCTAGAAAATTTGGCAGAATGCAAAAACTTCACTTTCTTTAGCAAGATATAACAACCTGGCAAATTGGTGCATTCACCATCCAGCCCTTCTTCAGCAGTAGCCATCAGGCTGCCTTGGCTAGCAGGTGGCTAAGCCATCCCATGTGCTCCTAAAATCAACTTCAGTAAGCTCCTGCACATGACTCTGTGACATTCAGCATAAAGCCCAAAGACATGGGAGGGAAGGGGTGGAGGCAGGAATCACAGGATCACCTAAGGACAAGCAGTCTGTGTCTTCTGCTACCAAGAAAGCTGTTCAGCACTTCACAGCTTCTCCAGTTCTTTCTTGTATTGTGTGCTGCCTCATTTGATATGCAAAAGACCGGGCTTAAATAAGTTCATTAAAGCTATTTTGAGAAAATGGTTATGATTCAGTGTAGCCAAAGCATTTGGAAATTGTATATAGGCAGTAGTTGCTTTCTACCTTTCATTGCATCATTTGGATTAACCTGCTTTTTATTTTTTTGCAAGTGGAATAATATAGATTTTTGGATCTGCTGTAATATATAAGTTAAATAGCGTATGCTTATAAAAGTATTTATTTACATCCCTAAGGTGAAAGTGGTACACAGACTATTCTGTGTACCAAAATACCTACTGAATAAGGTAAAAATCACCCTTGGGTAGCAAATACTCCAGGGCATATTCTCAAGGTGCAACTCTATGGATATTAAATTCTAATTTACATTATAGGAACTTCTGTGTAGCTTTCTGCATCTTAAGGGCAGGCCTTGAAAATAAGTATGCTACTTAATGCATTTAAATTAGTCTATGCATTTTCTCTCAGGGAACAGAGGACTACTGTTCAAGAACATTAAGGCAAGTAACCAACACAGGCAAAGAAATTCAAAATTCAGGCTGTTATCCCAAAGAATAAATGTTTGAATGGGGCCATTGCTGTGATGTGGGGCTTTCCCTGCAGCCCTGGACAAGGCAGCAGGCTGGTGGTGGGGCAGGGAACAATCACAGGAGGCTTCTTGGCTCCTGCAGCTGGACTTGCAAGTCCCAAATGTCCCCACTCCAGCTGACAGTCTATGTTTGATGGTGATCAGAGGATTGGAACAGGGCTTTTCCTCAGTGGAGGGGTTGGTGGCACTTCAGGCCCCCGACTGAGCAGCAAAATCACGTGAGAAATCTTGTCCTCTGCCAGATGTGCATTTCAGGGTGTGTCAGCCCTCTTTTGCCCCCTCTGCCCTTTGAGATGGCTGCCCACAAATGGGATGTGGAAGGCAAGCAGCCACTGGAGCTTCTCCCAGGGGTCCTGTATCCATGGTGGTGGAGGAGCTGGGTGGAGCAGTGCCTGGGCTGCTGCCTCTCCGTGAGCTGCCCGGGCACTTCTCCTTCTCCAGGCACTGCCATTGCTTCAGACCACCCTCCATTGCTGCAGCCTTGGGAAACATCACCCCCTGGAGAGCCAACTTTTGTGTTTGGTGTGAAAACATAGGAAGCCTGGTGTTCTAAATTCTATGTATAGGAATTCTAAATTCTAAATATGGGAAGCCTGGTGTTCTAAATTCAGTTTATTTCACGCCAGGAGAAGCTTCGCCTTGGGTTCTAAACACAACAAGTGATGAACGAAGACTGGGTGGCTTTATTACAATCTATAAACCTTTTGCTGCATCATCACTTGGTATTCTGCTTTTCCCTGCCAAAGCTTATCTGTGGAAGAGATCTTCCACTTGCAGTTACTGTTGTCATCCCTTGCACAATTAAAAAAACTGAAGGAGAAATTTATTATCCATGTCGGTGCCGATGTCAAAGAGCAGAGATTTAATTACAGTTTTGCTACATTTCAGGGAAAGATAATCTGATCTCAGGATTTTTCTAATGCTTGGGTGGAACAAAATTACAAATAAAGTAAAAACCCTTAGAAGAAGAAGCTAGGAAATGTAAAATCAATTAATAGCATCCATATCAACATTTTCTAAATTTTCTATTCAAAAAGTCACAGAAAAACACACTAATATTTGCATATTTTAATTGAAACACATCAGAGTGCAAGAAAGAAGTATTCCATAAGTCTTTCTATGTGGTTCACTATCTTGATGGTTGCTTTCTTTGATAAAATAAATTTAGAAAGAAAATACATTTTGTCATTACTTGCTTTTGTTGAGCAAGAATGAGCTTTGTGGTAATGAACTGTTAGCAGAATCTTTATTTGTTAACTGCATTGGTGTGAAGCCAGCATTAAAGACTGAAGTATTTAATGGGAGAATCATCTTGCACATCATCTCAGGTCCCTGTTTTACAGCTGTCTAGACAGAGAGAGAGAAAAAAGAAGGGAACCAACTTGTCTGAATGTATGCTAAATGCTTTAATGCCTCTCCCCAGTGACATAGTGTTCAGATTACCTGAATTCATAAAACATGAAATGTGGGCAAATGCTTGTGTGAGTTCCCACTCTGTTGCAGGGGGAAACTTTGATCCAGTGTTCTTCTGCCTTCCTCCATGCTAAAAAACCAGATAAAACTAAGTGCATGCTAAATTAAGATTATAGCTTTTTGCATGTATAAATGTGGGCTTTCAAGTAGCCACATTCATCCAAAATGAGATTTGAGGGTGAAATGCACAGTTCTTAAAGAAGCTCTCAGCCCAGTGGGAAAAAAAAAAATCCAACTAAAAAACCAAACAAACACCACCTCTGCAATTAAAAATGTTGTGAATTACCAAGATTTTTTTTCCTCTCAATTAGTAAAATTATTTCTCAGTTGGCTTGTCCTGCTCTTGGACAGTTTTCTGGGCTTCCCCTGCCACCACTTGAGCAAGAAGCCGTGCCAGACAAGCTGCAGGTTCAGCATCACACTGAGACATTTCCTTCCCAGGGACCATTAAGTTTTGCAAGGCAGCCTCAGTCCAAGTCCTTGCATTTGAGGCATGAAGCTGATTATTGTGGCTGGTGAGGAGCCTCTGGATTGATGGTGATCCTGTGGTGCAGAATTAATCCCATCATCTTTCTTCTTTCCTCCCATGGGTATGGTCACTGCATGCTGAGGAGGCTGCTGTGTCTGCTTCCTGGCCATCTTTTTGACATTCATCTCAGGTGCTTCTGGGTGGGTTTTTTTGTTCCAAGAGGAAAGGATGGATGCTGGCAACATCAAAAAATTTTTCCCCAAAATCTGTCGCTTCTTCAGTTTTCATCTCTTTCCTCAGGAAGGTTTGCTCTATTTGGAAAGAAAGGAAGTTTCAAGTCGTGTTTTATTGTGAGGTTCATGTGCTTTCAAGGTAGAATAAATGACCATCTAAATGACTTTGTAAATATAAAAATACATATTTACTAATTAACTTAATTCTTTAGGTGGCTGACTGGTACATTTATTAAATTTATTTGCATATTCCACAGAACTAAGAACTCAGAATTGCTGGTTCTATCTATATTTTGCATTTTCAAATATAATTTATCACTCATATATGGCAAAATATATGGTTTTTCTCATGTGATGTGTCAGAATATTGTCCTGAATTATTTTTTTTTTCTTGGTAAAATCAGTATATTCATTGTAATACTCCTAAATAATTTTCAAAAAAATGTTCTCTTTTGTGTGTTAGTTACATATTAACTCCCAAATTCCTTAATAGAATTCAGAATTAAATTGTACTGACTTGTAAACAGAACTGCAAATACAAAATTAGGATTTTTAAGGGGGAAAAAAGTGAAAAATAGGTATTTTCTAACTACACAAAAAGGTTTTTATAGGATTTTTTTCTATTAATCTTGTTGAGTGTACTGTAACTGTACCAGTGAGTGAATGCAAAAGGTGTGACCTCCTTGAAATTGTGCCCAGTTTGCTCTAAATGTGATTTGCCTCAATATTTATTGTTGCCACTACTAAATATTGTTTGCAGACAGAAGAAGTCTGGCACCAGATTGAAAATGGCAATTCCTCCAATTTCAGGAGGATTTCAGGAACACCTTCCCATATTAATTTTATCCAGCTTTTCTGTTTCTTTTAGGAATAATGCTAGTAGAATTGACATGTTGCAATGAAGGAGTGTTTCCCATTGCTATACAAATGCTGATATAACCATCAGCATTTATGGGAAACAAATGTTGAGATGAAGTCAAGACATTTATTTTCTAAGCAGGAGATGTTGATTCTCTGACAACATTATATTGCACAGCCTTTATTTTTATTACGCCAAATGATTGATGTGGATTTAATCATTAGTTTGATGGCCCCTTTGCTCAGTGGAGAGGCAACTGAGCATTTTATCATTATTAGTGAGCTGCATTTTGATTTTTCCATCAAAGGCTCTTCTGGCCCTAATTCATCCCAGGTATAAAACCAGAGATTCATTTTGCCCATTGTTTGTTTTGTGACCAAGCCAAGAACAATTTGCTCACAAAACACTGCAAATATTTGTTTTGATTTCTAGAGCTGGAACCTGGTTTGGATGAAGGCTTCCATCTATGTGTGTGATTCTTTAAAAAGAAGCAAGAGTGGTGTACCTTTTGTGACTAAACTACTCACCACATGGCACAATATATATACTTATATACTTAAAAACATGCATGTGTGCTGGTATATACATAGAGAGTAGTCTGGGAAACATTTAAATTGCTAGGATTTAGAATGGTAGACAGATACTAAGCCAGAAAATATTTTGAATGCTTGGGGAGCCAACAACACAGATGGAAATTACAAATGGTTGTGAGAGAAATGCAGAAAGCTGGAGAACTCTTGGTGTCTGTAGGTTTTCCAGAGCAGTCAGCAAAAGACTGGGAGCTGGGGACAGGGACAGGCTTTTGACCTTCCCAGTTCAGAACCTCGCCTCTGAGAGCTGCTGATGTCCCTTTCTGAAGGAGGACATTCAAGAGAGTATTTCTGGAACAACTGTGGGATAGTTCATCCACATGGAGAATGTGTTTTGTCCACCTATAGGGTGCTTCCTCCTCTGAGGAGAAGAAATGCACACAATAAATAGAGGGTTTCTCAGCACAAACACCAGGAATGGTCTCTCCATTTTGTCATGTGCTTGGAAGTTTCTTCACTAAAAGCAGGAATAATGCAGAATTTCATGTGGGGACAGAATTAAACCAGTTTTTGTTACTTGGAAGCATTGTTTACTTCTGTCTTGCTTTTCTGCTCAAGAGCACAAAGATTTACATCTTTATCTGGATGTGTTTATCCTTCCTAGTGTAATTATGAAGTGAAGGTGCTCATTAGACATGTCTAATCCCTTTGTCAATCTTATCTTTTATTTGGAATGAGGTTTTTATAGTGATCTGTTTTTCATCTTTATTCCCCACATTTTTAAGGCTTCTTGTGCTGGATTTTTAAGATTTATGCTTTTCCCATCTGTGCTGTGAGAAGGGGTGAGCACGACACAGTGAAAAGAACGTGCTTATTTATTATTTCTGTTTCCAATTAGATGAGGCTCTTTAGGAGAGCTGGCAGCAGCAGAGCTCCCTGGAGGAAGGGTTTTTGGATATTTCCTTTGTGGGATAAAGGGGCTTTGCAGCTTTGAGGGGCTGCAAGTGGTGGGAGAGTAAGAGGCCAGAGATGGATATGTTTCACTCAAGGTCTGCCTTGTAGAGCAGGGAGCAACCCCAGGGGTGATGGACAGGATTTATAGGAGGTCTGAGCAGAGTTTACTGCCACAAGCCATTGAGGAACTTGGCCATTCAGTGTTTAGAGATGGACTGCTCAAAACAGGGGGACAAACTTTTCAGCAGGGCCTTTTGCAGCAGGACAAGGAGCAGTGGTTTTAAACTAAAAGAAGGTTGGTTTAGATTAGGTATAAGGAAGAAGCTTTTTACTGTTTGTGTGCTGAATCACTGGAATTTGTTGCCCAGAGAGGTGGTGGATGAGCCATCCCTGGCAACATTCAAGCTGGCAACCTGGTCTAGTAGATGTCCCTCTGGGAAGGTGGACTGGATGACCTTGAAAAGTCCCTTCCCTCCTGTACTAATCTATGATTCTATGAACTCCAAACCTCCAAAGGCAGTGGATGTCAGGGTAGAGAGGATATGAAATCTTCCCAGTTCTCTTCCAATATCCTGCACAGTTTTTTCTGCTTTAAAGTTAATTATCCTAGTTGATATTCTAATAAAAGCTGCCTTTTTTGAGCTTAAAACCCTCTCATCCTTCTTTGAGACATCCTGTGCAGAGGAAAGTCAAAGTACATTGCCTCCAAACTCAGGACTTGAAGTGCCCTCACACGGCACTGTCCAGACTGTTTTGTCATTACATTTTCATCATGTGCCACATCCTGGCTCCTCCATTCCCTGATCCTCACCCTCTCTTGGGGGACCTGGTGCCATGAGCTGAGGCTGGAGGCACATTTGCAGCAGAGGAGTAAACTCCAGGGAGGAACAGAGGACAGAGCCAAGAGGCAATGAATTCATCCAAAGTAAATGGATTTCAGTTCATCTGCGACAGCCACGTGCCCAGGCATAATTGACAACACAAACTGTTTATTTAAAAATAAGCTTGGTTTTGCCTGTGTTTCTTGGTAGCAGACCTAAACACACTAACAAGTAAAGTGGTTTTTCACAAGCCTTCATCTGTCAATATCAAGGATCCTGTTTTGTATTCCCAGGACCCAGAGTAGCGCTGAACAGCACATTATATTTCCATCCTACTGTGCTGCCAGGCACTGTGCTTTCAGGGTAACAGATAACATGTTAATGACTGAAACAGGCTGAAAAAATGGGAGGGGGAATTGTGTCAGCAGTGGGCAACCACTCAGGTCCCCAGAAGGCCTCCTAATGGGATCTCAGCTAAGCACTGTACAGGCTTCACTCCCAGGCAGCACCTTCCTGTGAACTGGGCAGCCCCCAGGTTTCAGGCACCTTTCCCACACAGGGAGATTGATTTCATATTGATAAAAATCTAGGATGTAATTGTTCTTGGTTTTGGTGGTGTGCAGCCAGCATCAGCCCCAGCAATGTGACAGTAAGGTATCTTTTTATCTGCCCATATAAGGATGCTTCTATTCCCTGTATTTTGTGAATCTGTTGAGGCTGGAAGCTCTCTGCACTCAAGTGGTAAAGCTCTCATTTGCCACGACTCCTTTGGGTCACAGGAGACAGAGTAATGGCAGAGCAATAATCATTCTTTGGGGAATACCACTATTCCTTGAGGAAGACCATCCAGGAGCCCTCTCTTCCTCTTCTTGCTGTTATTCACTCTCATTGGCTTTTTTTTTAAATCTGTAGAGCTTACTCCAGCTCTTACTCCAGTGCTGACCTTGTCTAATCATATTGATTGTTAGTAACTGAAGGCTAATTAGGAAGCAAGTTGCTATGGCAATTCTTGAGTCATCCATATAAAGAGAAAATACTGCTAAAACCACTAGTGCATGGTGACTATTAGCATAGTTAAACAAATTAAAAAATATAATTCATTCAGATGTATGCTGGAATTCAAATGAAGACCTAATATGCTACAAGGAAGTTTTTCCCTTGCTACCACATTTTCCTCTTTCGTGGTAGTTTATTTTTCTTTTATTTGTATGTTGAATGAGTTATACATAATTTTAGGACTAAATGACAAAGTAGGCTTTGGGTTGTTCTCCACCCCCACCCAGCAGCCCACACAAAATATGTCACAACAAGTTTTGTGTGACAGGAGAATGGCTCAGGCAGAGGGTAATAGGACTTGGAACCCCCCAGATTTCTGGGTCATTTGTTCATATCCAGTCTGCATGTGTGTGATGAATGTTTTATTTTCACTTGGGTAGGCTGATGGCTGGCATGCCATGAGAGGGTGATCTCAGCCTGTGCCCTCAGGAGATGGTGATTCATTGCAAGCTTTGGCTGCCACAGCTGGCTGCCAGCAGCAGCAGCCTCTCTTGGCCAGACTTTGAAATGGGGTCTCAGTGGGTGTCCACACTCCTTTGTGGGGCACTGTGGGAAGGTTTGATTGCTTTGGCCGTGCTGTGCCTCATCTGTGGATAAATGGAAGATTTTTGCCATCCACATCAGTAAAGTCTTTTTACCTCACTTTTAACTAAATGTGACCTAAAAGAAAATCAAGTGCCTGCTCCCTGTTTAATGGGGGCCTTCCTTCTTCTCTTTTGGCACTTTCCTAAGTAATCATGTCACTGAAAAATCTGAGCTCTCCTAACAGGTCTCCATCTGTACATCTTTAAGGAGAGGATATAAGAGACTGGTGCCACCCTTCTGGATTCTTTGAATGATGAGGCAAAATAGATTTAGGAGAGTCACAGGTCTAGATGAGAGAGAGCTGTGTCCTGATTTCAGGTCATACCCTGAACTCCAGGGGAGTTTCTCTGCCCCTCTCAGTCTTCAGTGGATAAAAAGGCCTTAAATTGACTTTAGCAGCACACAGAGAAAAAAGTGAGCAGAAGTGGAGTTGTTTTGTAGCATTAATCTCTTTTAACAGGTCTCATACATAAATATTCTCCGTGTGGCTTCTTGGGACTTGCCTGCTCACAGAGGTTCATTCGTTTAACTGAAAATAAGTTATAAAATTGATTAGAAGTGTGTGCCAGTTGAAAAAAGACAGCAACAACAAACAAACACACACACAATAAAACACACCCAAAAAAAAAATCAAAATATACAAGTATGTTTGAATTCATTAGGATCAACTAAATCTGAAACATCTGATGTGAGGCTTTGTAATAGGCAACCTATTACTTTGTGTAGAAGGACTTGGTGTGTGCTGGTGCTGCTGGTTGCTTTCTGTTTGCTGGATCTTTCTGCATGTAAGAAAAATGCTCTTCTGTCCAATCATCTGGTCCAAATTTGAGTAATTTCAAGATAAAGTATCCTTCAGAGGGAATTCGGGTCATGTTCCATAATATTATGTTATATTTGTTTCTTCATTTTGCTATTAAAATAATTCAAAAATGCATGTTTTTTTCCCCATCTGGTGGAAAAAGAAACAGTGTATCACTTTTCTTTTAGTTTTAATTCAGTATTTAACATTCCTTTAAATCTGAGCTAATTTGCTGTCACAGGATTGCCTTAAGTTTGTGTACTTCTGTGTATTGAGCTGTGTGCTTTCTAGAGAAAACACTTATTCAAAATTGCAGGAAAATATGCACTCCTCTAAAATATAGAATGCTAATGTAAATACATATCCACTGTTAAAATCAATAGATTTTCATTCCTTCTGCTGCAGTGTCTGAAATCTTCTTCAGTCTCAACTAAAGCAATGATGTTTATCAGAAATGATGGATTTAATTTTCTTTATTTATTTTTTAAGCATGTTTCATCAGCATGACTTTTCCACATGGTGATTTTTGTGGTTTGGGATCTCTTCAGGAATTGTTTTTCCCCCTTATCAGTAGCATTTTCTCAAAGGGTTTTACTGGAAATACAAAAAGGTTTTGCCAGGCTTGAGTGCTGTGAAAACACTGTAAGTTCCATTTTATTTACATCAATGCAGGAAGTCAGACAGAAAAAATACCATAAGTATATGCTGTTCAGCAAAGGAATAGACACAGCAACTTCTGAGGAAAGCATGATTTTTTTTTTTTATTTTATTCAAAACACATTTCTTTTTCAGCCTCCTTCTTTGGTGCTGTGGCTAAGAAGACTCCTCTTTTCTCTTGATGAAGGAAGAGCTAATTCCAATAAGGCTTTTTGCACCATCTGCAGGTCAAACTTCCTTCTATGCCCCAGGTGTGCATGACCCAGGATAGAGGGGAGGAGAAGGGTTCCTGTGGTATCTCCTCGTGGCCATGAGGCAGGAATCCAGCTGGCTGCCCCTTTGTGGCGGTGGGAGCCACACCAGAGGCCACCCCAAAACCTCCCCTGAGGCTGCGGTGTGGGGCAGGGCAGCTGGGTGGGTTCAGCTGCAGAGAAAAAACACCAGAATCCTGAGATAAAGAGAGCCAGGAGCCGGGCACTCCGTCAAGGTGTTCCAAAGAGTTTGAATCTCCTTGAGGGGACAAGACAAAGTGGCCACAACCAAGGCTCAGCAAGAGCTTATCAAACCTCGGACTCAGGGAGGTGGGTGCATAGGGATGAGGATATGTTTAACTGAACCAATAGGGAAAACAGAGGGGTGGGAGAAAATTCACATAATAAATCATACACGGGTGATAAGGTGACTGACACAGAAACTTAGAGAACAAGCTGGGCAGGGAAAACTTAATTGACATAAAGAGGGGCAGGACAACTGGATATGACTTAGCAGAAATGGGCAGAAAGGAGGGAGGAGCAGGTGGATGGGCACCCTGAGTGGCGGGAAAACTTGGACAAAAACCACTTGGGCTAAACCATTATGAGGGGAAGGGATAGGGGTAACATGGGGCAAACCATTATCTCAACTTGTATAACTTTATAACCCTCTTAAAATATAACAGCGAAAGAGTCAGGCAAAATCAACCAAAACACACACCACCACAGGTTCCCAGGTAGATCAAAGCACTCTGACCCAGGAGGAGCAGGTTGTTCCCAAGTGGCTGAGAATTGCCTCTGGGTTCTCAAGGGCTTTTCCTCATTCCTATGGAGTGGTTCTTCCTGAGGGCTCCCCATCAAAGGGCTGGGTCCAGCCTGAGGATTCCTGGTGAAAGCCCCACAGGAGCAGAAAGCCTTTGTTTGTTCAGTGCTTCTCCAGAGTGGGGTACAGAGCAGTGGTGGCAGCAGCCTCCTTGGAAATGGGGTGAGGTGTGCAGAAAGGCAGCTGCTGCCTGCTTTCAGTGGGTAAAAAATGGCCATGGGTTTATAATTTTTTTATTGCTTTCATTGGAATATTGTGTATATACACACACAAACACAGAAACATGTTATTATAGTGAATTTTGGCCCAAGTTTTATGATATTTTCCCCCTGTTAAGACTTTCTTATCTGTGTGCAGCCTTGCAGTGTTTGCTGATAAGGGTTGTAACTCAGGTGGAACCATATGATTTTCCAAGGTTTCACAGTGGACAGCTGTTCATTTATTTGTAAAATAAGACTCAAGGTATTTTTATTCAGGCTCTTCTTTGCTGCCACTTGGCAAAAGGGTTAGGGATTGTGTGCAATTCCCATGCTTGCATGTCATCTCTGCATCCTCCAATACAGAACCTGCAGATTTGGGGTTAACAGACATTTTTTTTCTGCTCGTGATGATGTCATAATTAGATAAGTCTTGTTGCACAAGACAAGATTGTTTTGGAAAAGCTTTTGATTTTGTAGCTTCTTGGTGGTGCGTGCTTTTTCTCTGGCAGTCTGCTGCAAGGCAGAGGTTTGGATTTAACTTTGGAAGCATAAAAGAATATCCTTTTCCCTGGTTAGGCTATATGTAATCAAACAAACATTTATGCAGTACCATCTTAGCTGAGCCTGGTGCCAAAGCTCAAGGATAAGAGCTTGTAGGGTCAAGGCTTCAGTTAGACACAAAACATAAGAATAGTAAGTTGCTTTTATGGAAGGGAAGAGTGAATGCAAATAGAAAAGAGGAGACAAGGAAATCTCTGTGCTGGAAAAGAATATTTTGCAGAGAGAACTCTTAACTGAATAAGAGAAACCTAATTCCTTTCAGGAGAACATTTGAAAGATGTAGTGCATGGTGCTGGCAGCTGTTGGATAATGTCTATATTCATAATTGGGCTTAACATTAGGCAATGCTAATATTTTTCTTATGGTGGGTCAACTCATGGAGATTTATTTTCACTGAAGTGGGTGTATCTACTATATGATTTGCTCTGGTGAATAATACTCAGTGTTCTGGGAGCATTTTTAATGCAAAAATTGAGGAGTAAGAGCAATTTCATTTTTAGAATTTCCTACCTTAGCTAAAATGTTTCATTGTGCCTATCTGAGGCACTTGTTATTCTGTATATTCCTGTTTCTGTAATGCATTTGAATTAGTAATGAACTGTCCTCCAGAGGCCTCTCATGAATATGTGCTTCCTTAAAGAATTTCAAAACTGTCTGCTGAAGTATCTGGGAGCATCTGCTCCAGGATGATCTGTTTGGAAAGGCTGTCACTAGACTTTGGGTTCTGGAAGCCACATGTTCTCCCAGCCCAAGACAGTCTGCTATTGATTTTTCCCAGAAATTATTTGCTGCACTTCCTCATTCAGCTGCTCTTTGAATGATTGTCTCCAATGTAATTTCTTCATCTCCCCAGATCATCTTAATAAACTATTCATCATTAGCTGGCTACTAAAGCCAAGAGAGGAGTAATAAAAGATAAGTGGCAATAAATGCTGCTTGCCCATTTCCATGGAAGGAGTTACAGCTTAGGAATATGAAAGAGAAGGTCCCTTCCTCAGGTGGCTCATCTTGGTCTGCCAGCCTGGTCTCAACATCCTCTGGAGCCCATCATGCCTGAGGGGGAAAAGTGCCATTGACTGAGTGGGTGTTTCTATTTTACACACATTTTTCTGTCTTCCCTGCAAGCTTTCATAGTCAAAGATAAAATTTTGCAATTCCTGAAGCAGGGGGCAGCAGATATGTCTGTCCCAGGGGCTGGGGGGCACTGAGTTCTGAGCCCCATCTCTCTGGGCTGCCTGTGTGGAGACAGATTTCTGTGGAAAGTTGCCATTTCCTCCAAAGACCCTTTTTCTTGTTTGACCCTACAAAGTTTCATGCATTTTCAGCATTGCTGGCAATAAACTGAAAGGAGTATAATACACTCCCTTAATGCTGGAGTATGAGGAGATGTCTGTCCCCCCAAACTGTACTGATTATAAAATCAATTCTTATAATGGTGTAGCTTCGTCTGTTGGGTCTGGTTGTTATCAGTCTCAATTCTGCAGACTAATTGTGTGCTTTTTCAGATTAGAGAGACCAATTTAAAACCTTTACATGGACAATTAATTTGATGCAACCAAACTCTCCACAGGCTTTCATCTGGAGTGCTGGCATGGTGCTAAAGCACAGATAGAAATAAAATCCCCTTTGCTTCTGTCTGCCGTGCAGAAATTTGCATTTTATTTTTTTTCCCATGCCTGCAGGGATTTTTTTTGAGAACATGGTTTCATGCCCTTTGGAGAAGACAGGAAGGCACAGCATTGGCACCTCCTGATAATCTCCCTCAAAGACTGATGCATGTACTAGCTGACTCCAAGTGTGGAGTTGCTATTAGTGTTCAGTTGGTTAAATGGGTTTTCTACTTATTTAGTAAGGCCAGTACAACACATGTGTGTATCTTCAGCAAAGTAAAGAGATGATGAGAAGAGTCACTCCTTGATTTCATTTCTGAAACATCAATATCTGCTAAGAGATATTACCCTGTAACTCCCTGGTGTTCAATAAATCATGGCAGGGAGACAAGTTTTTCATGTTCACAAGGAAAAGTGACAGGAGAAAGTGTCAACTATCTATTTTTTAAAGGTCAAAAGTCTCTAATATTTTCCAGAAAAATGGCTTTTCTTTTCTAACCTGTTTAAATCAATGTAGTAGCATTTTGCTGTCACTTCAGAGGGAAGTTTTCAAAAGCAGATTTTAGACTGGCTTGTTTCTGATCAGGCTGAAGAAATAAGAGCCACTCCATCCATGACAGAGAGACAGAGGAGACAGAGGTAGCCAGGTGTTTAATTTTTCACTTCAGACAGGTCTCAGGCTGTTCCCATGGGGGCTCACCCAGTGAAGGCTGGGCAGGATTGCCTGGGTGACACCACATTCACTTGTGAAGCTTGACATAAATTGTGGCATCAGTCAAAGCACTGAGTAAAACTGACCTGGAAAATTGCTCTAAAGAGTATTTATATTTATAAAAAGGGGGGAAAAATAAGCATTGCTGGCCTTTTTTTCCCTGCTCCTTTCCCTTAAATGAACACAATGCTGTTGATTTGTAGCAGTACAGAGAGCACAGTGAGGCTGCCTGCTCTGGGAATCAGTACCTTGAACCTCCAGTGTCACTGCTGATTGCAGGTACCTACAGAGTGAAAGAAAAGCTTTCATGGGAATCCACAGGATAGCTATGCCACAAAAAAACTGCATCAAAGGTGAAGGATAATAGCCAATAAATACCCAATTATAATGTATCACAGGAAATACAAGGTGAACAGGTCAAGTGTATAGCCTGTGTACATAGCTGCTCTGGAAGGGAATTTAAGGAAGGCTGTAAGAGTTTACAGGGATGGAGTCACCATCAGGACCATGGAGTAGGAGTGTGTGCCTGGAGAGGGGTGAAATCCCTGTGACACAACACGTGCCACATCTGTGTGCAAGGTGCACCCACCAAGCAAGGACCAGAGAAGCCGTGACAGACAGGGCAGTCCCCTCTGCTAGTCCACCACAGGGAGAAGAAATGCAGAAATCCATAAATCCCACATTTACTGCGGCCATCAGACAGCCAAACTCACCAGGTGGGCAGCAGTTTCTCTCTGTCATTCCTGCTGCTGGAACTACGAGGTCTTCAAGCTCAAAGTCACACATCCCTGGGCATTGTGTGAGGGGCTAATGCTGGTTCAAGCTCCTCATGTATGCTCTATTCTTCTTTTGACACAACTTACCCCTAACTGATCTCTGTTAACCTTCTATATCTGTATATAGGCACACAAACATAAGCACACTTTTTTTTTTTAAAAAATCATATTTCCAAGCAGGAGAAGAAATTACCTTATGTCNAGTAATAGATGCAGTTCTGTGGAGTGGAGATGGTCCTGTAGAAAGTCCAGGGGTGATGAGATGAGTCCAGTCTTCCTCTGGGAAGAAATCCTGTGGAGAACCAGCAGGGTCCCCTGGTGCTCCCACATCCTTTCTGATCAGTGCCCTTCAGACCGAACTGTCCTGTTCACTGCTGTCCCCAGGAAAAACCTGCTGCTCCCTTTTGTTTCAGTCAAGCACCCATAAGTACCCAGCAATGAGTTACCCAGCAAAACCACCAGGAAAAAATTCCACAAACACAAAAGAAACAGATCCAACCCCCAACACACTCTGGTCCTGAAAGGAATTCCTATCATAAAAGACATTAAATTCCAGTTTGTTATTCGTTTGTCATTTTGAAACATTAGACCACTTGGCCCCAAGACCATTAGTTTGTGAGTTTAATACAGTCTTGTGTTTTCTGTAAGACTTTGGTTAGTGTAAGAGACTTTTCCTTTAGTGGACTACAAAGAAACTGCCATGAACTCTTAAGTCCCTTGCTAACAGAAATGTTTAAAAGGCCATTTTGATGTATCTTGATTTTTACAGGTTGCACTCTGAGTGCAGCTGGTTTGAAGAGGAATCCTTCCTCTGGATCACACTGGGCTCTGCCACAGATGTCATGAAGTTGTACCCCTGGCCTTGCCTAAGGGCAGCTTTGCAGGCAGATTAAATGATTTTCCATCTCTCTCTCTTCTAACACAGGCTCTGACTGTCACACATGGCAATGATACACTGCACTCAGTTGCTGGGGAATGGGTAATAATGATTCCAGTTTGCTGCTTTAGTGGCAAATTAGAGGAGATCCTTTAATCATGTGATGTCTGATCTTAGAGGTTTACATTCTCTTTGCAGAAAAATAAAAACAGTTGTCCTTTGTGCCTTTGGAAAATGCATTTACTGAGTGCTTTTTCATCTTTTACACTGTATTTGAGTAAACAATTTATGCTTTTCAAGAATCACTGGTGATTTCAGTACAACTCTGCATGCAGTGAAAACTAAGCTCAGGCAGATGCCTAAGCACTTTGCAACCACTGGGTGGTTTGGATATTGGGGTTTTTTTTAAGAAATTGCCCCTGACTGTTTTGCACACCATCTATTCCAAGGCTTGTCTGTTTCAGAAGTGATGCTGGGATTGCTGGCTGGGTTTCCTGCCATAGCTACCAGTAGCACTAATAGTGTCATTCATTGCAAACAAACAACATAATAACAGCCCCATCCTCTCTCTTGATGACATATAATCAGATCTGCATTATGAGCAATCATCTTTTTGTGTGTATTTATACTGCAAGACAAAACACTTGCACAAACACTAGCCAGCAATCCCTTTTTCTCCTTGTAGCTGCTGCCTCAGGTATTATTTGCTCTCCTGTGCAGAGGATCTGAGTCTGCTGAGTTGGTTGTTTGATGTGAGCAGCAGTGGTTTGCACTTTTAATGTCATGGATACCTGTATCCAAGCCAGTGTTTTTTGGAATTTCCAGGATCAGGTGTGCACTTTTTGCTAGGTATGAATAAATAGTTCAATTATGATTGAAAATAAATTCAATAATTTGTGTGAAAACACAAATTATGCAACCAAACCCCAGATTAATGCTGCCTATTGTTCACAGTGTGTTCCTGATCTCCTAAACAGAATGGTTTGATTTTATTTCTCTTTCTTACCTGAACAACAGCCCTGTCAGGTTTATGTGCAGCCCAGAACTGGGATTCATCTGCAAGGAACAATGAAGAGTAAGGTCATCACCACCAGGATTTCATGGAGAGAGTACAGCAGAGGACACAGTTCATTGCAAGGGACAGAGGGTTATTTCCCTCACCACTGCAATCCCCTGAACACAGAGGGTGCAGCCCAGCACCAGAAGGGTTACTGCCTTCTGCCACTGACAATTTTCCCTTCTGTTCCTTGCACTGATCTTGAGATGCTCATAACCTCAACAGCTGAAAAAGAGTTTTGCTTCAGCTGGAAGACAAAAAAAAATGTCATTGTAAATGGGCATATTTATATATGTCCATATTTTCATTACCTGTTTAAAAAAAAAATCAAGACTGTTGCCTTTGCACCTGTGAATGGAATGTTAGAATGAAAGCCAAGTCATTCCCCACATTTCAGAAAGCCCCCTCACACAGATGTTATTTAATTCTGTTTAAAACACTACCTCTAAAAAACTATTTTAAAAACCTAATCTTGCAAAAACAGTTGAGAGATTCCTATCTTCCTACCTCTCCCCATTCCTTTCCTTCACCATGCATTCTCCAAGCCTTCAGAGTGCCATGGCCTGCTTGTGCCCCACCTTAATCAGATCTGTATCTTCCATTTCTTGATTCGAAACAAAGCCAATAACCTGCCACACTCTTAGGGAGCCAAAACACTCTTCTGATGCAGAAACATTCATTTTTAAGCAATCCATTAAAAAAGCTGTGTCATCCAAGTTGTTCCAAAGTTAGATAGCAGATTGGATCATAAAAAATTATTACCCTCAGCAGCACTATCTGCTGGGTGAGGTCACAACTGTGTTATGGTTTCTTAATAACCCTTTTTTCCCTGTATAAGGCCAACACATCTGCAACATTTTTTTCCCTGAACTTAGTGGCATGAAGTATCTTCTGGATGAATGTATTTGTTGCTATTAAACGTGCTGCTTTTTCTGAAGATTTTCTTTTCTCTAGACAAGTGATTTTAGGTTGTGGGGAATGGCAAATATACACCTGGCAACCCAAAAAGAACATGAGGAAAACCAAACCAAACCAAGCCTTAAAAGTGTGAGACACCTTCCATGTTGTTAAATCTTTGAGACTGTAATTAGGCAAGTGAATTTTGTACTGTCATATAAATACCTCATAGGGAATGTTTGCTTCTATTCTATTCTATTCTATTCTATTCTATTCTATTCTATTCTATTCTATTCTATTCTATTCTATTCTATTCCATTCTTCTGGATATTTCTACTTATATCTTGTAATTATTTTTAAAGAAAACAGGAAGATTTTGGAGTCTTTGGAGCATCCCTTGCAATGGCTGTGTATCTCATGTGGCATGAAGGAATCCCTGCCTCCATTGAAACATTTTGTTGCTGCTGAAAATTAAGTACTAAAGGGGAACACACTCACATGTGAGCTGGTGGTTCAGCACTGCTAAACAAACCCAGTCCTCAATGCACCCTGCCAAGCACCTATTGTCAGTCCTCATGTATTTTTATTTTCTTATTCTCCAGCCAGTTTAGAGCTCCTGGAGCAGAGCAGAGCTGGATTTCTTCCATAAAAAAAAACTTGAGGAAACAGAAGGGAAAATTTCTTATTAAACCAAAAAATATTAAACCACTAAGGCATTTTTTTTAAAACTGAAAAGGTCAGGTGAAAAACATGTCTCTTTTTGCAAGGCTTTTGTTTGTCTTAAATGGGCAGATAATCTGTCAGATATGGTTCAGCTGTTACTTAGAAGAGAGTGGAATATATTTATATTCCTCTGATTAATTTTTGTGATTATTTTTGGCTGTGCACCTGACATTACAATCTCTTGTTTTACCTCAGGCCTATTTGAATCTATTTGCAACCAACATAATTTCAAAAGAACAAGATATCCAGGAACAAGTGTCATCCAGTTTCCAATCTATTTATCCAAGGTTTCATTCCAAAGATGTGTGCAGTTACCTTATGATTAAAATACAATAGACCATGCCACTATCACTGAATTACAGCTGTATTACAAATTTTACTTCCTACAGCTAACCTTAGCCTGAGAAAATAACATTTTGGCACCATTTCAAAATAAAAAATGGCATTGAGGAATCTTTTGGCATGGCTGTCTTTACCTCAACCTTCCTGGTTAGTGCCAGGATAAGTGATGTGACAGGGACAGGGGACACTGCAGTAATGCCCACTTGATTCACATGGGGAAATCCTGAGCTCTAAATTACACCAGAGCCTGAGCCCTGTCTTTGCCATCCCACAGATTAAGGAAGCAAAGAAATTTGTGCTCTGGACTAGCAGGAGGTGCATTCTGGTGTGCTGATAGCAGTGAAACTGGCCATTCATATTCTGCAGTTCTCTGGCTGTAAGTGGGCATTAACTGTGTACAGACCATGTCAAATTGGGTTTGCTCCAAGGTGTGGAACACTTCTTCACTTCTGTGGCCTCCAGCTGCTGCACCTCTGCTGGTGGTTTAATTTTAATCTCTGTTCTTCCCATTGGTTCAAGACAGCAGTGTCCTCTTGCTGAAGTTGTGTCATATTTCTTGGGAACTTTTTAGCTGTCTTTGTTTTCAGTCATCTTCACTCCCTCTTTTCTTCACTGAGTTAAAATTAAATTTCTATCAGTAATTAGTAATGTCAGAAGTTCAGTAGCCCATGATGGATAGATCCTGACTTCTAATGCACAAGGAATGGTGACAGCAGGACATGCAGGGCTGATGCTGCAGATACAAACTCCAGCCTCAGATCTCTGTTCCTGACTGTTGTTGTTGCTTGCCCCAGCAGTACTCATCAGCATTTCTATTTTCTTATCTGATATCCACCTTTTGTTTAAAACTCATCAGTAATCTGAGAAAAAGCTCCTTGTGAATTTTTCACTTCTCCATTTTCTGCTTCACCATGACTTGAAATATCTTGACTTCTAAATTATTTTTCAGAGAGATCTCACAGAATGATGCCTTGGAGGTCATAGAAGCAAATGTGTTTTCCAACCTTCCCAAACTACATGAAATGTAAGTAATGAGCAATCTAAATGCAAAGGAGACAATTATAAAGATTCATTATAGGCAAGTATCAAAGGTTTTGCAGTTTGGTTCAGGTAAGCACTGAAGAATTTGTAGCATTATAGGAGCATTTGAAATCTCCCTTTGTCTTTTCCATCTTCTTGTCTAGATGTCCCTTTCTTTACCTGCTCAGGCAAAAATTTATCCTCAGATCACTGCCAGGATCAAAAGGTGGTGAGGCCTGCCTGTCCATGGTAGGCTGCTCCCTGAAATCATCCAGATCTTCTGCTGTCCAAAAGAAAATCTCAGCCTATTGTTCCACTGCATCATGGGACAAACACAATTTTAAGATCAATATATTGCTGTATTTTTCTCTGATGTTTCATTTCCTCTTTGCAGAAGAATTGAGAAGGCCAACAACCTCGTGTACATCGATAAAGATGCCTTCCAACACCTTCCGAGCCTCAGATATTTGTAAGATCTTTTGCTCTTTACAAGTCCTAGAGTCACTTTGAATTACACACCTGTGTGTTTGTCCAGCTGGTGCTGAGCACTTTGGGTGATAAGACAGGATGATTCCCTCTCCTCAGTACCAGCTGCACATTATCAAGGCACATTTTCATGCCTGCACAGTGCTCAGAAAAGCTGAGGCTTCCACAGAGGAGTCCCACACACAAGTTCCTCGAGCCTTTCTAAGCAACAGGCTGAAAATGAGTGATGAGAAGAGGAGCTGGAGCTTTCTTATGTCTATAGAAACAAATTTAGGTTGAAATTCCTCCTGGGAGCTTAGGGACAAAAATAAAATCTCTCATCTGTCTTTGCTATGGTGCTGCCTTCTGTTATATGTCACATACATGATGTTAAACATTCAGATTATTTTTTCTTTGGCAAAGGTGGTGTTATAGCCATGGTCTTCATAAATGCCTGATGTGAGGTGATTAGATCCCAAAAATACAAACATATAGCTGTATACAGATACAGAATAATTGTATACAAAATAAAGCTGTATGGTACAGCTTCATTTCCTCAGCCAGCCTCATCAAGAATGTCCTTTACACTGCTGTGGTTGCCACATCTGCTTCTGTGGAGTTGCCATCAAAATTCAGTGGTAACTGAATGCATCCTTAGAGTAAGCTGGTTAATCAAATATATTTTCACAGCTTTTAGCATATGGTTTTAACATGACTGATAATTTCTCCTCTGCATTAAAACCCCAATGAAGTCCAATGAATTCCATTTAAAACCAGTTGGTTGTAATAGTGGCAGCTTATACAGCTCAAATGGTGCCCTTTGGTGAGCAGGATACCAGTTTATTCACACAGCAGGATGCCAACTTAACTTTTGTATTTCCTGAACACATAAACCCTGTCTGATATTGCTGACTGACACAAGAAACCTTACTCATGCAAGAAGCCTGGTCATGGTTTCTACATTTCAGTACATAAAAGTAAACATTTAATTGTCTGGTTAGAGATTTCATAAAGACAGTATGAAATCAGGTCAGTGGTCTGATAAATGTAGCTCCCAGTAAGCCAAGGAGTGTTTAAAGTTTCTGAAAATCAGAATATCTGACAGGTTCTGGACTCAAAAAGGCCAAGGGGCATTGCTCTGAGTTTTTACTCTAAGATATGAGAATTTAAGATTTGGACTTCAGGAAATAAGGTGTATTTAGCACTACAGAAGCCATTATATTTTAAACCCTCATTGAAGTGGAATATGTGGCTAGATTTGGAGTAGGATTTTCTCTCTTCCCAGAATTTTGACTGATTCCCACTTTATCAAATTCATTAGCCATCTTGGTGAACTTTAACTTTTGTGTTTGCATAACTGAAACAAAGGTTTTGTCTTGATAGTAGGGAAATAAAGCTCTAAGATTGCATTTTCATGAGGAGAAATCATGTGCCTTTTTCTTCCCATTCCAAGCCTGAGTCATTCAGCAGTGACTGCTGTCTTTGAGTAGCTCTGGCCACCTAAGAACAAAACCACAGCATTTATTTATCCCCTGTAAAATCCCCAGAACAAGCTGCCATGGGGAGTACAGTTGTCAGATGTACAGATGGGTGGAAAGAATGAGAGCACATTTATCTCACACAAAATTGAAGAAAGGTGAACATACTGAAGAACACACTAATTTCAGTGAGCATTTAATTAAGGGACACAGAAATCATAGGTGAAGGTAAATTCACACTTTAAATATCTGAAATAGTGAAAGTTTTTCTCTTGGCACTAGTGGATGTTGCCTCTTCTGAACACTTGTGATTCCATGCCCCCATGCATGTTGACCCAAACATTCAGAAATTCCAGCTATATAAAAATTCAGCTGCAGCAGCAGTCCTATGACCTATAGAAGCAACAGATTGAAAATACAGAGGCTTGCTTGTCTACCTGACCATTCCCCTGTCCCCTTCAGATAGTTTTACTTGCTAGATATGAGAGGAAACTGCAATTTGAATTTTCTTTAAGCTTTTTTTCTCTTGTTAGCATGGAGGGCTAGAAGAGACTCTCCAGCTGATGTATCCTATTTCTTCCCAGATCCACTTCATATATCTCATTAATTAAGTGCTTTATTTACATTCCTGATGCTCTTCACTGTTCCCTGCTTTCCTCTATTTTCCAGGAGAGGCTTTTCCAGAAATTTAATGATTTGGTGACTAGAAGACTTCCTCTAGTTTTATTCATGGCCTCTTAATTCATGTTCATTCTTGTGCCAAAGCTTTTCTCTGATATATGTTCATAAAATCCATCCTTGGTGTTTGCTCCACTAATGGATTGATGCTGCATCCCTCTGTGCCTTCATTTTAGGAGGTGAAACCCCCCAGTCTTGCACGACTACAGATAATACAAAAGGTGCAGTTTTCATGGCTGGAGGCTTCTGAAAAGATGAATGTAGGGTTTGTCTAATAACAAGGGTTGAAGAAGATGTGCTGGGGGTATAAATCTGTGCAATATTGTTGGCTTCAGTGGAGCTACATCAACACAGGGACCAGGAACAGGACACAAAATTCTTGTTGGGACTTTCTGGATCCCATGAGCCGGGCGTGATGCTGAGGAACATCATGCTCAGATCACCTAAGTACAGCCACACCTTTGTGTTCTCTTCTACATTTCTAGAGGAAAGCTGCCATTTTCTCTATCCCCTGGCTTCACTGACTGGTGCCTGCCCTTTTGGAAGCTGAATAGGCAGAAAGCTTTGCTGTTTGAAAGGGTAGGATAGTTAACTTAATGAGAAAGCAGAAACCTTGATGGAAAGGTGTAAAACAGCATCTGATAAAGGTAACCCAGAACTCATATTCACCTTCCTGTGACATGAAAGGAAGAGGCAATACTGAAAATATTAGGTAAGATGTTGAGGAGGTTAATAGATTGATGGTTTTTCAGTTCAGTTAAGGGGGGTTTTGAGGTGGTTGTTCAGGGTTTTTTATACAATACACAAGCAAAAGGTTGTAAACATGGGGACTACAGTTTAAAATAATTCATAAAAGGGTAAAGCATCTGTGTGGAACAGCTATTGCAGAAATGCTAAAAATTTTAAGGCCACGAAAGGAAACTTGTAAAACCTGGAAACTTGTAAAACCTGTACATCACTGCCTAATTTTCACATTAATTGCTGTAAGTTAGGAAGGAATAGCACATGGTTTTGTCAGTATCTTGTCACATAAGAGATTAGGTGATTCTGCCTGACTGTGTAAGGAGGTACAGAGAGACCAAGCTGCAGCCAGCATCTCAAAGCACAAGGACTTGGGTACCTGCCCATCCCTGGATCATTGTGGCTCTTCTGAAGCTCCCAGCTATGGGATCAGTCTGGCAGGGTACAAGACACATGGTCTGATTCCTTACACAGTTCTGTGGCTGTAGCAGAACTCTTAAAACACAATGCAGAAAATATTTCAGAAAAAAAAAATACATTTACTGGTGGTTTTCGTTCAGAAAACACAGAGAAAAAAAATTAATCAGTCTCAATGTCCAAAATTGAGCCCAGGTACTACAGCCCATTAGTTTAATGACCTTTGCAACACATTGTTTGCAGAGCTTTCTCTGTGTTTCTACAAAAATAGTCCTATAGCCACTGGGTCATGTTTATGGGCAGGCAAGAAGCTCTAGCTAGCTTTGTCACTCCCCTCATCAGCTTCATGGGCTCATTATGGCCACCAGCTGTTGAATATTAATATGCTTTTATCTCTGCCAACTTGGAGACAAATACATTTCCTCCTCAGCCCCTTTGTCTCCTGCATCATCATTACCAGTATGGCAAAAACACAAAGGAGAGGAAAATGCTGAAAAAATGCAGTGCTGAATGGCCTAGACCTTCTAGAAACAGGCAACCTTAACTTTCTCACCAGTCTTTTAGAAGCAGTGAATTGCTAATTGATTTTCTTGGGTATATGCCAGAGAGACAGCTTCAAAATGGCAACTTACTGACCTTTTCATGGGTACAAGATTATTTATCTGGCTCTCATTAGGGAAACCTGTGGCATAGTCTCTTTAATAATGTAGTGATGGCTTTTCAAACTCATTTTCTTTCCAAAATTAGTTCTCATATGTAATCTATGTCCTTTGGTTCATTTTTGAGGGGTGTCCATGTCCTGTATTAAGCAATCTCAGCTTACAATACAAAGATTTGAATGTAACACTCCTTTCAGGTTAATTTTGAGGGCATACAGATTAATTGTTGGAGGGGAGGGGAATTGTAGGTCCCAAAGCCATGGGTTTTACCTTCAGAAGAAGCAGAGCCCAACTCCAAAGTCTTTCAGCAACTTGTACCTGTCTGGTGCTTCCTAAACACAAATCAGCACTAGCTGCAGGTGCAGCAAACTCCACAGAATTCCTGACCCTTTCCTTGGAGTTGATTCTCCAATAAAAAGTGATGCTCCAGTCCTTCCTTTGGCGTGGCAGCCTCACAGTTAAAGACCTTTCCCCAGGAGTGGGGGCTGCAGATTTAAGGAGCCTGGGATATTTGAATCAGAGGAATGTCCCACTGGAATCAGGCTCACAAGCACCTTCAAGTGACCAGTGTGATTAAGGGACACAAAGATAATGCTTCCTGAGTGAAGCTGTGTTTATCTCTGCCTACCTTGAGTCTGCAATTTAGCAAATACCCACAGTAAATAGATGAGGTAAACTGCATTCCCAGATTTGTCAGAATAGCTCCTACAATTTGGCACAAAAAAACCCAGACATGTTGCTATATCTGGAGATAAGCAGCCAGAATCTTCCAGGAATTAGTTTCTGATTTTTTTTTTCTCTACTGATTGTGGTGCTCTGTTTTCTTAAGTGCTGACTCTAGTAAGCCTTTTCAGAAAGACAATTAATACCTTGGAAAGCAGCCATCAGCTGTCTGAAAAAAAAAAGGGTTCTCACCAAGCTGTTTATGTATGGCAAGGGGGGACTCAGTTATAACACAGATTAAAGAGGACACTTGTTTAAAGTGAGGTTACTAAGGATGTATACATCGTATGGTAAATATATTGACAAAGCTGTCCTGAAGGAAAGATATTCAGTAAATTGGATTATCTACGTTCTAAAAAGATTATCCACTTAAAGGCCTCTGGAGATTTGCTGGTGGAATAAAAAGAGAGGGAAGATCTAGGCTGCAGTCTAGCTCAATATTTTTTCAGTTCTTTTTTCTGTGTTTAATTAAAAGAAATCCTCTCCTGCTCCTAATCACCATCCTGTGCCTCTGTGCAATCAGTGCCTTGTACCACCTGTAGATTTACTTCAATATGCAATGATTTGTCAAAGATGCTTCCCTCTTCATCTCATGCTGCTCAGTTGACACCAGTGAAAATTGAGCCCAGAACACTTTGGAATTACTGGAAAGATCAGAACTAACCCAAGGCATTGGGGATGGTTTTTCTCACATGCATGGTGAAAGCCCTGATAACCAGTGTGGAATTTTGATATGCTGGGATTAAGTTGCCCTTGGGAGCAGTGTTTGAATAGCAGATGTTGGAGTCCTGTCACCTTTCATTGCTGCACCATGAGGACTGAGATTTTCTTGGGAAAGGACTGTAGAAAGCAAAGCTTCTTATGTCTTCTCTTTTCTGCAGTAGCCACACACTACTTGGCAGCAGTCTCCTCCTTCATTTTCCTGCTAAGGGAAATGTATGCCATAATTTGTGTTTAAAAGGGGCTTGTAAAAGAGGATGGCACGAATTTTTAGCATATGACTCATTCAAAATTAAAGGCAGCTTTCCACTAAAACCCTGTATATCTCCAGTAATTTAGAGAGTGTATTTTAAAATATTGGAAGGGGGAGTTACAGGTTCTTCTCCTATTGCTTCTATTTTTTTTTTGGCGAAGTCCTTTTACAAAGTGTAAGTGCAGAAATGTTTTAAGTAACAGGGGCCTTGTATAATCCACCTGCTTCATTAATCATGCTTTCTATTTAAGTATATGTAATAGTTTTTCAAAGGCATTTTTGTGGAGCTTTCTTGGTGACAGCTGTTATTTTTAAGTTAATGCAATGTCAGACCAGTCTGAATCCCAAGACGAAACAGTCTTGACATTTCAGCAACTTTCCCAAATTGGCTTCTTGAATATTCACTAATACTACTTTAATTTTTCCCTGCATATGAAGTATTGCTTTCTGTTACAAGATGAGACAGATCAAAGTTGGCTTTTCAGCATCTGAGGATACCCAGATACCATCTCAGGGAGCTCACAGCAGTGCTTATGCAAGTGGATGACTTTTTTATGGACTTATGTGTGACCCTGAGCTCCCAAATGTAGGATTTGGTTGTCACATGGAGGCATTCAGTTTCAGTTCAAATTATGAAACCTGGAAGACTACAACTCTCCTGAAATAATCTAGGTTCATAAAAAACATCATATAAACAATGTTACCTTTTTCCAGTCTCAACCAGTCCTTTGATCACAATTCAGCTATGCAGGAATAGGAATTATTCTGTTAAGAAAAAAAAAAAATAAAAAAAAAAGAGAGGGGAAAAAAATCACATTTAATAATAAAAGACTATTGTTCTAAGTGCCAGGATTAAAAAAAAACTTATACATCCTGTGTTCCTTAAGAAACCAGTATTCTCAGTGAAAGGTTACCTTCTCTACCACTTCATATATTAAACACATGAAGATATAATCAAACTTTCAAGAATTCACATTTTCCCTTTGTTTGGTGGGGTAAACATGAGACCTTCTGGTGTCTGGAGAAAGCTCCCAAATGTTCAGAGGCCAGTCCAGTCCAACTCCTCCCTGCAGCACTCAGCCTTCCTTCCAGCCATCAGCAGCCACCAGTCATCTCCTGCTGCATGGCAACATCACATTTTTCCTGTCCTTGCTGCTGCTCTGGATAACAAAATTTGACTAAATTAGATGTGGTCCATCTCTGTGGATCCCTGTGACCTCACTGGCTGTAGTTCTAGGGCTGTCCTTCAGAATCTGCAGTTCTGGAGTGGTGTTTCCTGGGCAGGACCACAGTGCAGAGGCCACTGAAGGTCGGTGCACTGGGAGGGTGGAGGTATCTAAGAACAGAGGCTTGGCTCCATTTCCAGCTGCACAAATTGCTGAAATGCTCCCATGGTTTTGGCTCCTCACTATCAAAGGTGTTGGGGAGTAAAATGTCCTAATTCTCTCCTAATTTCATCAGTTAATTTCCCCTGGAATTAATGTGTCCTCTATTATAGTAGAAGGTTAAAATTGTGGTGGGTCAATACTTTTGTCTTAAAACATCTACCATGAAAATAATTATCCCGTGTCAGTGCAGTTGATTTCTCAGAATATTGTTGGGAAATTAATATGGACAATTTACTGAGATCTGTGTTATCACCCAAGGCAGGGTTTCTCCCTTTACCTCTGTCAGCAAAATTCAGCTTGCACTTAGGACAAAAACCTTTTTAAATTACAATGTCAAGTCTCCTACTGGGAAACCCCACTTTTGTGGCTAAACTCTGCCTTTTGTGGCAACCATTATAAGTCCCATTCTCTTTCTTCTTCATTAATTACTGCCTTCTTTATAGGGGCAGACTGAATAATCTTCATCTTCTCTTCCCCTTAGGTTGATATCAAACACTGGCCTTCGGTTTTTACCTGCTCTCCACAAGGTTCACTCTTTCCAGAAAGTTTTACTGTAAGTTTGAACGTTTGCTTTTCACATTTTGAAAACTGCCTTTGATGTTCTTCTGCTCCAGCAAAGCCTTTCAAGACATGATTCCCCATGTGGTCATTTATTAGCTCCTCAGTGGCGTGTTGATTGTGATTTTGCAGGCACTGATGGTCAGAAGGTCTCAGTTCTCTCCAGGTCTCCCTTCTACAAAGCATTGGAACTTGCACTTTACAGACCACTCTTCCTTTAACTGCAGTGTGAGCACGTGTCTGGGTGGCCCAAGGGACAGATGACAGCCTTTGACTCCTCTTTCAGAAGTTGAAATCCAAACCAGGATGGTGGCAGTGGAAATTTGTTGCCACCTGGTGAAAATTTTCTGACCTGCATGGGAAGAGTCACTGATCTCAGAGCTGTGTTCCGTCAGAAGGGGCCACATCCCAGAGGAAAGAAAAATGACAACAGAAAACCACACCAAAACCCAAACTCAGGGAATTATCTGCCATACCCTTTTCTGTTTTCCCCTGTCAGTAACACTGTCCAGAAAATGAAATTTTTTTACTATGGAAAACTCCGGTGCCAATGAGGAAAAAAATATTTGTGCAAAATTTTGTGTGAAAACAGGCTGTTAATTTCCTAAAGCACTTCTTCTTCTTCTGCAGAAAAAAAGCATATCAGAAAAACTTGGTTTCTTTTTCACTGAAAAATATTTTCACATACAATTATCAATCAGCTCTTAGCATAACTGAAAACATTCTTTTGGACAAGATTTATTGTTAATTCACATACAAAGTTCTGCATCTTCAGATCTTTGATTAGAAGATTTCAACCTCCAGAAACATTAATCTTGCAATTATTAATGACTATCTTAGTAATATCCATTAATACAAATAAAAATGCATATGAAACAAAGAGGGGGTTGACTGAATATAATATACAGACATATGAGATAAGAAATCCATTTCAGGAATACATGTGATATATGTAATTCTGAGAACTTCAGTTCATTGCTCCTCAAAACCACCAAGGAAATGTAACAGCTGTGGCACTACAGAGACTTTCACCTGTACATCTTTGTGTTTATCATCCCTCTTAACTAGACAGGAATTACTGCATCCTGTACCAGCAAGAGCTTTTAATTTTTAGGGTACAACTCCTCACTTCCCTGTAAGAATGAATAGACCTTGATACTGATTGAGTCCCAAACTAGACCTCAGTTCAAACCTTGGTACCTCTGAGGTCAATGAGAGAGTTCTCCTTGGCTTCAGCTGAGCCAATATTTAACTCCCAAAGACAGGTCTTGAAATTTATAAAGGGCAGATCTTTAGTAGAGGGATACAGTTCACTTGCATGGGTGCTGTGTTCCCTCCCTATTCCCACCCCTGCTGCCCTCAGTTTGCTGAATGAAACCTCTATGTAAAGTGTCACTCTGTGCAGAGTTGTGGCTCTATGGAGCTGTCAGCATGAGATAATTTTGGAACAGCACTTAATTTCAAGCTTTGCAGTTAATTAATTTTGTTCCGTGCTTTCCAACAGAAACAGCATGGAAACAGCCATATCCCCAGTCTAAATTATGAGTAACACTATTTAACTTCTTTGAGGCCTATATTGAGCCAGCAACAGCAACAGAACATTCCTTTTTTTCTTTTTTTTTTTTTATGTATCAGTCACAACTGAGGAAAGACAGAAAGTCCTACTTGTCCGTTCAACAAACTGCAGTGACAGGGGTCCTGCATTTAAGTCCTTAAGCACATACAAAGCTTATAAGCAACCCTGTTGACATCAGCTGGGGAATGATTCATGGGCTGGTAGGTGCCCTGCTGAATCAGGCCAAAGAGGCTAATGGCTTTCCTCCTTCTGGCTGGGAGGCTGGGAGAAGGGGTGGCCTCTCAGCCCCTCCAATTGCATTTTCTGGGGAGTATGTTTGCTGGAGGAGCTATTTCATCCACCTCAGGGTTATAGACCTGAGCTTATATGCATTTTAATGTCTTCAGCCTATTTGGGAGGAAAGTATGGGGGTGTTGGAAATGTTTTGCTCCAGCCTTTTTTATCAGGAAGGTTTGTGCTCTGCGAGAGAAAAATGTCTTAGAAACTTTGGTTATTACCCTCTGTCTGTAGTACTTCCTCAGATTGCATATAAGGGAAAAATACTGTGTTTGAAGCAGCATATTTGTATTGAAAGGCTCGTAGAAGTACAAAAAGGTGTAGTTTCTATTGTATTTTATTTTTCAGAGATATTCAAGACAATATCAATATACGTACAATTGAAAGAAATTCATTCATGGGCCTGAGTTCTGAAAGTGTGATTCTGTGAGTAGACACAGCAAACTCATTATTTTCCTTGTTAGCTCATTTCTTTTCCAGAACAGGGTCAAGGATAGCAGGAGTTGGGCACTTTTTCATACACTTCCAAATTCAATTTGAGATTTTACATTTCTCCTTGCCCCTGAGATCTCTGTATTCTGTTTCCCTGCCATGAAACAAATGAATGCTTTTGGGGTTTTTTATTGTTGTGTTCTAGTCCTGCTCTTTATTTTAGAAGCACATCAGAGAGTGAATTTAGTAATTACCAATGCCAAGGTTAAACACCTACAGCTACAGTTCCCTGTGATACAAATTGTGTTCAAAAGGATGGCACGACTCATAAATATTTACAGTCAGACACATCACTCAAAGATGTTTATTACTTGGGCAGAATGTATGAAGATGTTGTGGAAATGTGGTTTATTTGTACACAATGTTAATGCATTGGTACAGGTGGGTTCACAATGCAGTTTGGAGCTGCATGGTTATCTGGCTCTACATTTGATTTGAACAGTCATGTATTTTAATGAACTAGCTGGCTTCTTTGATCCTTCCTGTCTGTATATCAAAACATACTGTTTGCTTGCTAACAAGCTGCCTTCTTTTCACTTAGCCAGTGGCCAGACTGGAAAAAATTCCCACCATGTGGTTTACCTGGCACACTGAGAAAGAAAAACAAAGTTTGAATTGACTGAGCTCATGTCAGTTCTGGGGGGAGCAAGGTCAGACCATCAATAATGAAGAGAGACCAGTAACAAGCCATTTGGCTTTATCTCTCCCTTTTCCCTATCAGTTATGCACAAACTCTCCATACTTTTCTGAAGTTTTAAACACACACACACGCACACATATACACACAGACTTTTCTCTAGTATATGTTTCCAAAGCACTGCACAACAAATATTATGTTTGTTTTCATAATACCACTGGAGGGTAAGATAAATATCCCAGAGTTTTGCTGTGTTTTGATCTCTCTGTGCCACTTGAGCAGCTTGAAGTTGGCTTTCCCCTCTGTCCCCAAAATGTTTCATTGCTTATATCAGGAAGAAATTCTTTACTGTGAAGGGGTGAGGCAGAAGAACAGGTTGCCCAGAGAAGATGTGGATGCCCCATCCCTGGAAGTGCAAAAGGCCAGGTTGGATGGAGCTTTGTGCAGGCTGGTCTAGTGGAAGGTGTTGCTGTCCATGGCACGGGTTTGGAATTGGGTGATCTTTAAGGTCCCTCCCAGCCTGAATTGTCTATGATTCTGTGATTGTCACGGGCTCCCCACACCCACCAGTGTGTGCAGGGCAGCAAGAGCTGTGTGAGCAGACCTGGCCTCCAGCACCCTGGTCAGACAGTGCCCTGACTTTACTCCAGTTCTCCCTAGAGCAATTCGGGACAGAGACCCTTTGAGAGTCCCTGATTAGGCTTTCCTTGTGCTGTGGTGAACTTAGTTCATTTTAGACACAAATTTTGACATTTTTCTATACAAAACTGAAGTCCTAGCAACTCAACAGAGTCACAGCAACATCATTTAGTGAAAGCAGGCGTATCAAGATGATTAAAATCACCCATGACCCACTGAACCCCACATTCTAGGGAGAAACCATTTTAATAGGCTTAGCTGTGGAAGGCCCCAAGCATATTTCCACCAGTAATTTGGATTTAATCTTATGCTATGCATGGGATCAGCACAGCTGAGGAGACATTTGGTATTGAAGTGCTATTTATGGAAGAAATACACCTTGCTTCCAGGTCTGCATGCAACTTAGGCTCTAAGATAGATCTTTCCAATCCTAAAATAGGGTGTAAATGGTACCTCAGGGGCAGTGACCTCTTGCACTGGGTGAATTTGAGAGTTTTAAAAATCTGCTCTAGCTATGAAATGATAAGGAAAAGCCCCCATGTCCAAGCTCTGTATCTCCACCTCCATTGTCACCTTGCTACTGTAAGAGTTAGTGGAGTCAGTAACAATGCTGGTTGAAGTGAGGGGAGAATTTGCCTCAATAGAAATTCATCTATGTGTACTGTAACGAGGTCTTGGGATTTGAGTAATTTTTTTTTTCTCTTTTTACTCCTTAGATGCTATTAGCCAGGTGACAGGAGTATATAGTCCACACTGCATGGCTCCAGTGACACTGTTTTACAACCTTAGTACCTCATTGCATTAACATCATGTTCAGTGAGAGAATGCACTAAGTGCTAATAGTGTGATTAAAAACGTATCTATCAGCCTGGCAGCTACAAATTTATAAGATCAATGCAATATAATAAATGTTTCAAATGCTGTAAGCAGGGACCTGTCTCTCCTCCGTGCCTGCTCACTCATGTCTAATAGTGCTGGCAAGTGAAGGGGATGGTGACAGTTCTCCTGATCCAGCCTGACAGACATTATAGACACAGAGCTATGTGCATCTGCCTGTCATGGTCAAAAGAGCAATCCTTTCAGCCAGACCCATGACTGATTTCCATGCTGACCTTAGCTCACCACCTCAGACCTCAGATAAGTGGGTCACTTGTATGCTCAGCTTTCAAAGTGAATTAGAAAAGAGTCCAGGTTTGCTGACAGTTTAATTAAATCAGGCCATTCCTGCCATCAATCAGACCTGTCAGTGCCTGTTGGAGAGGGCGTGAGCTGCAAAGTGACGTTTAAGGCGAGATGAAAGATTGCACCGTAAAGATGATAAATATAACTGACCTAAATGTAAATTTTTAGCACCACAAAGGGACAGAGGGAAGGTCGTTAAACGTTAATTAGGTAATGCACCAGAGAAAAAACTTGGCAGAGAGCCCCAGGAGCTTCAATTGCCAGGTTCACTACCTGTGGCCTCCTCCTGGGGAAAGGAGCCTGGGGAGGTAGGACTGGGCAGCAGAGCAGACAGGGAGTGTAATTTGTCAAGGCAGCAGTGGAGGAGGAATCATCTGCTTTCTGGGCATTTTGGCTGCCCCCTCCTGCCCTCCTGCCTGGCTCAGTGACCATCAGCCCCCCTCCTCCACCTGCCTGCCTGTGGATGTCAGCCCATGGCACACAGCAGGCTTTTTTCCCTAATAACTGGCAAAGGTGAAGCTGTGGCCCAGCGTTTCAAAAGCATCTTGCTAAGAGTCAAACTGAGTGGCCCTGACAGCACCAACAGGAAAGATCCTGGTCTCTCTAGCTCCTCTGTTGCCTTCCCAGAGGAGCCATGAGTAGCAGCAGCACCTTCACCAGCTCTGCCCTTACTGAGGAACTTACTCCAGCTGCCATCTCTGATGGTAGCACTCATCCACCCTATTCATGTCTGCCCCCTCCAAAACCTTCCTCCAACCAATGGGGTCTTACAGGCTAGGATTTGTAGAAATGTCACCATTTCAATGTCCATTTAATGGTTTTATTTGTTTTGAATTGCATACATTTTAGTCATGAAGCCTAAATAAGAACACAACTCTCTTTTCCTTTTCTCTATTGCAGATGGCTCAATAAAAATGGAATTCAGGACATTGAGGATCATGCATTTAATGGGACATACCTGGATGAGCTGTAACTATTTCTGTTGTTTGCAATTCTGAAAAATGAAGATAGTAACTTCTGCAAGATTTTTTTTTTAAGTCTCAGATTGTTTCAGCATAAAATATTGTGTTTTTCAGAAATCTAAGTGATAATCACAACCTAGAAAAATTACCAAATGAGGTCTTCCAGGGAGCCAATGGACCCATTGTTTTGTAAGTAGTATTTGGATAACATTTTTCTCATTACTGACTCCTTAGAAAAGGTCAGAGAAGAAGATACAAATGCCAGTCTGGATTTCAACGTCTTGCAAACCTTGGAGGTCAAAACCAGAGGTCTAGTTCTGAATAAAAAAAATTGGATGCCATAACTGAAATTTCAGTCTAGAACTTTATTTTCACTTTGTCCTCAAGTTCTTGAGAGTATTGAGGGTGAGAGATTTAGATCCAGGTTCCTCTCCACAGTTTGTTAAACTGTGCAAGAGAGAAGTCATTCTGCTTTGTTTTTTCCTCTAAAAAAAAGCTTTTGGTTTTCTGTTCGAGCAAAATCAAGACCGGGTGAGTGGTTCTTAGTGCTGAAATCTGAATTTCTTGCCACTGAAGATCTGCCCCTGCATTTGTGCTGCTTAATTCTGAAGCCAAATTCCCATCTTGCAGGGATGGGGATTGGGATAGGTATGAGATACATCCCACACAGTTACAGCAGAATGTCCTTGATGAGCTGGGAACTGAGGACTCAGCAGTAGAAAATTCAGCTGTAGGATGCTCATGGATCTCAACCACCATTACCTCAAGCCACAGTTTGCCACAGGCTCCTAAAAATATGAGTTTGCACAGCTGCCTGTGTTTCTGAGCACAAGCCACCACATGTAAGGGCTGCAAGAGAGATGTGAGGTTCTTTTTTTCTTCTCACTGATTCATTGGAACCTTTCTCTCTTTGCATCTATCCTGGTTGTCCAGAGAGGGCTAAAAGTCACCCTGAACAAGTGAGAGAGGTCATTGGATCTGTTGGAAGGTTTTACACAGATGCTAGAGTGGTTACAAATCTGAAAATGAGGGAGAAAAAATGCCTGATTAACCTTGAATTGAGTCCAGAGCTCTTCTGAAGGCCTCATTTTCCCCTGTGTGATGGTCAGTGCACCTATGATATAAAGAGCTGGGATTACTGCATTCTGCTCCACTTCCATTGTTTCTTCAAAGCATCTTCTTTTTTTGGAAAAGACTGACACTGTAGCATCTTTTAATCAGTAATGTCATAGCTGTTTCTTTGGGAAATCATTGTTTCCTGCAGCAAAAAGTAAGTGCATTTTCTTTGCAAGCTATACTTGATACAATCATATTCTGGAGGTTTATCAAATTGATTTGCCTGTAGTTGAGATTCATTTGATAGTTCAATTTCTAACACTGAGTTATTTGTGTAAAAAGTTTTCTGTTCCATTACCAATACATCCACTATTCTGTGGATGGGAAATTACCTTTTTATCCTGGATGAGATCATGAAAGAAGAGCCTTCTTACTCATCCATCACCAGGGATGTGCTTTCACTTGTGGAAATGATTGACCCATAATCATATCTTTGCTGGGACAAATCATATTTTTGCTGTTGCTGCAACCAAATCTGTGTTGCAGACTGCAGTGTTCTAATAGAATGAATATCCAGGTGCTTTAACTCTTGATCTTCCTGAACCAGTGTTATAGAGTCAATTAATGCCAACTTCTATTTTATAATTCATCATATTAAAGTAATGTGAAAGAATCACAAACACAATAGACAGCACCAATCATAGACTTTGTGCAGGCTACAGAGTTTCACAAATTAATTCCTCTCTCAGACTTACAGCTCTTGGCTAAATTAGAATCTCTCTTTGGGAAAGACATCAAATTTTGAGTTAAAGGATTTTGGCTTTGACAGTAGGCCAGTAAATCAAATAGCTAATAAATCCCACAAATATTCCTTCTATACAGATATACACTCTGTTTCCAGGTTGGAGTTTCATAGCTTCAACTTTCAGCTGCACTGCTTCATTTAATTGCCTGCTGCTCCTCTCAGAGCTGTAGTGGCTTGCACCAGCCTTTGCTGGTGTCCTTACTTCTCTGGCTGTGTCCTGGCTCGATGCAGAGCAAGGCATGGCTGTGGCCCATCCCACCCTTGCAATTTTTCTTCATTGGTAATCCCACATATGGAGGCTGCAGGAGAGCTCCAGTAGATCCCCAGCTGAATCCCTGAAGCACAGCCAGAGATCAGTTTAGATACAAGCACAAAGAAAATTGTTCTCCCCAATCCGCCTGTCCTGCTCTGATTTCTGCTCTGATTTCTGCTCTGATTTCTGCTCCAGGAGCTATTTTTTGCCATTTCTGTGGGTGTCTTTCAGACCTCATCAGCTGTCCAGTGCTTCTGCTAATCCAACAGAGACTCCCAGTGGGAAAGGGGAGTGATTGGAGGAGAAGGTAGATTCATTTTGCTGTTCCTGCACTGCTGCTGTCAAGGCTGATGACTCACAGCCAAGCAACAATAACACAAGAACACGTATTTCAATTGCTGATGCCTTCTGGTTTGATTTCCTACTGCCACTTTATAATCTTGTTCATCATGCTTATTTAATTTACCAAGCCTCTAACTAGAGAACAGCATCCCAAAGAACCTCTGTGCTGAGGTGTGTGTGTGGTAACTCAGTGGAGTAATTTACTAAACCACCTGCACAATGTCTGTGTTTGCTTTATGGGGCTTATCAGTATCCATAGCTATCCCTCAGAGACATACTGAAAAAAACCCCACAGGGGTATGCAAAGCACTTTCCCTAACTCACTTCTGTTTATGTGTGATAATGAGCATGAAAAGAAAAAAGTTTCTTAAATAAGAAGAAAAATTTTTTTATAGAAAAACTATTTAATATCTTTGAAACTATTTAGAGATGATGAAAGATTCAGAAAACTTTTAGATATTTTTAAGTGCAATTCCTATTCATGTTTATTTCCACACAGTGTAAAACCAGTTTGGATGCAGTAATGCTTTTTAGCTAACAAGCCAAAGAAAACTTTTTTTTTTCTGTGCTCTTGTTCAGAACTATGAAGTTACACATTCTCTTAATGATGCCATGAGTGATGCTGTCTGTGGATTTAAGCAGAAACCTGCTGTTTAGTTTTTGACTCATGAGCACATAGTCTGGGTGACAGTTTTCATCAGGCAGAGCACTGAGGGCAGTAGTCAGCACGAGTGAAAATTGAGGCTGCTCATTGCAGCCTAATTACCTCTTCAAGCATCCAAGGTAGAAATGGACAGCCTAAAATTTCTCATCAGCTGCTGGGTTTAGCTCGTGTAGAAACAGGCCCAGGACCTCAGGACCTCTTCTGTGAGAGGTGTGGCTTCTCTCAGCCTGCCCTGCAGAAGTTCATAGCACTTTGGAACACACCAGTCTGTCTTCTGTAAAAGTCCCAGGCTGGGGCAGCAGAGTGGAGTTTGTGTTTGCTTCTCTGCTGCCACAGCCCATTGTGCAGTTGTTGAAGGTGGCACATTCCTTCAGTGCCTGGATGTAAAGCCTCAGCTGTGAGCACAGCATGGCCACAAAGATCATCTTCACCAGTTTTACAAACTGTTTTATCATCTGCCTATGAACTTCTTAGGCTTGGCTGACCCTCAAGCAGAGCCCTTTCCTGGTATTAATTTTGCTTTTTAGACCAGAGAACAGAGGTGCAAATGTGTGTGTGGTACATGGCAACTGTCTAAACTTTATTACATGTTGCTAAAACCTGGTCTCCCCCTCACTCTCCTGTATTAATGCAATAAGAAAAACAATTTGTCCATGTTGGGTGATAGAGATCAAATAAAATGTCCTGACATCACACTGACATCATCCAAAGATGAATTGGAAAACTGTACCTTTGAGGAGACATGGGGAAAACTGCAAATATTGTCAGTCCAATTCCTTGATTAGGGAGAAATCTTTTCTTTTCTTGGAGAATAAAGAGCAGAGCAAACACTGCATCCTGGACCAGTCTCAGGCTGTGAGAGCATAGGGCTTAAAGGAGGAAGGGTGATATTGTGCAGTTCACTTTTACCTTTGCTCTTCAGAGAAAGGAGTTGACCTCAGGCTGTCATGATCTGAGTGACATGGTTTGTGTCCCAGTAAAGGAAATGCAGAGATGTTTTGCTCCAGCTGTTACAGTCTGGAGCTATGAGGAGGGATTTCCAAGTATCTCTTAGCCTGGGAATGGAGCACCCTTGGTCCTTCTTCCCTTTCTTCCCTTGCATGGCACAAGTCAAGATTAAGTGTATGCAGAACATGTTTCCTTTTAAAAGCCCTCTAATGGTCTCTTTAGTTCATTCATGGCTGCTGATTCCATCTCTACCTCTGATAGCCTGTCCCACAGTAATTCCCTTCACATAAACACATCTCCCCCAACCTCCTGCAGTCGTGCCCCTTTCTTTGCTTCAGTCTCTGCTATATTTGTTTTCTAAACCTCCAAGAAGGTTTTGTTGGGATTTTTTTTTTCCTAACAGCCTGAACAATGCCACCCCTGTCTCTCTTTAATGTTTTCCTTCCTAATGAGTACAAAATCTGATTTCTCCAACCTGTACCACATGTGAGCTTCTCTCTTTGTGTTTATTGCCTTTTCCACAGCAGCCATCCCATGATGTGATGTTCATATAGAAAACTTCTATTGTGATTTCATCAGCCTTTTTATTTTGTCCTTTAACAGTATTATGGGATGATTGCTGCAGTTTCTGGGTATTTACTAAACCCAGCATCATATGGCAGTAATAGTTTATACACCTGCTAATTTTTATCCAGAACATTATGGGATTTTTTTTCTTTTGTTCTCACAGACTAACATCACTTGATTGTTGTTTGCAATGGATATTAGCTCAGTTTGCTGGAGGAACACCCAATTTAGCACTGGATCATCTTTTCAGTGTAGATTTCCAGCTGATCTGTTTCCAGTCACTACTCTGAGAATGAGTAGGACAGTTTAAACCACATATCCATTGCTGAGCAGAAGTAAATTTGCTTTTTACCAAGATTTTCATATGTTTTCTTAAAGGGATATTTCCAGCACGAAAATCAGTTTCCTGCCAAGTCATGGATTAGAACTCATTAAGAAGCTCAGAGCAAGGTCTACATACAATTTAAAAAAGCTTCCTGACTTAAGCAAATTTAGATCTTTGATTGAGGCAAACTTCACCTATCCTAGCCATTGCTGTGCATTTACAAACTGGAAAAGACAAAAGTAAGTGGTTTAATTTGTTTTTCTTTTTGGTGCTTTTCAGCAGTTGATAGTGAATTAAATAAAATTCCTCAAAATGTGGATAGAAAAGGTCTCTTCAGTGCAGGTAAGTAAATGGATGGAAATAAATGAATACACAACACATACAGGTTTATGCATGCTACATACAGTGCATTGGCTCTCCATTTCAGGGAATTATTAAATTTTGAAAGCATCAGCACTTTCCCCAGACACAACTCTGCCCTCACCTGTCATAAATCCATCTTTCACTGGGACCAGCCTGGAGCCACACCGAAGACATTAAACAGAAATCACTTGATAACTTTTTCAGAAGGTAACTGGAGGGAAGACTGTGTTTGCAGAGAAGCTGATCAACACTTGTTCATGAGTCCAGGAGGGCAACAGGACCACTGAGTGATCCCAAAGTCTTTTTTCAGAAAGCCTCATTGATGTTGGAGCACTGCCCAGCCAAGCATCACAGATACATTATCTGTTGAGCCCATATTCACAGCATTTTGGGGCATGTTTTCTGAGCAGATTCATTTCACACAAATCAACAGAGCATGGTGGGAGGCTAAGGTGCCTTTTTAGACTCCAAAGGCAATATTCCATGCTGCTTTTAATTTTCCATTAGCAAGTTGCAGTGAGGTTTTAGGTATCAGTGATTCTCATTGAGTATTTTCACCTCAGTCATACAGTCTTGAAATGTTCACATTTAGTAGTTAATGAACCTCCTGAATCTGTGCCACTGGAAAACATGAGGAGCTGGTACCTATGAAAACCTGTGGTATTGTTTGAAATTCTTCCTTTACTGGATGTCCTGAAAGGCTTGGACTTTGCCATGGCAGAAACAAAAATATGAACCATTGTTACAATTCAAGACATCATCTTCAGAAGTGGCACAAAACTTCAAAGAAAAGTAAAACCATGCAGAGAAAGCATAAACTGTTAGTAGCTTCTATTTTAATCCTCTTAATAGCCCTTTATTCTACTTTTGCATTGTATTGTCACCAGACAAGGGAAGATAACTGAGTTTGCTGATAGCTAATAAATATCATCTACATGTGTATACAAAACTGTGTAAAGAGTGCAAGTGTGATGGTGGAGACTGTAGTGATAACAGAAGTATCTGACAGAATCCATCCCCCATCTCCCATTTTTGATCCAAAATTCTGAGTTTTCACTAGAACAGTTGGTCAGCAGGCAATGTTTTCACACACTTGTGCAGTCTTATGCAGACACAGTGCCTGGTGGCTTCTAAGCAGTAATGGGTCTAGTCCTTCCAGAACGGGTGGCAAAGTGTTATTTTCCAAGGAGTTCAGTGAAAGCATGTTTAATTCTGGATCTGCAAAGGAACACTGATATCACTGTGATTCATATTTTCAAAGGTACTTGTCTTCTGGGCTGCTCGGGCCTAATCTGGACCCAAATCCCAGAATCCACCCCTTAAATTAGGCAACTGGACTTTCCAAAACCTAAGAGGTGCTATTGAAGGGAAGCTACAGGAGGAAATAGTCCTGACCCTGTGGTAAGCTCTCAGTAACTAGACCCCTCACCTGGGCTTTGAAAAACTTCCATGCCACACACTCGTTACACAGAATTTAAGTCCACAGCACTCTCTTCCCCCTTACTACAGCCCCACTTTTGGAAGCCTTTCCATGGCTAGCAAGAGGGCAAGGAGAACATAACACAGCCCTTTCCACATCCTGGGTAAGTGTAATTTTGCAAAGAAATGCCAAGAAATCTATGAAGAGCTCACATAACCCCAGTGCGGATGTTCGAGGCTGGGCTGGAACACCATGCCATGGTGGGGCTACTTCTGGAGCAAGTCTGGTCACAACTCTACCACCCTGGTCAACAGAATAAAATTGAACATATTTATCCATGCCTTTAACAATTACCATATGTATTTTCTACCAAACATAAATGCAAAATTATGAGAACCTATTACTTAGATGAACCATTCCTGTCAGCTTCTTTTTAACATAATTAAAAATTGTCATTTCTTTCATACAGTCATGTCTCTTGTACTGAAATTGGTGTGAAACAGAGATTCTCTCTCCAGATTAAAGAGAGAAAGTGGATGCATGTGTTTGGTTTGAAGACTGAAAGTATTACCATACACTTCAGCAGAGATTAGTCACACATACAGTAGCTACACCCTCTTTCATTTCAAAGCAGTTTTCATGACAGCTGGCACAAGCTGTGTGTGCACTGAAGGCTGCTCAGGCTGTTTAAAAGTTATTAATAGTTTGCATAGTGCTTGATCACACCATATGTAATATTCCTTTGTGCTTGGCTCAGAGCAGCAGGCATTGTTTGTGGTGGTGGGAACCCTGGTGTGACCTGGCTTGTCGTGCACTTTCACAGGACATGGTCATTCCCTGTGGCCATTTGGCTCACAAAATACTTCCAGGTAGGCCAGGGAGTATAAAAAGGATGCCTCATCACCCAGAAGTGCATTTCTAAGGATCACAGCAGCAGCTGGTGTTCTGGGAAATCTGGAAAGGAATTAAGACAGGGATGTGTGGCCCCTTTCTGGCTGCCTGTTCATGTTTGATTTCCCCTTTCTGAGACTTTTGCAGCACTCAAATCCCTAGATAAAATAAGTTACCATAGTGGATCATGCTCAATCACCTCTCCAAAAACTGTCTGCAGCAGCAAACAGGTGCTGTTGTGATAATGGAAAGCTTAAATCTGTTACAGCAACAGTGCTTTCTAAGTTTTGGAGGATGCCACATCAAGCACAGTTCTGCCAGTCTGAGAAACACAATTAAGACAGTTTTGATGGTTTTTTTCTCATTCCAATAAGGATTACATGCTAAATATTGATCTGTAGTTTGAATAATGTGGTGCTGGCCTAAGAAAAGGTAAGCTGCATTCTTAAGACAAATCTAGTACAGTATGTTGAACTCCCCTCACGTTTTTCTGTGACTGGAAAATAATATCCTTGAAGTATGGATAGGGCAGAGGCCGGATGTTAAAACCCTCAACTTGACATAGACCATTACAAACTTCAGCAAGATTTTGGCTTTCTTTGACATAAAGATCACCTTCTACCCAAAAGAATGGCATTGATATGACTCTGTCCTTACACTTGATCGTTATTCTTTGGAGGAGCTGTCACTTGAAATCCTACTTTTTCAAAAAATGTGGCAGCATCAGGAAGGTGTTTGGGCCTCTTCTCACAAGAACATACTATCAGTTGCTCACAATTCACTGAATGGCACTTTTTGGTGAGGGTGATTGGCTTGAGATAAGACTTATCACAGAGCACAGGTCAAGACTATTTATTCTGCTGAGCATGTTTCTCAGCACACAAGATCCTGCTGCCACCAGATCCAGACGAGGCGCATGAAATAACAACCTAAATAACAACTTGTACAAAGGTAGTAATTTTTGTTTGTTTTTGTCAGAGGACTCTGCCAATTTCGATTTTATTCTCTAAGTTGCCCTTTCTGCAGTCTATTTTTCTAGTTTACTTGAGCAAAATAATGTTAAATAGTAAGGAAAGTTTACAAAGAGAGGGAATGAATTAACTGTATTATGACACCCACAGTCTCAACACACATCCCTTGGGAAATAATGTCCTAACTTGTTGCTATGAGTGCACTGCACAGCCCAAAGGGTGAGAAACACAGGGCAGAGATATGACAGAGTCAGCATCAGAGGATGGCTCTTCCTTCCCTTGGGAATTTCATCTTACCTGCTACCAATACAGGGAACCAGCAGGACACTCCTCATTACCCTTCCCTGGAGCAAACACCTTACTACTTGGGACCCTGCTTTTTTGGGACACTGGCTGTAAAAATAAGGCAAGAATTAATGAATTGTAATAATCAGAAATATTTAATTGTCCTTACGAATCATGCTTGCCTGGGTATATATTTAGGTCCAGGCAGTGCCTCCAAAATTTTAGGAAAAAAAAAACCTCATGCTGAGAAATGATTGGCTACAAACATTTCCCTCAGTTCATTTTCAAAGAACCACCAATTGCTGTAGCTTTCAGTACCCCCAAGTGCCTGTTGCACTAAAAAATGAGGGACTTTTTCTCCTGTTATTGCTCCTTGGAAGCCTATATTCCCTTTCAGCCAGAGAACTGTTGATATATTGATCAATACTCTGGACCCTTCACTCATCCTTATGCGAGTAGAACACAGGAGAGCAAAATGTAATGCCTTGTTATTGCTACTGTGACCTTCATAGTGAATATTTGACCTCACAGAAAATCAGTTTTCTGACTCAGTTGACAGGCAAGATAAAAAATATTGATAATAGTAGAGGATGTTCAGAATCTCATAGGAAATGTCCCTCACCTTCTGGTGCTGGACCTTCATTAGTTTTCCTTTCTTGCAGACCCTTTAAACTCAATTTTCAGAAGATGTAGTGAGTGCAGAAAGTCAAAAGGTAAAATTAGGTTACAAAAAAGAATTCTCCCTTTTAAGCTGCTACCAGTTGTTCAAAATTTTAACTTTACTTGCCTAGAGAGTTCTTCTCTCAACTGTACTCAGAGTCAGGGTGGAAGATAAGCTGGGGTCGTGTCATAGAAATTACACATCTAAACTGCAGTCTGGGCTGTAGCTGAATGTAGGCAGAGCTGAGCTGGGTTGGTTTTACAACAAAATGTCAACTGTTTTATTCCATAACTCAGATTAGGTCTGCATCCAAAACCATGAGTGCAAGTTCATGGGACAGCCAAATTCTAAGACAGCCAAAGAGCTGTTGTAAAAACTCACCATTCATTCATGTTTATATTTGATATTTCTTGATATTTATGATCTTGTTGGAGCTGATCATCTTTCTATCATCTCAGCCAAAATATTTGTTTCTTGTGTAGGTCTATGCATGGAGAAGGGCTCAGAGCTAATACTCTACAAAATAAAGCCAAACACAAAAGCATAAAAAATGCTAGTATTTACTTGTGCTACTAAAAAATCTTAAAATGTTTTAAATACTTTCTGACAGAAATAAAAGTAACTACTGTTTCCATTAAAACGTTCTATTTGGTTTGGTTTGGTTTGGTTTGGTTTGGTTTGGTTTGGTTTGGTTTGGTTTGGTTTGGTTCAGTTTGGTTTGATTTTGCTTCACTTCATTTGATTTCTAATCCACTTATTTTAAAAAACAGTTTTTAGGCAAAATGGTTTCCTGTGCCCTGTGTTTCTGTTGGCATCTGTCATCTAGAGATTATCTGGAATCCTGCATGAATTTATTTGTGCTATTTACTTGTGTGGCTAATCACTAATATGATATCGGATACTAAAAATGAACAGCACAAAATGGAGTTATGGGCCCTGGCAAAGTTACAAGATGGTGGTGGTCAAAACCTTTAGGAAAAAGGGAATTTGAGAATTCCCAGCTGACTTGACTCATTCCTCAAAGCTCAGTCTTACACTGGTGTTCATTGTCATGCATTTCCCCCATGCTTGTCAGTGACAGCTTTGGTGAGGAATTCATTTCAAACGAGGGAGGCTTCTTACAGAGTGTGTTATCCAGGTGGATAACTGCATCCTGAGTGTTAGGCAAACATTAGGTTTTCCTTTCCTGTGCAGTTTATGATGTTTCCAAGTCATTTACATGTTCTTGTAGTATTTTATAAATAGGGAGCAGCCGCACTATTAATTTCAGGCTCCAGGGTAATCTATATAATCAGCTAACCAGAAAAACTGTGCTGTTAATGGAAACTGGAGGATTTTGTGTTTGTTTTTTGCCTCATACTGTGTCTCTTAGCTTCCAACTCTACTCTTTTTACAATTTCAGGACCGAATTACATCCGATATGTAGCATATCTCAGGTGAAGCAAGACTTTGAGAAGCCTGGCAAAAAACTACAGAGAAGATCTGCAGCTGAAGATTACATTTCCAACTACGGCATAGGATTTGACCCAGCAGAGAATGAATTTGACTATGGTTTATGCAATGAAGTAGTTAATGTAGCCTGCTCTCCTAAACCTGATGCTTTCAACCCATGTGAAGATATCATGGGATACAACATTCTGAGAGTCTTGATATGGTTCATCAACATTTTAGCTATTACTGGGAACACTGTTGTCCTCATAATTTTAATAAGCAGTCAATACAAACTCACCGTTCCTCGCTTTCTAATGTGCAATCTTGCCTTTGCAGACCTCTGCATAGGGATCTACCTGCTCTTTATTGCCTCTGTAGACATCCAGACCAAAAGCCAGTACTACAACTACGCCATAGACTGGCAGACTGGGGCAGGGTGCAACGCTGCAGGATTTTTCACAGTGTTTGCAAGTGAGCTCTCAGTCTACACGCTGACAGTGATCACCCTGGAGCGCTGGCACACCATCACCTACGCCATGCAGCTGCACCGCAAGGTGCGCTTGCGCCACGCCGTGATCATCATGATTTTTGGCTGGGTGTTTGCCTTCACGGTAGCGCTCCTCCCCATATTTGGGGTCAGCAGCTACATGAAGGTCAGCATCTGTCTGCCCATGGATATAGAAACACCGTTTGCCCAGGCTTACGTTATGTTCCTCTTAGTGCTGAACGTGCTCGCGTTCGTCGTTATTTGCGTCTGCTACACCTGCATCTACTTCACCGTGCGCAACCCCAACGTCGTCTCCTCCAACAGTGACACCAAGATCGCCAAGCGCATGGCCATACTGATCTTCACCGACTTCCTCTGCATGGCACCAATATCCTTCTTTGCCATATCGGCCTCGCTCAAGGTTCCTCTCATCACCGTGTCCAACTCCAAGATCCTCCTGGTTTTGTTTTACCCCATCAACTCCTGTGCTAACCCTTTCCTCTACGCCATTTTCACCAAGACTTTCCGCAGGGATTTCTTCATCCTCCTGAGCAAGTTTGGTTGCTGTGAAATGCAAGCCCAGATTTACAGAACAGAGATCTCCTCATCCGCTCATACTTTCCACACGAGGAATGGCCACTGCCCTCCTGCCTCAAAAAACGGTGATGGCACTATTTATTCTTTGGTTCCCCTGAATCACTTGAACTGAAATGCTTGCATAAATTTGTGTCTGAGGCAGTGTGCTAATCACTTTCAAGTATGTGAATTTGAATACTGACTTCAGCATAACATGCAAACTTATTTTTTATGAAAAAAATTTTTCCAGTTCCCTACTTTTGTTCAGTGAACAACCATCAGAGATGACATATCATCTTCCTCAGTTCTTGAAGAACAAAGTGCCAAAGTGTTCATGTAGAACTGTCTCAAGAAATAAATGAGATCGTAAACTGGTATCTCCCACCATGGAGGCAGAGATTCCCTTCCTTCTGGGGAGACGTTCGTGGCTTATTGAAAATTAAGTAGTGGTTATATACAGTTTCAAAAAATATGTAGAATTAATTTCTTTTCCTGTGAATTGTGTTATAGCAATACAGATAATTAGCTTTTTTCATTAATCATATCTCCTGGGGTTACAGGAGACAGAAGGTCAATTTAAGCTCTCCTCCAGCACAGGCTTGCTAGGAATGAGAATATCTTGTGATGTTTCCATTTCTGTTGAGCACAGCAGGGAGGCAGGAGGCATCTCCAGATATGCTGGATCTTTGCTGTTCCACATTGTGTGGACCTGCCTTACCCTGCACAGAAGTGTCACTTTGGGTGGTATTTGTGTTGGTTTAGATTGGCAGGCTCAGAGAAACCTGTTTCATCTGAGTTTGTATTAAAGAGTTGGTTTGGTTTAAGGTTTCTTTTTAAGGTAAGAAAGAGCAAGAATGAGGGCAAGAGAAACCCCTCATAACAAAAAGGGTGTTCTTTAAAGTTGTTTTCACAAATTTGAATTCTCTTGTGTGTCTGGGAGCCTTGGATATGCCAGCATGAGCCAATGGGCTGCTCCACCAAGACATGTGGGGCAGGTTTGCCATCCAACAGCATTTGTGTATTACACTGCCTGGGCTGCACAAAGAACAATGGCTCTAGATGTGGCTTTTAAATACCTGCACAAAATTTCATGTGAAATCCTAATTTTTTTGTATAATCCTTTTAGGAATTCTCCTTCCCTTCTAAAAAAAAAAATCCTTCGCGCACACATTACGTGATGGTCCAGATTGGAAGACCTGAAATAAATCATAAGCTGCATATGTTGAAATAACAACAAAAAAAAAAGTTAAAAAGAAGAAAGAAAAAAATTTAATCAAGATTTCCTGATTTTACAGGGGTTTTTACTAACACCTCAATGAATGTACAGACTTTTTACATTATTTGAATATCTAATTTTTGCATGGTTCATCATTCCAAATTGCAACAAAGATTCATGGATGGGTAAGGTTTTCTCATGCTGATTATGTGTCTGTGTGTGGATTTGTGGGCATAAAGAAAACACCAGGAGAGCAGTCTGGGCTTCATTCCCATCTCACAAACAACTCACAGTTCTGCCCCATGAAATTATAAAAGCTTGGACTCTCCATGGTTAAATGTGATGTGCCTTAAATGTTTCCTACCTACAGCTCATAAAATTTCAGTAGCAAATCTTGATGCTTCTATCCATAATTTCCCCTGTCATCAGCTTCACATTTCAGCATCTGAATCTTATGTGAATAACAACAGGAGGTGATTATTCATTCAGTCCTAGCCAGGGAAGGAACTATCAGCTCCCTAGTGCATAAAACAGGGGAGATCAAAGACAGTGTGTTTTGGCGGGGGAAATTTCATTACTCAACACAAGTAACACTCCCTCCAAGATCCAGGAAAAGGAAGAATGAAAGAGAAAAGTGGGAAAGACACTTCATCTCCGGGAAGATCATCTGACTACTCAGAGGAATCATTTTTTTTCACAAATGCTTTATGTCATAGACAGTGTGCTGGTGTGCAGCCATTAAAACCCATCCCGATGGAAGTGACTGAATGATGATGTTCCAAAATGACAAATAATCTAGTTATATTTTTAAAAGGGTCCTGAATCTATTATTTGCCTTAAAATGAGGGATGTTCTTTGGCAAATACTACCCCACTTTTGATGATAAATAGGGAAAAATCTTGCAGCGTGTCATGTCACGCTTTTTTGCCTGAGCTCTGTCCATTTACCAGGAATGAGATCTGGCAGCTCAGGAAAACACAGGCATAGTAGTCTAGAAACCAGTCTAGTAAATCCTCTCACAGATACATCAGGCACATGAGCTTGACACAGACCATCTACTTCATGCAAACCCATTGCCCAGACATTTACAGAATCAGAACACAGTTAAGTACATTTTTCTAATTAACATCCCTGAAAAGAGACCTTTGCAGGGTTGTGTCTTGTACCCAGAGTCAGACCAGGGCCTGGGATTGAGTTTATACTTGAGGAGAAGGTAAAGCCTGCAAAATTGGACACCCTGCCTCATGGAGGACATGTCATCCTGCCCACACATGCTGCTCAGGAGCTCTGGTGGCAGCTCCAAAGGTGAGACTGCAGCTTCCAAGACAAAATTCTCCCTCTTCTAGTCCTTAGATGTCCTTGGCTTTAGCTATTCTTTTGATTTTAATTTTAATAATCTTCCAGATTGTGAGGGACATTGTGGGACCTGTATCTTACCCTGTGTGAGATATTGGTAGCTTTGTATCATTTTTTTTAGTAGTGTTTGTATTTGAAGAAAGCAATATAAGAAAAAAAAAACCCTCAGGATACATTTTGTCCATGCTTGTAATGTACAAAAAAGCCTGCTGGTATTTGGTGTGGATTTCCTGAGCTCTTGAACAACATGTTTATGTTGCAATCTCTAAACTATTTTACATTTCCCTTTCTGAAATCTATTTTAATAAAACCAATATCAAAACAGAGTGCCTTGAGAACAAGTGTACAGCCAGAGATATGTTGACAAAGTATGCAATAAATGTTGCTGCTTATCTGGAGAGTTCCATTTATGCAGTGCAGCCCCCACAGTCAGGTCACTGTGACCTACAGATGAGAGACTCTGCAGAGAAAACCCTCCTGTAGCCTCCTGGAGAGTTAACAAAGCACAGAAAGGTGTGCTTGAAACCTCTTCAGCAAATAGCACAGAAAGACTGACCTGTCTTTGTTTTAACAAATCTCTTGCATTAACCCATATTTCTTAGGAAATAAGATATTAACCATTGACAGAATTTAGACAGGCATATTTTTCCTCTTTAATTCATATGAACAGCCCTTCTCATGTGATGCATTCTAATTTTTTCCCCCTCATTTTTAGAGCCAGGGCTTGTAATTCACTTTTTTTTAGTATTTTGCTCAAACAAATATGAGTGTGTCTGTGTGTGCACGTATGCTCATGTGAGTAGGAGAGACAGGCCAAAGATAACAAGGAAACTGAATCAAATTCACAGAAAAAAACTGGGAATTTGTCTATTATGGGTAGAATTGCCATTCATTGTGGCCATTTATTGCATTTTAGCCTTCACCAAGCCCCCAAAAATGCTGAGTTAAAGAGTTATGATTCTCATTGCCCTTATGGTGCCATCACTAGAGTGACACAAAGAAACTGTGCTGGCAGTGAGGACACAAAAAGCAGCTTCTTGATCTTTTTGATAGAAGCATCATCCCTTCAGGCATGTACCTTGTGGAGAACCCAAACCTGACCTACCCAATAAACATTCATCAGGTGTTGTGGTGGGAAATGAGAAATGGGGCCACTTCAGCTTGGCAGGCTAAAAGCAGCATCACAAAAACTGCCACCATGGGTAAAGGTAATAGGAGCACCAGGAATACCTGATCAAAAGTGCCAATAAAAACAAAATCCTGACTCAGTAGAGAAAATGAACTATGATCCATTTTCTTTACAACTTTGCTCTGGGGCTTACACCGATATGCCAAGCAGAGTTTGCTCATTAGAAGGCAGGTCTGTGTTTGAGCTTGTTAAGAATTCAAGATGAGATTTGCATCCCATTTAGCAAGTCTTCAAATCATTTGACCACATTTCTTTCCTGTAGATTCCCTCCTAATCATTCCACTGAGGACACAGCAGATAATCTTACATTTAATTTATGCAGCTTTGTTGTTAAGAAGAGTTAATAATGCGAAATGATTTATCCTCAAGGAATAATTTAACCATCCCTCCCCTCCCTGAACGAAAGAACAGAAAAGAAAGGTAGGTCTGGTTCAAATGGTCAAGTAAGCACATACAAACCTCCTCACAGATTTGCATCTTTAATATGGGCATATGCAGTCTCCCATTGTGTATGCAAATGGGAATTGCACATACACACTCTTCTTCCCTGAGAGCTTTTGTCTAAGTACTTGGCTACAAGCACATATTTAAAAATCTGGGCGTTGTTGCTTTAAAATATTCAAGCACAGGAGAAGGATTTTATAGCTGTCATCTGGATAATTAAACTCTTCATTAACAGTTGTTCACAAACCAGTAGGTGACCTTTAATTAGAGATAAAAGTACTCAGGAATGGATTTCAAACATTAAGAAACTGCAGAGGAGCCCTTTTCCCTCCACTTCTCCAAGTCCATTGAAAATCTTTTGTAAAGCATTGGTTTTCCAACAGAAATTATGCTGGCTGAGACAAAAATATATTTCCAGGCCCAACTCATCAGATATATGCTTTGTTTAACCTTGCTGTAACTAAAATATTGTATTTTCTGTTTTCTGTCTCATGCAGAGTTTGCCATGTGTTACCTGGGTCTTTTTTATCCCAGCCTGAACACCTGCACCAAGTCGTACCCCCACCAAAAAAAGAACAGGAAAAATCAACAAGTTCACAATGAGAGCAATGCACAGATGGGAACGTGCTGTATTTGTGAGTGGGTGGATGATTGCAGGGCAGAACTGAGCAATATGGACATTTCTGTTGAGTCATTTGAATACCCAGTGCTAAAATTCTGCATTAAAGGAGCAGTTTAGCTGAAGTATAGTTCCCAGGAAGAAAGCAATAGAAATTTGCATGGAAAAATCCTATGGAGAGATAAAATTTAAAGGTAAAATCAGTGTGGTTTAAAAGCAAAAGATTGGTATGAGAGAGTTTGTGCTGTCTCTGGAAAAAGAGATAGCAGCTCCTTTAGGGGCCATTCAGGCACCACACTGCACCAGTCACCTTTGCACTGCAATTCTGTATATTCATTGTGAGCTACAAATGCCTGATTAGCTCTAAATGCTCAGTTTCTTCTGTTCTTGGCTATGCTGTGTGGACAGGCACGTACCCCTTGGACATCTACATTCTTGCTTCTTCATTGCCTCAGCTTTATCCCATCCTGTCCCTTTCCACAATGATGGTTTGTGCTTGGAAGTGCTCTGCTTTTACCTGCTGTCATGTAAGGAACAGAATCCACCTCCCTTAGAAACACTTCCTCAGAAATCAGCAGCTGGAAGACCAGAACGCTGCTCAAAGCTCTCTGTTCTGGGGTACACAAGTCTTCTTATGCTGCCTTCCAGCTTCTCTGTCTCTCCTTTTTGGTTATTTGAGTGACTCTTATGAGGATAACTGGTCCTTTGCCAAGCTTGAGACATTCTGCTTTGAAATAGTCATTGTTTGAGCCAGACAATTTCCAAAAATCAGGGTGATACGAATAGATCCCTCTCTCTGACTCTCCAGCATCCCTGGACTTTGTTGGGGTGAAGAAAATCCTCATTTTTATATAGGTGATTCACAATTTTCCTCTCCCATATTGCCAGCTGCATTTTTGTCTTGTCCCACAGGTGTCATGGTGCCATGAGGCAACCCTAAGTGCCCTGGGGAGGCTGAGGAAGGAGGAGGGAGGAAACATAGTCTGGGTGAAGTGGGGACATCAAAAGTTAGACAAGCACACCCAAATTAGGGCATTTTTTAAATGACCCCCAAATGCTCCAAGAACTACCAGAACCCACTTCAAAGAAAAGCCCAAAGCCATTCTATTTTTTTCATTCCTGCCACCAAGGCCTGCAGTCAGAGAGAATCACTATGATCCATGGGATCTCTGGTTATAACCATGGGGTCTGTGTGTCAGGAGGCTGTGCCAAATACCAAGTTTAACAATGGCACCAGAAACAGTGATTTTGCTCAGTGCTCTACCTGTGCTGAAACACTGTTTCTCTGCAGAGTTAAGACCCTGGACTGGGCAAAAAATTGTGCTGAATTGGACATTTTTCTAGAGGTGGCATATCCATGGCTCTGTTTGCAACCACATCAATTTAACCAAGGTTTGGGGTTTTTTTCCCAGCAACTTCTCCTGCTACCCAACATTACCTTTCTTTCGGAATGCTTGTTCTTCCTTCCTTCAAAAACCACTGCTCCCCACAACCACCACTTTTAGTACAGTGGCATCTTTTCTTGTGATTACACTGGAGCCAACCAAAACACTCATTAGTCACTGAAAAAGCCTTCAAGGCATCAGTACTCTATTTTCTCCCAGAAAGGTGTTGTTTTTCTTCATGGCAACACTCAGAATATTTTTCCATACACTTAATACCATCCTAACTCGTGCTCAGCTTCAGTGTCTGTCCTACAGCACACCATCGTGCAGACACAAACTCAGTGGTGCTTTTGGTCTTGGTTTCACCATCCTTTCTGCACTTGTGTCAACCAGACAAGTGTCATCATTCTCAGATCCTCACAAGAGACCTCCCAGTTTGACTGTCCAAGCTGTAGGTGCTAGTCCTGCTTTGATGTTCACCAGAAGAGACTTGCCTTCATCCCTGAGGAGGGCGAGTTGTGAAGTCATGAGAAACTCAGGAGGAAATAGGTGACCTGTGTTCAGAACAGCCTCACTCTTTCTCAAACACCTTGAAGGACACTTGAAGGGCAGCCAAATCTCACGTGCAAACATGTGTAATTACAACTTTGCCTCTCTCCTTGCTGCTGTAAATAAACCTCCATATATCACACAGCAGCACCAGAGCTGTGTCCCAGAACTCACAGTTGCAGTTTGTAAAGCACGGTGGGACCTCTCCTGTAAAACATGCATGCATGCATTTGTCACCATGAGTCAATAAAGGTCTCTAAGAGTTAACTAGTTAGGCAATCAGACAATTAATTATGCAACTAATTAGGTCTGACCTAATTTCTGGAAAATAACCATCCAGGAATCCTTTGGTTCGCTTCCTCTCTCAGAATAATTCATCAGCAAATACATTTCCTTTCTGTGAAGTGTCCCCCTGTGAGCTGCAGCCCAAGTGTCTTCTGGTTACTTCTTTCATAATTAAAGACCCTTTGTCACTTTTTTCAGAAGGTGAGAAACACCACCAGTGCTGTGTCTGGGGTCCCCTTGCCAACCAGGCACAGATGGCAGCGCCTGAGGCTGCGAGCAGGAGCTGAGGCTGTTTGCATAATGCAATCTCCACACTTCCCTCAGGTCTGCACAGCTCCAGTTAACACTTGCATGTAGACAACGGTGAACAAGGCAGGCAGGCAGCTCCAGAGGGACCTCAGTTGTCCAGGATTCATGGACATCCATGGGGAGAACTCCTTTGAAGGCTGGGGGTTTTAGCATCCCTTTAGTCGTGGGAAAGTGTTTGAGGGGAAGGTTTTACATGAGACAAGATGATCTGTCCTATTTTAATTAATACTTGCTGACACAAGAGCAGGTCTCCAGCAGTGCCCTTCTTACCCTCATGAGCAATGTGCCCTCCCAAAAGACCAAAAGAATCGAAAGGCTTTTGAAAGGTAAGCCTGGAGAAGCACTCACTGCTACTGGAGTGAGGAGCATTGCAAATAAGGGAGGGAGGGAAGGAGGGAAATGGATGGATGGATGGATGGATGGATGGATGGATGGATGGATGGATGGATGGATGGATGGATGGAATCCAGGAAAGCAAGTGCACTTAACAGGAGCTTTTGCCATATTTCAGAAATAGAATGATTTTCTTCAGGCTGTAACCAGAAATCAGGTGGTATTGAAGCAAAATCTTCCATGTCCTGTGCTCTTCAGTGAGCAAAGAGAACATGGCTGTCTGAGGAGAGAGTCTCAGTTAGGCTTTCAAAGGTTTTGTACTTCTTTTTAATGTTGGCAAACTCTGAGGAAAAAGTGTTGGGGAAGGAGGGAAGAGGATGACAAGGAGAATGAAATTTCTCTTACTTAAAATAAAACTATAAAAATAATTCTTACGAGGGGAGTGAAAAGATTTGCACTGAGGTGGCTCATAAAAAAAAAAAAAAAAGCAATGTTTAATTTTTTAAGCTGGGCCTCCTGGAGCAAGCAATGCTCTGCACAGAGACCAATATCCATCCCTGTTCAGAGAACCAGCACAAGGACTATTTCCACAAAAAATGACCTTTTAAAGTGGGGCTGACATGATGTGTAAGTTTTGTGCTGGCCCTCTGCACTGCAGCAAATTGCATGTTGAGGAGGGAAGGCTTGTCTTTGGCCTCTGACAAATGTCCCTTGGCTGCCCTGTCACCCCCAGCCTCTCCTAACACACATTTGTTTATGTTCACTTGGGGCTCCAGGGCTCTGCATCACAGAATAGCACCAGAGCAAGACGCTGTTTTAAAGTAAAATGCGAGGTAAAATCCTCCCCCAAAAGACAGGTGACTCCTGCCTGTTGCCTGGGATGAGGGCAGTCTTTTTTGAGCTGAAAAATCACAGAAAGGAGGCAGGCAAGCTACAGGAACACCTGAGTTCCTATCTGTTCAAGCTATATGCAAAAAATAAAACAAACAGAGGGAAGAAAGCAAAGGGAAGGAATGTTTGATTTGAGTGTCTCAGTTCTCAGCCTCCTCAAGCCAACACCCTTCCCTCAACAGGCTGGAGGTTAAAGGGCTGGAAGATCATGAGACCCCCACCCAATCTATTTTATGGGCTTGTCATTGCTTCTGACATGGATTTGTACCTGGTCTTACTTAGAAACAAACCAAATTAACTCCTCTGTTGAATTACAGCCAAATTTACATGCATACACAAGAAATACTCTCATGTTTCATCACCAAGCACCACTTTCACCATTACTGAATGCAATTCTCTCACTGCCTCATCACTCTGGGTTTTATCTCTATTTCCTTACAGTTTTCTTGAAAAAAGCCTTTTCCTAATCAAGCCCTTCCTAGTGCAGAAAGCCTGTCTGCAAGAAACCACTCCTGCAGTCCTCCCATGTCTGCTCAGGGCACTGATATCTCCAGAGAGAGAGTAAATTCTCTTCCTGCCTCATGCCTGCACAGGACAGGCAGTCCAGAACCCCATCCCTCTCTGCTTCCTGGGCAATGCCATCAAATATCAGCAATCACAGCAGGGTCTGCAGACTGACTCAAGCCTCTTCTTCACCCCCTCAGAGGTCACCAGAGCTGTGCAGCCTGGCAAACCCAAAAATGCACATGCAGGGCGTGCTCTCCCCGAGTGGTGGGCGCTGCAAAATGAGAGCAAGACCTCGGTGCTTTTGCAGAATTGCTTTTGTTCACACTCTGCATCAGAGCAACCTGCAGAGAAAGGCATGGGAAATAAGTGAGCACAATTGTCCCACCTGCTGTGTGGGTTTTAAAGCCAAACAGACAGTGGGGGCTGCGTGGAGGGGAGCAGGCAACAGGCTGGAGAGCCCCTGCCCTCCCCTCTGCTTCCTTTAGGTCCCCTGTCCTAGTGAGAATTTTTATACAGGTGCATATGATGAGCAAGAGAGCTCAGGAAATGAGGAAATGAGCATGTTGGGCTTTGCTAGTGCTCTGTTCTTGCTCCTTTCTCCTTGCTAAGAGCCAGGACACCAAAATAAGGTGGTGCTTGAGCACCATTAACTACTCAAGGGCACGATGTGCAGTGCCCATGAGAGCAAGCTGAGCTCCACAGCAACTCAAGGGCCCTGGCTTTGGGTGGGGGGAGAGTTTTCCCCCCAGGCCTACATATTCTTTGTGCACAGCATTTTAAAAGCTAAAGCATCCACTTGAGCAGAGCAGGAGAAAGCACACAAGGTTACGAGGAGCAGGAGGCACTTGCAGCTCTGCTGCCATTACAGCTCTTCTTGTCTCCTTCCTTGCTCGCCAAGTTTCACCACACTTTTCTTCTATAATTCCCTTCTGTGTTCTCCTCCACCACCTCCCAAGGCATACTTGTCTTTTTTTCCCCTCTTTTTTTGCTCAAGTGCTTTCTGTTTCTGCCCTTTCCCTCTCTGTTACATTTCTTTGAACCAGCCTGGATGTTTCCTTTCTGACAGGAATATTCTGTGCTCCTCAAGCATACAAGCAGCTGAGAGGGGAGACTAGAGATGCTCAAGGCAGAAAGCCTGAGCTTGATCAAGAGATTGATGGGTGGGACAATTTTTTCTGGGGGACTTAGAAGAAAAAGAGAAAGGATAAACTTTGGCCTAGTCCAAAGGATCTGTCCTGATCTGGGATAGACTTTTGAAACCAAAGATTGAACCCTTCAGAAGGACTAGGTTTATTTACATTAGGAAGGAGATGCAGAGATGCTAGCAGTTGTGAAAACACAGTCACACTATTTACAGGATATTGGCTGGCATTTTCCAGCTAATAAGAGGAATAGTAAAGGAAGCTGCTGTGCTTTAAAAGCACTGCCAGACAAAAAAAGCACTGCCAGACAAAAAAAGCACTGCTCAGCAGCCTCCAGCCACAAAATCAGGCTGGATGTATAAACCCCACACTCCACAGGTGGCCCAGCCAAGCTCCTAGGATTGAGAAGCTGTTCCAGAAAGCAGAAATGCCAGCTGCTGGGAAATTGCTGTGAACACAAAATATTCCCCTCTTCACATTTCTAGCTCTTAGCACATTTTCTTTTTGCCTGCTAAGCCCTGTGGGCAGAGAGCAAAGGAACAGCACCCACAGATGGGGAGCTGGTGAGGGGCTGTCCCCATCAGCTGGGTGTGGTGGGGCCAGAGGACAGGGCAAGCTTGTGCAATGCACCACAGCTCTCTGAGAGCACCCTGGGCCTTTGTGACCACCTGCTATTTTTGTACCTGGAAAGTTTTCTCCTGGTTTCTTATCCATTCCCTTAATGGGATTAACTCACAGTTGCATAGAATACCCAGTCTCAACCATCCATATTCATAATTCAGAAGCTTCCTTTTCCTCTTAAAGTAGAAGGCAGCTGCCCTGGATTTCTACAGTATCCAGTGTTTAGCATATGAATGGGGTGGCATTAGCTACCCTGCTGCTCAGTAGCTCTTTGCCCATCTAGACTCCACTTCTGCATCTGCCAGGAATGGACCCCAGGCTTTCCAGGAGCAGGGAGTAAATCCTTCTCCTTTTTCATGCCTCAGCCTCACTAAATGTTTCTGCACAGCTCATTTAACCCTTTCTCTTCCCATGACCGAGGGAAAAGCAGCTGCTACCCTCTTCCTCCTAAGTTCTTTTAGAGCAAAATTATTCCTCCCAGAGCTTTTTCTATTTTATCTGGAAGAGGGATGTTGCATTTTAGTGTAGCCTAATGAAAATGTGCACATGGTACTAAAAGAAAAACTAGGTCTGGCTTCTTGCTTTGAGGTTAGAGACCAACAGCCTTCATAGAGCAACACACACTCTACACTTGGTCAAGCTTCCATTGACCCCTGAGCTATTTTGGACAAATGGCATAAATTTTTCTGCAGAGACTTAAGGTCCTGACACATTCCAGATTGTTGCAAAGTAAAATGTAGTGACTTGTACAGCTGCTCAGGTCAAAGATCCCTTTTGACCTCTGATTTATTTTTCTGTCTTAGAAAGTAAGGTTCCAGAGTTGCAGAGAGGGTTTTTTCTTTACCTGAACTGTTACCAGTTCAATTTGTAAAAATATTGTGGATTAGAGACACCTATGCTTTCACACCCCAGGAAAATGTGCTCATTATACCAGAGAACTTTAGGTGAGGCATTTAAACAAAACAAACCACCACCTTTTTCATAGCAATGCCCACGTGCTGGCTGCCATCAGGATGCTGCTGGGCACCTCTTTTTTTCCTCTGCTTCAGTCCTCAGGGACTCCAGCATTCCTGGCACATGTGCAGCAGCTGGAAATGTTCACTCACTGCTCTGTTTCCTGCATGTCTTTGATCTGTTTTGGGCCATCACATCCCAGAGGAGTTTATCATGATGGACTTTCACAGCAGTCACTCTGTGCTAGTGAAACAGTAAAAATACTAATAAATTCTGGGCTTGCTTTGTGGCAATACAATAGGCTTTTATGCCCAAGGCTCAGGCTCAGAGAAGGACATGAAAACCAAGGCTGAGCAGCAGGAGCTGACAGAAGTTTCTGAGTAACTGAAAACTTTTGAACAGCATAAAAATCAGATGTTTTGCCTGTGGGAATACAGAAGAGCTCACAGCCAGGAAAGCTGGAGTAGGAATGATGGGCATGGCCTGTGGCAACATCGGGCTCCTGGGGCAATCCACAAACAGAGCAGGCACATCATCCCAAAGAGCTGGGGGAGCAGCACTCCAAACAGGCATTCCAACCTGCTTGGAATCATCAGAGTGCCTGGGGAGCTCACCCTTGTCCTGGTCTCTGGGGGGTGTTTCAAGCTGCTGAACATTGAGGGAGGTTTTTCCCATTGCCCACGGAGACACTGACATTTTCATTCCATGCCTCATGGACCTCGGGCTTGCAAGGTGGTGGAAAGGACAGGTTTTCATTCCTGGGAAATGTCTGAAATCTGCCACAGAGGGCACAAACTGGAGGGTTCAGCAGCTCCCTCCTGCTGCAGCTTGTGGCTCAGGAGAGAGGAGCCAGAGATGAGGTGAATGAGCCACGTGGGACGGGTCCATCTCAGGAAGCCAATTCCAGTTCCACAGTGCTCACCCTGCCTCATCCATGGAGTGCCTTGCAGGGAAGATTTGCCTGGATCCACCATCACTCCCAGATGGCAAACAGCAGGCAGAGCAGCCTCTGGCATGGCACTGTCTCCTACTGCTCCCCCCATCCAGGTCAGCCCCGTGCCAGGGAGGTTCCTGCTCGGTGCTGCTGTGCCTGGAAATTGAGTTTTTCTGAGACTGACACTGTGCTGTGCTCCCAAACACAGCTGCACACTGAGCTATTCAACTGCACAGGCATTACTGAGGCACAGACTGCAATGCCTGTTTTCTTTCTGAAGTGAAAAAAAGGAGCATTACATCATGCCTATACTGAGAAACACTCCTCCCTTAAGGACAACAGCACAAAGTTTACCTCAAAATGCTTGATTGAAATGTGTGATTAAAATGCAAGGATGCTTGCAGGTAGGGAAGGGAGAGGATGGATTCTTCCACCCTGGCTTGTGACCCTGCCCTCAATTATTCCTCTGCTTCCCACCTGTGGGAGACAACTGTTTGGAGTTAGGATGGGGTGTGCAAGGAAATTTTTGTGGTCCCACCTATAGAAAAGCAGGGAAGCACTCAGCATCTCCTGGGGGTCTGAGGAGAGCAAAGGACTATGAGGGTCCCTGAAATGCACACTCAGTTTTGGCATGGGAGGGTGAGAGGGAACTTCAGGGCATGCTCTGAAGCATGCTTGACCCTGTAAACCCATCCCTGGAAGGACCTCAGCACAGGCAGGTGATGAGAATTTAACCCCTCTGCAGCCATTCTGCAGGAGCTGCCTTCTGCATGTCAACTGGAATGGGCACAGGAAAAAAAAGATCATTGGCACCATGGCTGCTGTTTCTCCTGTGCTGTGTAGAAGACCCCCAAATTTTCATTCCCCACTGTTGAAGCTGACAGGATGCATTTAATAGCAGGTGAGGAGCTGGAGACAGTGCTGCACACGTGAAGGGGGGAAGTCGGAGCCTGGCAGGAGATTCACTCACAGCAAAAAGGCAGATTTCATCTTGATGCTTCTTTGCTCACATACTGCTGCAAATATGTGATTTTGTTGCTGTATCTCCTCTGTCTCAAATAAATATTGCACCTAGAAGGAAATTCAGAGAAACAGATTCTTTCCAGCCTTGTAAGAGATGCAGATTCACTTCGGGATTTCTCTCTCTGCACTGGCAAAGATATATGCTGTGCTTTCAAGGACTTTTTTAAATGCATTTTTGGGTTTTTCCACTTACAGGACAAAAGATTAATTGTATCAATAAAAAGACAATGTGCTATGTGAGTCAGTTCTGCTATACTGAGGTTACAACTCCTGTATAGGGTCAGCTCTCAGAGGTCCCAGTAACCCCTACAAAACACTTCACATGCTCAGGAGGAAGAAGAATCTCTGAGTTTCCTTGCAAAGACCATAGAAATAAGTATTTTCCATATGTCCTTGGGCAAGAGCTGATGCCCAGGTTATGAATTTTGAATATAGGCAGCTTAAATGGGCTGCAGTGCTGGTGCTCTCCCTTAGTTTGCTTAATGATATCAGATACTCTTTGGTGATTACACTTAGAAACTGGTGTTAAATCTTCTTTAATAAGAAAATTTATTTTGATTTTTCTGCATTTCTACCCATAATCTACTGATAAAATACCAAGAGTATAAGTCTCTTATACTGGCCTAACATGGTCACACTATTTATTAATTATAACGATGCAAGAGACAACTTATTTGAAAAATTTGAGAAAAGTCTGAAAATTAAAACAGCAGCAGCAAAACTCCCACAAAATGAAACTTGAGACACCACCATGTTCCTGGAGCTATTCCTGGAAAGGTTGTCATGTTTGTGTGAAATCCTGGGGAGGGAATGTATGCAAGCATTCTGCTCATCGTGAACCCCAAACACCCACAACACTGCTAGATTCAATGTAGTAATATGTTCTGAAAGAAGAAACACTGCAAGCAAATTGAACAACCCTTCAATGCTTTTTGACACCCAGAAGGGAAAGGTGCCCAGGGAATGTTGTTTTTTCCACCCAACACACCAGACCCACAGCAATCAACCACCAGGCTCCAAGAAAAACATCATGCCAGGTTGCCAACAACAGCAAAACCTGACCATGGAAGGGGGAAGTCAGTGTCTGAGGAACAAGGGGTTCTCTGTGGGATGGCTGCTTCTACTAAAGATGTAGCTATGGTCTCCAGGACCATAGACAGAGGCTCTGCCCTGAAAAATATTTATTTCTTCTTAGAAGCAGTGTTAATGAGCATCCATTTCTGCTGAGGAATGTACTTGGGGTTTGTGTGACAGGAAAATCAGAACATGAAATAGAATTCCTAGGTTGCTGCTCAAACTTTGTTTGAGACTCATTCCAATGGGATTGCCTGAATTGTATTAATTAGTAATTATTAAAGTAATTAGTAAAGGAATATCTGCAACAAAAAGTGTGCTTTATTCATATGCTCATAACACATGTGGTTTTATATCCCAGAGGGTGGCTGGGCACTGGAACAGGCTCCCCAGGGCAATGGTCACAGCACCAAGCCTGACAGAGCTCAAGAAGGGTTTGGACAATGCTCTCAGGCACTCTCAGTGACTTTTGGGCTGTTCTGTGCATGACCAGGAGCTGGACTCAGTGATCCTGATGGATCCATTCCAACTCAGCATATTCTGTGATTCTGGGGTTCCTTAGTATTTCCTTCCTGTCACTGATCTTGTAAGAGTACTGAAGGCTTGAAGACAAAGGATATTCCACCTCACATCACATAAATGTGATTTACCCTATGAACATACAGAGTGCCACCCTAACAACACGATCAGAGTGTGGGCTTAACCTTAAACCCAGGAAGGCACAAAACTGGGCAACTCATTACCTAAATCATGGTGCAAACCCAGACTGAACCACCCAGTTCTCATCAGGCATGCATAGAGTGCTTTCCAGATAGCTGGAAGACTATATTCTTCTTAGGGCTAGCTCAAGGCTCCTTGGCTGTTTTGCTGCCTCAAGGATGAGGACAGAAATAACAAATGCAGACACAAAGCAGAATCACAGTGAGAGCCCTCCAGATCCAGCCAGCACTGCTCCCCCTGGCTAAACCAAGCCAGACTGATTTTGAAAAAAACTCTTTCTTCTTTATTATCTGCTTGATTGGAGGGTTTTTTAGAAATATTGCTACATATTGCATTATTGTTTTTCCTCTAGAATCTGAAATGACTGGCCTGTCTTTATTGGAACAGATGTTCTACGGCATCAAAATCTTGTATTAATTAATTGTCTCCCTGCAATTAATCATTGTGTCCATTCCTATAGGCAGGTTGGACAATTGTGGTTTACAGACCTGGGCAGCCTTCCACATTCAGCTCACTGGGGGTATGAAAAACACAAGCAAAGAAATAATCTGGTACATAACAAATATCTAACAGGGACTGGCATGGAGTCTATTCCATCAGCTCCTGCATGTGAGCTCTGAAGAATGAAGGCCCAGAACACTTGCCATGTGGATTTTATTAATGATCATGAAACAAATCAATGGAGATTCTGACACAAGAAATTTGTGCTGCTCTGGAGGCAGCTAAATTATTCCACTTGCAATTTATGCTTAAGATTTGCAGTCTCTAAGAGATCTCAAAGAAAGCCCTGCTGGAGCTAGAACCAGAAACCAGTTGAGTATCACATGATTTTTGGGTATGATGGAAAATCTTTCTCGCTGCTGGGTAGAAGAGAGTTACTGAGTTTAAATATTTCAAGCTGCAACCATATGAAGAAAGACATTCAGACATGTTTGTCTTTGCTTCACGACACAGGAAGAGAGAGAGAGAAAGAAAGAAAAGAAAAAAAAAGGAAGAAAACTATCTGAACTGTTGTCAAATTGTGCTAAAAGGGCTTGCTACTGTTGTTAGCAGAGGCTGACTCGGTGTAAAGAGAATGCTTTAAATGTGTGAATATATTCAGCACATCTGCATATGAGCCCCAGTTGTTTATGGTGGCTGCCCCCCAGGACAGACACTCCCTGCAGCCAGAGCTGCATGAAGCTGCAAATTCTTCTTCCCAGAGGGAGCACATCTCCTTGTCTCCAGCAGAGACGTTCTGCAGAGATGCTCTGCCAGCTCAGAGGCAAAGGCAGACACATTAATGATGTATTAGTGCACCAAAAACTGTTCTAGGATTCAAAGCTGCACTCCAGTGATGTAGTTTAACCACAGGAGGCTTGTGCTGAGTATTGAGGTTACACAAGGATTTTTCTTTCAGAAGTAATCTCACTCTCGGTTTATTTTGCTTGGTTTCAGTGTTTTGTTGGATAACTTAGGAAATTGTGAGTTAGTATTTTTTTTTCTCAGTTTTGGGTTTGATCTGAAAATTTCTAAGAAATTTGTTTCAGGTCAGATCAAAATATTTACATTTACCTGAAAAATGTCACAGCAAAACTCTAAGAAACAGATAGATAGATAGATAGATAGATAGATAGATATAGATATATAGATATACATATATATGTATACATATATATATACATATATAGATAGATAGATAGATATACATATATCTATATAAATAATTACATTTTATATAAGAGTTAAAAAGTCATATTTGACCCAAAACTCCAATGCTTTGTATATAGTTTTCTGTTGAATATAGTTTTCTGTTATATAATCAGGCCTTATATTTTAAGCAAAATTTGTGCTGTTTAAATGGAAAACACCATGTTTTGTGGAAACTTTTAAAAGTAATGTAAAGCAGTGAAAAAAATTATTTTGTTTCAAAAATAAATAATAAATTAAAAGCAATTCTTCAAGAACCACGAGGTTTTTTTCAGTAAATTAATTGTCAGTATTTTTTAATTTTTTCCCTTTGCTCAGTTGGTTGCTAATTAACAGCAGTGAGAAATTTCTGCTACCACAAAGAGGAAAGGTCATAAAAATTGCTGTGATCACTGTTGTAAGCACTCAGCACAAGTCACTAATAATTGTAATGGTCTCAAGAAAAACCACAAGTTAGTCCTGCCTTACAGATGGAAAACATGGGGCACAGATCCTGAAATCACCTTGCTGTGGTCATGCAGGACATCTAAAATTGATCAAGTAGCAAAGCCCAGGAGGAGTGGAGCTGTGGGGAGAAAAATCTGAAGAGGTCCACGATATTTGTGCTGGGTTCAAAGCCCCCACATGGATATTCCTTGCTGTGTGCTCATTTCTAGTCTGAGCCCATAAAGCTGGACCCACATTCACAAGCAGAGTGCATCAGGTGCATCATGCTCTGAAAAGGCCACATGGTCCAAAGCTACTCCCCAGTGGGACCCAAAAGTAGAGAAATGGACAGGAAATTAATTTCAAAATACACTCCAGTTCTTCTTGAAGACGTTAATGCAGATACTGCATTGTGTGTCCTAAGAGAGCCCAGGTCTCTGAAATGCTAATTCTGGACTCATATAATTTTCTCACTTCTGACTTGCAAGAGGTCTATTGTGAAATGGTTTGAGTGTTTCAATAGTTCTAGCCAAAAAATGTAAGTTTCAGGAGTAGTCACAGTCTCAGTCAGTCAACAGTTACTGCTCATTGCCAGAAGAGGTAGCCTGTCCCAATTCTGCTTTTCAAACACAGTTTTCTAGGTGACATCACCATCATCATAATTATTTTTAAATGGGTTTGAAAGCACATACCAAGAAAATAATAATAGCTTAAAAATTGTACTGATACAAAATCAAATAGCCATGAGTGAATCAAGAATGAGTTCCAACTAGAAATCGAAAAACTGGTTCTGATTAATTAAAAAAATTGAAACTAAAATAGCTTACATAGAAGATAGTGGGAACTGGGACCTCCAACTGTTTTAAAATGAGGATGACATGTTAATGGGATTGTATAGAGAAGGGGTTAAGACACAGGATTGCTGTATCAACCCTAAAACTTCCAAATTCTCAATATCTGCAGAGCAGGGAGTGGATCTCACTTGTTAATAGTGCTTGTTCACACCCTATTCGTTCTGCACTTACACATGCCTCAAATCTCTCAGAGTAGCAGCAGAGTAGGGGTGTGAGAGCTTCTTTTGCTTTTTTGCATGTCTTTATACACACACAACATGGGTTCTGAAGGGCTGGTCTTTTTCCACCTTCTTCTGAAGCACAGGAGCTTGTCCACAGGAGACAGTGCAGTGTGTGCTCAGTGATATTAAACCCCTCCAGGTGGCCATCTGTCACTTTTCCCCCATTAGTTCAGGGTTAAACTCATCATCTGGTTTGAAATCAAACCTACTTTTCTACAAATCACTTTGCAACAATCATTGTTTCCTGGCTGACTGTTTTTAGTTTCTTTGCTTTCCATCTTTTTCCATTGCTTGGTATGGGCTCCTTTTCAGGGCAGTCTGGGATTTTTCCCCAGCTAAAACTTCACCTTTGGAAGTCTTTGGACTCTGGAAATGCCCTCAGGTGTCCTGTGACACACTATATTTGGAGGTTTTGGTCTTTCACCACATTTCTTCAGTTTATTTTGTAGCAGGCTAAGCAGGCAATAAATGTAAGATTTATTTATCCCCAAAGGGATGTTGGGACAACTACTTAGAGTTTTGACCATGACTCCTTGTCTGCAGTGAGTGGAGATCCAAACAGGACTGAACTCTGGCCAAACCCAGGCTCTGACAGCAGGTTTGTGACACAGGGCAGGTTTTTAAATTTCTAGGTACACCTATAATTTCTTCTGGGAGCACCACTGTGTGACACATTTCACCTGCAAGATACAATCGGAAGGAGAAGCCAGTGAGGAGTGCAGACCATGACTGATGTTAAAGGGTTATAGTAGTACAGAGAAAGGGACCATCTCCTCTTTACATTTCTCATGGATTTTGCCAGTGGTGGATGTTATCAAAGTCCCACTGAGCACTTGGTGCACTTGCATTATTCAAATCATGCACTTTTTTGTGGTAAACTGTTACAAGGAGGAAGCAGGGATGGGTAAAATGTGCTATGTAAACAGTGTGTGGAGAAATTATCAGTATGTACACAATGATAATATTAGGCAGTAAAGGTGCTACCAAAATTGATTGATATGCCTTAATAATGCCTTTTCACTTTCCTAAGGGAGTCAGAAAAAAATGGAGCCAAGACTGCTCTGTGTTGGAGATGATACTTTGTAAGTTCATATTTCTTTTCAATCACTTTCTAGGAAAGGATTTTGCACTGAGGGTATAATCTCCTCTTAAAGAACTCTCCTAGTGCACTTCCCTTTATGAACCAACACTGGCTGTTATTAAAATACATATTTATTTACATGGAACTGAAAACACTCTTGTTTCATTTGGCTCCTACAAGTATATGGTAATGGTAAATGTATCAGGTCACTGTGCTCTTTGCATGAGATTATCTGTTTTTAGATCCTGCTCCCAAAAATAGGAGTAGATTAGAGCAAAATATAAGTAGCAAAATGCAAAATGCTTCAAAATAAAATCATTCTTTTCCAACTGTTTTGTTGGGGGTCTTTTTGTTTTGTTTGTGTTTGTTCCTTGTGGGTTTTTTTGTTGTTTTTTTTTAATGAGTTTTGCCTAAGGGTTTGATTTCATAAAAATTAGATGGGTATTCTGAAGTTTTTGCCAGCCAGAGACTTTTATTGCAGGGATGAAGATTGAGATCTTCAAGCTGAGCACTTGTGTTCATAACAAAGAATTAGCTTCCCATAATGGTAATGTCTGTACAGAATCATAAAAATTCTGAAGGAGAAAAAATAAGGTGTGATTCTGTCAGTGTAAACAGCACTACCAATTTCTCCAAAGAGCCCAACCCTTCACAATATCTAACTGCCCTTAAACCCAAGCCTGACAGCAGATTCCCAACTTTTTGCCAGCTGAGCTTACTCAACTCTTCAGACTGATGCCCCTGCTCATCCAAACCAGTGGGACATTCCTCATTTCTAAAGAGTTGAGGCCAGGAAGGCAATTCTGACAGTGGTACCTGCTTGGCACAGACAACCTCACCCAGCACCACCTGCAGCAAATTTACAGCTTGGGCTGAGTTCCCTGGGAAGGTGGTGTATATATATATATATATATATATATACCCCCAAGCATGGGTAGAAGTCTAAATGACCACAACAGAAGAGGGATGAGAAAAGAAAGAAAAGCATACTTTAATATATTTATGTCCATGAGTAATATCTCTCCCATCTCTATCCTTTTTCTTTTTTTCTGCTGCATTACAGAGCTGGCTTTTACCAGCAGCTTCTCCTCTAGCTAGGGTAGGATTTATACAGTGAACAGCTTGCCTCTTTGCCTTGGATAAATGAGACACAGCCTAGTAATAAAAACAACTTTAATCTCTCTTTTTAAAAAAGGGCCCCCTACGATATCTCCAGACTGCTGTTTCCATCAATATGGCAAGTTCCAGTTGCTTTCCAGAAATCAAAATGTACTGTGTTGACATCATTAAGATGAGTAAACTGATATTTCATAAACCTAAAGCAATAGTTCAGCTATTATTTTTCTTTCATTACTTATGGATCCTCTTCTATTTTTACATGATGTCCCCTTCAGAGAGTTGCTGGATTAATTAGTCTGTAATTTGCTGGGTCATTTGATTTACCCTTTTAAATTGTGACATAATATTAGCTCTGGCATTCCTCAGCCCTCTTGCTCCAAGATTTGCCAGAAATCAGTACAAGCAGTTAATAAATCTCCTCAGGCAACACTTTCAGTGCTTCTGGATACAAGCACTGTAAATCCTGAGATTTTAAAATGTTTAACTTCAGTGGTTGCTGTTTAACATCCTCCCTAATTAAGAACAGAAGAGGAAGTGTTACCACACGTGTTCTTAACATGAAACCATCATTCCCCTTCTCTCTGGGCAAAGAACAAACAATTATTGAACAGTCCTGAGGCAAAGCTTTTGGGGAGAAGAAATATCTTTGTTGGACTATCAAATAATTTTGATCATGCTGATAGCAGGTATAATAAAAGATTTTACCACTGCCTGAAAAATCTGCCTTTAGCCTCTTTTATCGATAATCTGAATTTTATGTTAAATTTAAGAGCCCCACATTCCAATTTCCTATTGGGAATGTGTATGGATGTGTATACACACCTATTTGGTTTCACTTACAATCACTGCCCTTCCTTCTCATCAGCAGGAGGCTGTGGCCTGATTTTCCCCCACTGCTGAATTGCAGAGGCTTGAAATTTAATAAACATTTCCTGAAGAGTTTTCTATTACTGTGTGTACTCTGGGTGTTTCACTTTGTCTCATTATGATTTTGTCTTTTGAGAATTGTCTCTTTTTAAAGCAGAGAGGAAGCAGGAGAGGAAATTGCTGGAAATGTCTGCCTTCCAGTCAGGATCAGCAAATGCAACTGGGGTTTTCCTAATGATATTTAAAATACATTTGGGTTTTTTTGTGCTTAGAAAACTACCTGTCATATTTAGAAACTCTAAGGTTATGGTGTGAATTGAAGAATGTACATGTGCTTCAAAATTTTACCTCCTTTGCTTATTCCCTCACTTAGGTTATAAGGGGATGGTGGCCTCTTGGTGACCTCCCAGCCCTTCTGTATCTATCCTGTGACCATCAGCATGGAAGAACTCTTAGCCTTTCAGAAACAGGTCACTCTGGGGTACAAATGGCCTTTTTGACAGAGAGAGCTGCTTCCAGCCTATCACAAGCACCCAAAACACACACCTGTGTGCCCAATTTAATGTTCCTACTGAGGTTATGCCCAGTATTTGGGCACTCCATGCATTTTGGGCTTCCAACCATCTCCCAGTAACCCCAAGGGCATCCAATTTCTTTTCATATGTAATTCCTCTTATTTATTGCCCAAGATTCTTGTGTTGGCAGGAAGGCTGCTGCAGATCTACTTTTCTTTAAATGCCTCAGTGCTCTGGCTTTTTATGCTGCTGTAACCTTAAGTAACACAACCAGAGCAAACATGCTGTGTTAGTGCTCCTTAATTCTCTCTCATATGGGGAGAGAGAAAAATCTTTGGGGTCACTTTGGCCAGGCAGCTCCCCAGAAGATGGACAGCTGTGTCAGACCCAAGGCACACATCTTCCAGCCACTCCCCTGCCACCCCTCTGGTGTGCTGCCACCCACAGCTCTGCAGTGCCAGGGATGAAACTCTCCCTGCCTCACTTAGAAGGCATTTAAAAGTAATGGTGTAGCCAATCATGCCCAAACCCCTTCTTAAATACACTTCCTCCTGTATCTTCATGTTTCTAATATACATTTCATGATGCTTAAGCCCAGCTGTCCCCTCCTCCTCCCAAGTGCATTCACTGCAGAAATCTTCTGGATGCCCATATAGCACAGTGACATGGACCCATTACACTGAAATTATTAACAGTGCTGGTTTTGCTGACAACTATTTGTGCAATTCACTGCTGTAGCACATAAGAAGTGCCTCCAGCCCCATTAATCACATCATTTCCCTGGGATGTGATTATGACCACCAGGACACGACCTGCTTCTCCTCTAATATCTGCAGGTTATGAGCAAGCCACCTTTATCACCATGTAAACTCACAGCATCAAGAGGGGCCTGAAGGACTGAATATTCATTCTGTACTACATGAAACCCTCATGGAGAGCTCCACCCTCCCCCAAGCACTGCTCCTCCTGGTCTCACTGCTGTTATAAATAACCTGCATGCTGGCTCTGCTGCCTTCACAAACTGGTGCTCCTCAGGCAGCTCTTCACAGCCTTGGGATGAGCTGCAGAGATCAGCTGCGGGTGTGCAGCCCTCAGGGATGTACTGTTGTCAGCTCTTCTCTCTCTTTTTCTGCAGGGGAGAGGAAATTTGACAAGTCCATCTAGCCCTGATAACAAAGCCATGACGGGAAATGGAGTGAGAGTGGTGCAGGTTGCTGTGTTGTGTCTCCCTCTGCTCCCTCTGTGCTTATGAACCTATTTAAATTCTTTCTCGTGTCCACAGACCAAATGTGGCACACAGCACCTTGCAAAAACCTCCTCCTATTCCCATGGTGAAACATGGACAAGTGAGTGCAGAATATTGGCTGGGCTAGAGAGCCTGGCTCACTGACTGAGGCATCTTGCATGTTTTAGCAAAGCCACCTAGAAAAAGTGTTGGTGTTTTAAGGCAGCAGAGGGGTAAACATTCCCCTGGCTCTCTACAGCAAGCAAACTTTATCTTCAGCAGGACAGATTTGCAGATAATCAGTTCAGTGTGAATTCTTAGTACAACACGGTGGCCCTGGACAAATGCAGTCATTAAAGAGTACTGATAGAAGTGAGCTTAGATTTGCACTGTGCATGAGACTCACCCATCTGTGATGAAAATGCAGCATCTGTCACTCAAAAAAACTCCGAAAAGTTGGAAAAGATTCCAAGAAATTCCCTGACAATTACTGGGGGATTTGAAAGTATGCTTACAAGGAACCAACTCCAGGGGCTCCAGCTATTTATCCCATCAGGCCTCAGGGGTTACTTGGATAGGTTCTAAAAATTCCTATCTAGCAGTCAAATGCATCAAATACCAAATGGCTAGATAAAATGGTGCTAAAAATGCAGTACAATTTTTAAACAAAAACTGTACGATATTTACTCACCAGATCAATTTCCCAAGGGTAAATTTGATTCTCCACCACAGCAAAATGTTGCATTAAAGGGGGAGGGGTTGGTTTGGATTCACTTAAAATTCAAGTAAGAATTAACTCAAGCCAGTCTTGTGGCCTTGATGGTTGCTTTGGGCTTTCCAGTGTGTGGAATTCCTGTTCCTGACCTGCAGAAGAGGCAGAGGGCTGTCCTGCCACAGCCAGCACAGATCCCTCCATGGGAAACCTCAGCAGGCACAGAAAGAGACCCCAGGCACAGCCTCCCCCTCTCCTGCCACTGCAGGGGTGCCCCTCCAGGTCAGGTATGAGTCTATTCACATCCTCACTCCCTTTTATTTCCTTTCCTTCAATACACAGTGCTCTGACACTTCCAAATTTACACCCCATGGGGCTCAGCTCCTTCTACACCTACCACACACTGGCACATTTTTCCTTGAAGAGGGTAATACAGATCTTTTTTCACTCTGCATCCCTGCCTATAGCAACAGGCTCGGGTTTACAGCTTCTGTAAGAAAACCAGACAACATAAAAAGGCAAATAGCAAAATTGCCTGTTCATTCCCATTTGACTATTCCTGGGGTGACAGGTGGCAGGAACACTCAGCTGTCCTCCCTCTCCTGTTTCCCTGGGTAGGGCAGGGCCCCCCTTTTTAGGGTCCTGTTTACACACACACACACTCAGGAAGGTCAAAGCAAACCTACTGCAGGCAGGAGACCATGCACATAATTCAAAGCACATTCAGGAAGATGCTAAGGTGGCTGCAGGGTCCTTACACATTGGCTCTGCTAAGATTTAGCTGGCATGACAGAGGACATTGCCTTTTCCACCTGCCTGTCCTCTCTGTTTTTTTCCCCAGCACTGAAGCAGAAGTGCAGGTGATGGGGAAGTTCTAATTCCTGGTGCCACAGTTCATTGCCTCGAGAGTTAATCCAAACTGCAATTGATTGTGTAAGCAATTAATAAGACAGAGTGATAACTGCAGCACTCACTGCAGAGAGGATGAAGGCAGGCCAAGTTATGACCCTGCTGGAAGAAGTCTCCAGCCAGAGGAGGGAGCAGCCTGATAATCAGTTAAATCTTCCCCCCATGAATCACTGCAGTTTGTGCAGCAGAGTCTTTAATTCACTATAATTTAATTCTCCAAGGCATAAACCACAGAGATCTACAGCCACTTAAAACTCCTGAGTGAGAGCATCCAGGCATGCTATGAATTTTCCCACATCTTCACACCTCCAGTTCAATTTCTGCCTCTCACACAGACGTGGACCCAGAGCCATTTAACTGCTCTGCAGGCTCAGACTCCTGCAAACTCCCAAGGAGGGGTCTGGCCATTCAATGTCTCATCACTTTGACCAGAAATGGGGTTTTTTAAAACCTCAATATGTGACTCCTGCCCTGCTTAGCTGATTACATCTTTTACCAGCCCTGCTGAGAGGTGCATTTTCCCCTGTTCCTGTGATTAGGTGGGAAGTACTTATCTTTCTCATTTGGACTTGATATTGTCTTCTGCAGGGATTTTTGAGTTGATGTAGGTATACAGCAGAGTTCCAGTTGATACAAAAATGTAAATTTTGAATGCATGTGTTCTTAAAAATTGAGTATCCTTAATAAAGTATGGATCATCAGCACTTCTGGTTTTCCATATCACTAAAAACTCCTGTGAAGACTAAGGCAGCAAGGTTTGGAATTATATTTTAATCATTATGGGCATTTTATGTAAGAATTGTTGCTGAATACATATCTAAACCTACCTGGGTTTTAAGGATCACATCTAATTTGTCTTTTATTCAAAGTTAATTAATATTTATGTTTTCTAGAAGGCTAAACCTAGACTTTAAGATGCATGAATTCTTCAAATTTAAAACTATAACTTGCAAAGTTATCCTTGTCTTGTCACAGAAAGTTGCTTCTTTTAAACTGTACATTCTTCTTCCCTGTACACTCCTCTATAGGGAAAGTATAGAGGTGGTGAGGAAATGTTTAACTCAAATAGAATTTCATCAGTCTTGGGCAAGTTACTATGCTTTTATGTTTACTTCAGAAATTTGGGTTGGATATTCGATTGTTTACTTTTAAGAATTTTTTTCATTCATCAGCAGTATATCACTCTGAGCTTGTAGAAATTACCACAATGCAAAAGTGGCTGATATGTACCAGTCAGGAATTTACAGTCATGTATGTAAATCCTGCACTAATGCAATGAGTAATTCTGTCTGTTCTTATCTGATCCCTTATAGGAGAGGCAATGTTGACACTAAACCTGCAATATCATTTTAGAAATGTGAGCTGCAATTGAAAGGCAATCAGCAAACCAGGTTAATCAGCTATTTCCAAATACCCTCAACTGATACCTTTCCTCTGAAAATCCAGTGCTGGCCTACAAGAAGAGGAAATATAAATTGGCCCATAATTGCCACTGATGAGCAGCTGATGAACCTCAGACACTTTGCAGGAGAGCTCTGTTGGCTCATCAGAGCCACAGCAAACTCCCAATGCCCAAGCAGTGCTGGAGAGGATCTGTACCACAGCAGCACTTCTGCAGCCCTCACCCTGCCCCTGCTTTTGTCTCTCCAGAGCTGAGGACCCCCAGGCTGACATTTTCTGTAGGGTGGGAGCAGGGACTGAGGACAAGTTTGGGCAGTGCAGGCTCACCCTTCATCTCCCTGCAGTTATTCCTGGTCCTGCTGTTTAAAAAGCCTTCAGAGCCCAAGAACCAACCCTCTCTGGAAACAAAGACTTCAATTTTGTCCTGATTCCACCACAGCTCCCTGCTGACAGATATTGTGAACAAGCTCCTACAACTTGTCTCCCTTTTCTGATTAAAAGCATTATCTTTATGTGAGGCTAGTATTTAAGGCATCAGATTGGAGCCCAGCCATGGCTAAGTGACAGTGCTTGCTAGATAAGTATCCTGAAAGTTTTGCAGAGGGTTTGCTCTCCTGAAACAAGCTGTAATGATACCATAAATAAAGAGCAGCACATGGGAGGGCTCAAATTGGATTTCAGCCTTAGCTGGGTGATAAAAGGGCAGCACCTTTTAACTAGGATACAAAAAACCTTTCAGTAAGGGGTCCTCCAGAAATTAAATCCAATAAACACACACAATTAAAAGAGAGAGAGAAAAGTAGAAGGCTGTGCAAGGACAGACAGTTTTCCTAGGGAGAGTGGAGATAATAAGAGAATATGTAAATTATCCAGTTATAAGAAAATACACGTGAACACATCAATCACTTTAAACCCTAATCCTCAAGTAAATTCTAGTCTTTTTCTTACTTCTTAAAATAGAAGCAGATCTTTAACCACGTCAGAGGAGTAGATAATAACCACCAGGGATTCAAAGAAACTTGACTACCAACAGTAAAATTCTCCTCTCTATAAGAAAGAGCAGAAGTTTAGCTTTCCAAACATAAATAGGGAATGGCATAGGGGAAACCATAGTCTGCCTGAGGGGAATATTTTTTCTGGGTAGGGTGGTAATAGTTTTTTTCAGCCTGTATCACTCAATTCATTGGTTCTCTTCTTTCATGAATTTGTCTCTGGCTTTACACTGAACTAGATCTCATAAACAAAGGTGATCTAACAAAAAATAATACACTTTACACTAATAAAATCAAACATTTGAAATGTTGTGTGGGAGAGGAGAAGCACATCTGTGGAAAAAAGAACTTCTCCCCCATACATCCATATAAATGAATGTAAATATAATGTAAAGAGAGGTCTACCACTGTTAAGCCTTGTCAATGAGATCAGAGACAGGGCCCTGCTGTCTGCTCCTTAAAGTATATTATTTTTTGTTGGATCACCTTTGCTCATAACATGGCCATTGAGAATTTAATGTTCTTACATATTTCACTGTCAGACTTTATTGCACATTCACGAAGGAAAGTAATTTCATCAAGTGATAGACTATGAACGATACTAAATATAGATTTATTGGAAATTCTGGTGGAAGGTAAGTGAATTCTTTCTGCCAGCTGGAATAGAGAGCTACAGCCAAGATATTTTCTTACCTGTCTATCATTCTCAGTGTAAAGAAAATGATGAGTGCTAGTTCTAAAATCAGATTATCACAGCCATGCCTATAAGCTTATTTTTCAGTACCCAGTTTTTTGCCTTACTTCTGGAAGAAAGTCAGTTTTAGTCTGTAGACTAAATATTTGGTGAGAATTTACTGATTACAGCAAATTCCTGGGGGAAAAGAAAAAACTTCCCTTTGCAATGAAGTCCAGTTTCTGCATCTATACAGAACATAATAACATATATGTTAAGATAGCAACATAGTACAATATTAAAAAGTTGGCACATGTAAGGATGACCATGGCTCTGAACTATCAGTGTGTGGTTGTTCCTTTTGCAGAAAGTTCAGCATTCACTGAAGTTTGCTTTGGGCAGCATTTAAAGTGAGGACAGGACTGATTCCAGTAGGTTAAAACCCAAATTTGATAAATTTAATGTTTTCCTTCTAATACACTATGGGCTTATTTTAAAATAATCCCCAGAATATTTTATTTCCTAATTTTTCTGCTGCTGCTTTCTTTTTACATGCCCTGCTCCACCAGCTGATGCCTCACATGTTTGCATTCCTGCCTTGCAGCTTCACTCTCCACGGGCTATTCCTAAAACAAGACACAGCTCCACACACTGCACTGTACCCAGTGGCACATCTCTGATTCCCAGGGCCAGAAGAAGACAACTGGAACGAAGATGCCAAGTGTGGGAAACCAGGAAATCCCTCCTGCTGCCTTGGATGGGCTGAGACCCTGGCAGGGGGATCAGAGGGCTCACAGAGCCCAAGATCCTTCTGCCCTCGATCTCGAGCCATGGAAGCAGTTACCAGCTTTATGTGAGGAGTTACAAACCAGGGAAAGTAGAATAAAATGATTAGCTTATCACTGAGTAGAGAAATAGAATGTTAAGATTCATAGGATAAGGGTACAGGGGGGTCAAGATGGAGGAATCTGGGCCTGCACTGTCCTTCCTCCTTCTTCTTCATGGCCTCCATCTTCTTGGTGATGGTGGCACTTTGGGATTGGTTTAGAGTAGAAACTGACTGTCTTACATAGGTGATAGGTATTGGGAATCAACTGTAAATAATGTCTATGTAGTTTATAGTATAAAAAGACAAGAGAGCCTCGGGGGCGGGCAGTGTGCCTTGGGCTGACCTGCTGAGAGCATCTGGGCTGGGCAGGGAGAACATGTTAGAGATAAGAAATAATAAACAACCTTGAGAACGAAAGCAAAGCAGCTCTGACTCTTTCTTGGACCATCTGGCTGTGAAAAGAACTCTCAGGAACATCCCAGGCCAGGGGAAAACTGAGAGCCAAGTATTTCACAGTGCTCTATCATTTCTTTGTGGCCAGGCAGAAACATCCCTCTAATGTGAAAAGAGCTGCAAGACTCAGCCATGAGTCTTGTCTTTCCATGTGAAACTTCGCCTGGATGTGGCTGAAAATGCTTATGCAAACCCTCAGGAGATCAGAGCTTGACTTGAGAGCCCCTTTCTGCTTCTGGGGAAGAAATATCATGGTTCACCAAGGGTCTGGGCCCCCTGCAGTGCCTGAGGGATCTGGACAGCAGAGTTTCATTGCATTGGCAGCAGCCTCAGGGCTGGCCTTGCTGGGCCACCCAGGGGGCTCTTCAGCTCGTTGCCTCTGACAGTGACCAAGAGCAAAGGCTTCCAGGAGAGCACAGAAACAGAGAGGAGCAGACAGAACTGCTTCCCAGTCCCCAGGGATGCCTCAAGGAGGGATCCCTGAGCTGCCTCCCTCCCAGGCACTCTGCCTATCCATCTCCTTCCCACCAGAGTAGCTCTGGACTCACCAGCAAGCAAAGGAGGATCCCAGGCTCTTTTGTTTGCCCCTTTTTCTTCTAAGATATTTGCTTGAGATCTTCGTGGGCAGAAAGAGGGGAAGTTGATTGCTTGTATCCATTGCTGCTCTGTGGAGGAGAAAGTGGAGAATTACAAGGGAAGAGATGTTCAGTGGAAAGGAGTAGGTGACCCAGAACTAAATCACAGGGGACAGAGGTAGTGACATAACATGTGTGATAATCAGAGAAGAACTGTGAAATGGGAGGGGAAAAAAGAAAGAGAATAAGAGTGAAAGAAAATAGAGAAGAACAAGAACATAAGGTGCCATTGCTTACTCCAAAGCCAAATACTCCAGCCAGCTGTAGAAGGCATTTGTGGCTGCACCTCTCTTCACAGAGAGCAGCAGGCACAACCTTCCCAGGGTTTTTCCTGGGGAAAGTCTGTGAGAAAGCTCAGACAACGACGAAAACAATTCTTATCTTCTTTTGTTATATCTGTTGTTGGGAACATGTGGAAAGTGTTATGGAGATTATGCAGATTTCTTAATTGGTGATGGTTGTTTTGAGTGATTGACCAATTAGGTCAAAGCTGTGTCAGGACTGTCTGAAAGAATCATGGGTTTTTCTTTTAGTTTTAGTATAAGTGTAGAAATACTATAATATAGCTTAATAAAGCAACTGTTCAGCCTTCTGAAATCAGTGACTCAATGTTAATTATTCCCTGGCTGGGGGTCAGCCTACAACTATAGGCATTGTCACCTCACTGGCAGCAATACCCCACTCAGATTTTGATCTGTGAGTCAATTACCCATTTATTAAATTGATAATAAAATATCAATATATTGATAATTAGCTCAAGGCTATAAAAGTGAAGATACCAACTGATACAGATACACGGGGGAGTAATTTTAGAGCATCTTAAGGAATCAGTAGTATTTCAGGAACATGATTCTTTGTCTCTACTATCTTGTTATCTCCACCTCAGTTATGCACAGCCCTTGCACACTAATAGGTTTGAGGAAAAACTTGATGCTTTTGAAATGCAGAGAAGGAGGTTTGGGCCTACTGTTTTGGGTATTTAGGATGACATTCATTATCCAGCCCACTGTCCCATCATTCTTACTGCCTGTTATCATCTAGTTTGAAAAAACTATAAAATAGGATTATACATTTAACTTCTAAGAGCTAGAATATTTTTTTATTTCATTCCATTTTCATGAACACTCAGGAATATACCTGAGTGCATCTACTGTCATCCAACCCCCAACATCTACCTCAGATTTTATCACTTGAGTTAATTAACTTAACTTGAACTAAGTTACCACATTGATAAAGGGCTGGATGTAGATTCCAAACATCACTTCCACACCAGTAAAGCTGGTGATTTATCCACAGGCTCTGCCTTGGGCACCAAAACTGCCCAAACACCCCATTCGAAGAAGGAGCACCATCACAGATGGCTCCAGAGACCCTTTGATGGGTGAATGCCACCTGCTCATTTCCTTCCACCCCACCAATTTTACCTTTATCAGATGCTCTCTTTCCATGGGGATGGTAAATCTATCCCAAAGTCAGCATCTTTATTTGAGCCACAGCCAGAACTGTGAAAAGATCTCCAGAAGTTCACAATTCCTAACACAGCTCCTCAGCTAAGCCTGACTGGTACCACTACAGGAAAACACCAGTTATGAGACAAAGATGCACTAACCAAGTTAAGGGGAACAACTTCTTCTCTTTGAAAGTACTCAGGTGCTAATTTATTTTACCTAGGGCCTGCACAAGAAAGGGTTTGAGCTCCACCTGGAGACATTAGAGCAGAGCTAAAAGGAGTGACAGGTTGACAGAGCACCACACTGTCCTTCTAATACCCACCCAAGGATCAGGCAGTCAGATCTCATCCTTTCCATCTGTCACCATGACAGCCCAGCCATCCTCAGAGGCTTCCTTGAACTCTCACACTTCCCACACAATGGGGTCAAATAACAATTACTTCAGTTAATGGCATCTACAGCACACCTGATGACAGCACCATTTCCAACAGCACCCAGTGAAGAGATAAGTTCTGTGGAGAGATAGAGCCTGGTGCTCATAAACCAAACAAATTGCATAATGTAGGCCAAATAGCTGAAAGGGTGTCTAGTTGCCACATTTCACATCCACTGGGTAGCCTGGGGGCACATGCAGTAGCCACCAAATCTGACCTACACCCAGTCAGTGTCAGCTCACAGCCTGGGAAGGAAAAATGAATGTTGCAACTGCCTGACTCTGTCAAAAGGAGTTTAATTACCGAATTTTATCTGGGGGAGATGTGATCTGAGAAGAACAGAAGATGCTTAGAAGTATTTTCAAAGAGAAAGTGACAAACAAATCCTTGCAGGGAGGGATTAGGAAAAGGGAAGCAAATATGGGTTTGGCACAAGGAGAAAATGGGATGTGTGACAGGTTGAAAAACTCAGAGAACTCACATGAAGAACAGAGGGGAACATGAGGGTAAGAGCTTTAAAACAATATGAGGGTAGGGAGCCAAGCAACATAGAAAGAATAACAGCATAGCAACTTTCATGCTCTACTTTCCTCTAAATGCCAAAAAAAAGGATGGGGGTTTCTTGTAAGATCTTGGACCTAGGTGTCCTTGAATCCCACGGGGTTCCCTTTTGTGAGCTGGGCTTGGGAAAGCACATCCATGTGACATTATACTCATGTCCTGCATGTGCTGTATGTGCTGTGTCCCCACCCTTGGAAGGCCCCTGAGCCCCATCCTTGCAGCTCCACAGACTTAGATCTGGAAAATCCTTTCCCACATGTCCCAGACTGAGCTGTACACTGAAACCATGTTTCTAATTAGAGACTTAATCCCCGAGCATTCACCTGAGCTCTGGCCACATCTCTGTCAGGAAGGAAAATCGAGAGCTGCTCTCAGCAGCAGCTGAACTCCACCAGCCAGGGATCAGCTCTTGGGTTCAGGGTGGAAGAGGCTGCAAGAGGCAGGCAGAGAGGGACATGCATCAAGCACTCAGAGAGTTATCATCACCTCCATATAGTAAAATAGGCAGGACTTTTCAAATGGAGAAACTGGTCTATGGGGGATTTTGGCACATGTTTCACTACCAGGAGAGTATAAACAGAAGAGGGTGGAGAACACTTGAAAATTACATGGACTTTTCACCCTGCTGTAGCATGAACTGAAAATATGGATGGTAATTACAGCTCCCTGTATTATCCTAACTCTTACAAATAACAATTTTATTCCCACCAGAGAGAAGGAGGGATTGATTTGCAAAGTGAAGAGCTGAGGTTGGTTGATGGAACTTTTAAATTCAGGAAAAGACACGTCTTGAAAATCAGAAATTGGTAAATGAATGTAAATCCACATAAGACCTTAATTCCACTCAGTTGGAATGCTGCCTCAGGACTCCCTTATCACTTTGCCGTGACTCTGCTTTTGAACTGAACCAATCATGAGCCAACATTCCCAGACCTGCAGGCTGCCACTTTCTGCACAGACAGAGCAGCACAGCTGCTCAGCTGCTGAATGCAGAGCATTCTGTCCCTCCTGCAGCCTTTTGCATGCAAGGCCACTGATGCTGCACTTTCCTTCCTCTAATCACACCAGCGACCCCTGATCCCTCCCCACCGAACTGCTGGCACTCCCTTGGCCAAAAAAAAATGCTGTGCCTTTCTATTTCCACAGCTGTGGTGAAATTGGGAAAGGTACACCCATTCTTTCCAGGGAGCCACCAACATCTTTACTGGCACAGTGGTCAGGCAGAGGGTTGTGGCTTTCCCAGATCATTTCAAGTGGAGCTGCTCCAAAGTGCCTGCTCGCTGTGCAATGCAACTGCCTGCAAATGCAGCTGGTGTGCTTGCCACTGCCAGGTTCAGGGAGGCCAGCTCACATTTGCATGTCTATGCTTTGCTACTGAGCTTGCATAAATGTGGTATTTATAGGTACAGACCTTCTGGGAGGACCCAAGCTTGCTGAGATATTGGGCAGAGTCAGCTAAGTTTCTCATTTGATCTAATTTGAAACTTGCTTGTAAAAGAGTGTAGCAAAAAGTTTTATCACGTATTAAGCTGTGTGAGTTTGCAGGCTTTTTAGGACCTAATATATGGGGGAGGGAAAGAAGCAGAGAAGGGAAGAGCAAGATAAATTATAATGAAGTCTGAAATGAAGTTAGATATTTCATACACAAAGGAGATGGTTGTGCCAAACTACCCTTCTGGGCACAGTCCTTTCCTGATGCAGCATTTGCAGTTCTGACCTGGAGAGAAAGTTGAGATTTAAATTATTTCCTAATTAAATTAGGAAGAAGAGTTTAAACGCAATTTACATTTGTATTGCAGAAGAAGGGGCTGGAGGCATGTTTCAGTTTGAGAGTCTTAAGAGCCTGGGTTGGGAATTGCTGCTCTTGGGGCATGCCTGGTGTGTGATGCCCCAGGAGCTGTCACCTGGGCTGAGGGTATCACTATGCTGCCACAAGGCAAGCAAATTGATTTGGTCACTGAATATCCCACTGTCCCAAGCATCACCCACGGTGCAGGATGGTACTGGTGGTAATTTTTGGATTAGAAGCACATCACCAGTTTCCTGAGGGCATAGAGGGGAATTAAAGCCAAGCGCCTCCATCCTGAGAGTTTGTGAATAAAGACTCTTCTTTCCCTATAAAGCCTTTAAAAAGCATTTCTACCCCCAGGACTGCCCCCTTCTCTCTTCAGAGGCACTGTGTGATGTTTTGTGTCATGAAGCACAGCAATGGGTACTGTCTGTCAGGTCATGTTAAGCTAAAGGAGTGGCCTGCAGCAGAGACTCAGAGCGATTCCCAATAAATTGTCAGCAGACTGGAAAGCAAGAGTTGCCCATAATTTGAATTTCACGCCAACTCGTCACGGAAATCTTATGTGACAGTTTGATGTGCCCAAGAGCTTGCTCAAATAGATGCCTGCATCCTCAGAAATTCTGTATTAGCTGCATCCTGTGGCCCACATGGCTTGCTGGACACTCGCTGCACAGCTTAACATTGCTCTCCCAGCATCAGGAATGTTTAAGATTAAAGCTTCATCAGTAGTTTAGAGGGCCCAGCTCCTAATTGTAACAGCTGTGTAGAAGTGCAAAGCTGGAACTGAGCTTTAACTTGGCAACAGGAAGAAACAAATTGAGATGGTTTTGTCCTGGCTCAAACAAGGTGTATGCGTGCCATCCCTCTGGGCTGCCACTCTGCTTTAGGCTCTGGTGCTGCCCAGGAGAGCTTCTCATGGCCTCTCCAGGAGGCAAATACTTCTGCAGAATCTGCTCCAAGTCTGCAGGAGCTCTATCCAGCCCAGGTCATATCAAAATTCCACTATTCACACAGGAGAAGAAATGAAGGCAGTTCAGAACTCTGTCACCTGCTGGGAGAAAGCGCCAAGGTCGTTGCAAGGAGCCGTGGTCTCTACAGCCAGGGGTCTGTTAGCAAGGAGTTTCTTGTGGGTAACATGGCCTAGGAGAGCTTTTAAAAGGGATTTAAAGGAAAACAATGAGGGGGTTTATGAATTTTTACAGGAAGAGTGTTCAAGAATTAAAAGCAGCATGGGAGAAGTTGCAGCACCAATAAGGCAAAGCTGTTGGAGGCTGCTGCCTTGGGTAGGAGAGGCAGGAGTGACATCTTAATGAGAGATAATACTTAAGGGTAAGATCTGTCATTTGCTGGAGTGAGGACACGTAACAAGTGTATTTACTGCTTGACAGCAAAGGGAGAGCTGTGGAGAAAGACAAAATGAAATACATAGCCTAAGGGATTGGTTAAGAAAATTCTCTCTGCCACAGCACCAGGGACTGATACCTGCAAGACGTAAATAACGGGCAGTGCTTTCCCATTTTGCACACCTTACATGGATGGGAATGAAACTGAGGATCTTTCACTCAGAACAATCCCTGATGAATTCTGTCCTTCTCACATCATTTCACAGGACAGCTAGAACACCTCCAGGACACTCTGGTTTGTTTTCCAGACTTTTTGGGTTATATTTGTTCAGGCTTTTAATTCCAGCATGAGCAAATTCTCCAGGTTTCATTTGCTGCAAAGGAGCTACCAGTGGCTCATTCCAGCCAACATTTTTATTCACTGCAACCTGAACTCCTTTTTTGGCCACCAGTTGATCAGCTAGTTGAGGGAGAAAGCAAATCTCAAAACCATCAAGAAACTCTGACCAAAACATTCAAAGATCCTTCAAGCTTTGTACAACACCACCATAAATTCAATTCACGAGCCAAGTTAAATGATGATAGACTACTTAACCTCAGCTGGCACCTTTGCTGATCTTTTACTTACGGAAAAAATCCAGCAGCCTCATGAATAGACCTGAGACTGGGCTTCCAGGAACAAATACAGCACTACTGTTACTGCTGGGATGATTTCTTCTGCACCTAATTGTTCTTGGAAAATGAGACATCACGTGCACCCAAAGGTGAGAGTGCATGTGAGAAAAATGGCAATCTCTGAACTCTCCTGCTGACACAAGGCAGAAAATATGTGCCAGCTCTTTGTTCAAGACAATAAGCAGAGGGCAAGTGGCAACTCCTCATTTTTCCAGAGAATACAGAAGGTGTTTTTGTCTCACATTGCCAATGAACAGGTTGAATCTGATTATGATGCCTTGTAGAAGGCAGGTGGTATCTGCTTGGGGTGCCAAGGAACAGGTAAGTGGCATCTGCTCATCATGCTACCCAACTGTGAGTCAATTAACATTAGGGTGGATGTTTAAAATGCTTTAAAATGTTGAAATTAGAAGCCAATTATAGATTAAAAAAAAGAAAAAAAAGAATAAAAAATAAAAGTGAGATTTTTATCACTAATTGTTTATCTCTGACAGTTTGGAGACCATCTCACTGACATTCCTCAACTTATTGCAGGTTACTGCCAATTCCAAACTCCTTTAGGGACAACTCCTGCTAAGTTTTGTCACACAGCTGCACTGATGAACCTAAGAAACTGAGCTAAGGAGCAGTGTCTGTGGAGGCAAAATTCTGCAGGACTTGCAGAGGGTAACGTGGTCTGGGCCCTCTCTGCATCCCCTTTTTTTTTCATAGTTTTGACATCTAAAACCCCAAATGCTAAACATATCTCAGGCTTTTCCTTCATGGTAGTAAAAGGCAGAAGGCCATAAAGAGGGAACCCAGTGCTTTCTTAGTGACATGCACTCTCATAAATGGCCTGCAGACAAACTCATATCCTTGGACAGAACCTAATTTTCCCACATGCCCTCTTCCAAGAGCAGAAACAGTGTGAGAAAACTTCAGGCAAAATTATACTGAGCAACATTTTATTTTTTCAAAAATCAAAATTGAATATTTCCCTTGGTAGCCAAAGCTGCACTTCTAGGTTATTTAATTCTTTTCCAGCCCTACCATTTCCTTTCACCAGCTTCCCAAGCTGTTTCCAAAAGGGTGGATTCTCTTATCCAGCTTGTGTCCTGGAAAATGATAATTATTTGAGCACCTTGCTGTGCCTACCAGATCTCCCCTCTGTGTGTTTCAGCTCTGGCTGGGGCTCACCCAAACACCTCCCAAGGCTCATTTGGGAAGGGGCAGCTTGTTCCAGCCCCACTACCAATTGGCTTATACTGGGAGAAGACATTTCAGCAGACATGGAATTTAAATACAGGCCAAAAAGGAGTGGAACAAATGCTACACCAGTGATTCAGGTAGTCAAACTCTGCCTCTTCATGGCCAATGGTCCCTTTGGAGGCTGCAGGAGGCTTCAGCCAGTGCTGGAGGTTACTGGTGGGGAACAAAGCTCAAGCCCAGTTATTAATCCCATTGATCTTATAAGATCACACAAACTCTGTGCCAAGACTCTAGAGAAGCCCACTCAATTTCTGAGCCCCTAGAACAACCACCCAGGAGAAATATTTATTACAGTGAAAATAAACTCTCACAGACTCTTCCATTTCTACTTCAAAAACATGATTAAAAACTGGAAGCAGTCTCCCAGTTTGAAAGGTTGTATAAACCTTCACCCTTTTAATTAAATGTTTTATGTGTTAGCAAAACTACAATTATTTCAGGGGATGATTAAGGCCCTGACTTGTAATGTTAGCTCAGCTCACCACCTTTTCAGGTCTATAAGAACAGACAGAAAGTATAGACTGCTTAATTTTTTGAAAAAAGATACGAAAAAGTGAAATGACCTTAAAGCCTCCAGGTTCTGAGACAGATTCCTGCCTGACCTGTTCTTACACCTCTGCTACAAGCCAAACCAAATCTACATTTAATAAGGAAAAACACATTAAATTATACAGGTTCAGTCCACGATTAGATAGACAACCAATATAAGGCTAAATAGAGCTGACAAAACCAAGCAGAAGCAGCATTAGCATGTCCTTTTCATGAAACATCAGTATGCACCAGCTCTGGTAGTCTGTGATTTACAGTATAACTGAACATTACCTGAATTTGACAAACACACATTTGAGGCCATCAGCTCAAATGAATTTCAATGCCTTCAGAGGAATAACTCCATTTATTGTTCTTTTAGTCTTTGAATACACATGTCCTCATCGAATGAACTACACCAAGCGTTCTTGAATGTGATGTTTCCTCATGACTGTACAGCAATAATTATTGCTATGGAGTGGAAGCAATTCTGAAAGGTGCTTTGAAATTTTAAGGTGCCCATTATAATTACGTGTTCCCAGCAGTTTAGGAAGAAAACAGGTCCTTCAGCCTGACACCAGCTCCCTTCACCCCCTGCTCCCAGCCTCAGTGCTCTAAACACGCACAGACACACTCCAATAAACAGGAAACAAATCTTATTATGCTAGCAGGAGGTCCAGGGGCTCTGATTTTTAGATCTCTAAGATGCTCTTTGGGGACTGAAGGGGTATGTGAAGAGAATAGCAAGTTGGAGTACCAGTAAGAACTCCCAAAGGTATTTGAAATCCCTTGTATGAGCTGATAAGATCTTTGAGGAAGGGCAGCATATTGCTTCCCTTTTTGAGGTTTGCCTGTTTGCTGCACTGCAAGGTGTGCCACACATTTTGGAGGAAAGGAGGAGTGTAACCTGAGCTCTTGCCCAGAGCTGTTCCAAGCCATGGGTGCCTCCCATCAGCAGGATCACAGGGTACAAAAAAGTCCTTGGCCTCTCTTCCCTGTCCATAAAATACTCTTCCTGCTCCCTGCCTTTTTCAGGGGTGAGCAGAGAGAACAGGAGACCAGAAGCTGTCGTGGTTCAAGCTCTGTGGAAGAAATCACAGCATGAGTCAAGCTCTCCCAGCACTCCCAGAATTACATCTCTGCTTGCAAAGATAGGGCCAGTATTATGCTTGCACACCTCCCAAATACCAGAAAAATAAACTTGAGCAATCCAAAGCTAAATAGAAATAAAATGCAGGCTTTGTGCACACAGTGAATTATTTATATATAAAAAAAAAATCGTTCTTTGAGGGCTGCTGCAGCATTCAGCTTGGATTTCAGATAACCCAAAAAAAACTTAAGTACCCTCATTTATATTCTTAACAGCTTTTCATTGTGGCCATGTTGATTTCCCATGATGTTTGATATTGGCTACAACAAAGTTTTGTCTGGACAGATTAGTGCAAAAGGATTGTTCTTCATGCAAGCATACGTTTATCCCCACAAGAAAAAAATTCAGCCTGCAAACAAGATCATATGTGATTAATTATTTAGCAAATGCTATCTCCCAGTCTTCCCATTTGAGAATTTTAAATTACACAGCCAGAAGCCAGAAACTACTCAGTTTAAGGTAGATGTTCTGTTTCACAAAGGTAACAGGAGACAGTGAGACTGAACTGTCTGAAATCAACACAAAATCTTTAGACACTTAGCTCAGAATGGGAAAAAAAAATTTAAGAATACATTGACAGAAAAACCCTCTCATTTCAGCAGTGCCATGGCTGCAAAAATCCAGGAATGCTGATGCCATCTAAGTCATTACTGCAATATGGCACAACACATTTTTCTGCAGTCCTGATGGAAAAACAGGATTGTCACCCACACATTTCCCCACCTATCATTGCCAAAGGTACCAAGTCCTCTGTTTCCACATGCATATTCCTTGACACTGACTGTGACTTGAAGTGCACATGGAGCCACTTGCCAAGCCCAGCTGGAGAGAAGCCATTTCTCTACTCACCACACAAGTGGGCTGAAACTGCACAAGAACCACCAGGTATCTGCTCCCATCTCCCATGAGCTGCCAGATGGGTACATATCCAGGCACTGCCTGCACTCCTCACACTGGGAGTTGGTTTGTTTTCTCAGCCTGTACTACATCTGTACCAACATCTGTTCTGCAGGATGAACCTGCTCACCACGTCCTGCAGAAGTTGGATCTTGCTGCCCCAAGGCTGAAACTCAAGGGATTTTTCTTGATGGTGACCCTCAAATTCATCTCAGACTAAACCACCTGGCAGAGTTATCTGCATTAGTACTTCTCCACATTCCCTAATCTGATCTTTTTTTTTTTGGTTTTTAACTCACCAAATAAAGCATTCCAGATGAAAATCCTCCTCAGTGAAAACATGTCATGGCTGTGTAACTCTGTGCTAGTAACCTTTGTGATAGTAACCACCTTTGTGGTAGAAACTACCTCTAACTCTGATAAATGAGATCAAGGATTATATGTAGAATGGTTTTATAGTCAGGGAAAAGGATGACAGTCTCAGGATATTAAAACTGAGTTTTGATGTTTTTTGTTTCTGTCTCAGCAGTAACTGCCTCTTGTCAAAAATCCTGGTTGGTTGTCATCCAGTGTCTATTTCCCCTATAATTTGAACTTACCAGAAAATTATGTGGATTTTTAAAGCTGTATGTTTTCACTTCAGTCCAAATTCTCATTGATAACTGTGAAAATTAAATGCTTCTTGGGTGACCACTGATGCTTTACAGGAGCTTCTCCAGAAGGCAACTAACCAACCATTTGACTTAATTCCTCTGTCACCACTAGAAACAGCTGTTCCTTTCACTGGTTAGGATGAAAGGCTAGCAAAAGCCCATTCTTGGGGGGAGAAAAGTTAAGAAAAAAAAGCTTACCTCTTGAATAAATGGTATTGGGGACAGAGGTTTTCATAACACCTTCAGAACCACCAGTCAATTTCCTAAAGTACCTTAATCCCATCTTATTTCTTGGGGGGACGGATGGTCACAGAAAATAGTGGGGGGTTTTAAACCCTTTAGCAAGTGTTCTTGCTGCCCTGTGCAAATATTGCTACTATTCAGGTAGTTTCCCCCCCATTTAAGCCAAGAAAATGGTTTTCCTCTGTAGGAGCAAGAGGGAAAGTTTAGCTGATGTCTTGAGACCCATCAGCCATGATAAAACTGATCCCCTCCAGTGGTTCACTTCAGGACACCAGAGCACTCCTTAGACATTTGAATATTACTTCTGCAGGTCTTAGAATAATTCAGTCTTTTGCCTTTCTTCCCCTAAGGCATATTTAATATATCCTCTGTGCAAGTCATTCAAAGGCTCCCAGAAATTACTTCAGAGCCTGTGTGAGGCTCACTGGGCTGCAGAAACTGGCCTGAGGCCATTCCACCTGGTGCTGTGATTCTGCCTGATTTTGCAGTCCAAAATCCACGTTGGGTTGGTAACTGATGGGAATATGTGTCAGTGTGGATGCACAACAGCTGTTGAGGAAACTCCTGTAAGCAGAATGGATCTTAATGCATTACAAATTTTATTTGCTAAGTTTTAACCCACAGCTCTGATGAGGAGGTTTCTTCCAGAGCGGTATCGACTCTGAATATTTCTGTTTGTGGCTTTTCTGCAGCCCACAGACATGTAAAAACCACGTCAGCCTGCTGATTTCTTTGTGGTTTCAGCAGCATCTACGGGCTGTTTATTTGGAAAAGGATTTTGCAGTGGTTTTGAGGGAGCCAGCCATCTGGACACCCTCACTGAGCACTGAACACTTTATAAAAAGAAGACAAGTAGCAAGAGGCATTCCTGAACTTCCAGCATGCTGCTTGACAAGAGCTGATCTATCTGCAAGATGTGCCTATAGGAACTATTTGCACATTCTCCAAGGTCACACACAGGCACCTTGATCCAGGCCAAATTCAGGCACTCCATTATCTTCGTATATTAACTGTAATTCCTCTCAAATATTCCTAGATTATCCCAGTTTATCTGGAGCTGGGTCACAAAACTGAGATGGAAACTGAGCAGCCACACTTGACTACTGCAGTGTCAAGGAAAAGCAAGGAGGGTCCCCACAGATTGTTTATTCCTCGTTCTCCTGCAGAAGGAGCAGGGATTCATGGAGCTGTGAGATGATCTCCACCCACATGATGAGGAGCATGGCTGGATGATACCAGCTCAAGGCACCTCAACACTCAATTCTCAGACCCAGAAAGGCTAGAGCCTCCCTGCCCCCTTGAAAAGCTGTACTCCCTCCCCACCTTTGCCAAGCAGATTTCCAGTGGCTCTGGCAACGAGGGCACCACCAGGTGCCTAGAAAGGCACAGGAGCCACACTGACAGAAGGCTGGAGCTTGTGCAGCTCCAGCTGGGAGAAATAGTCTGGGTGTGCTGAAAACCAAACCCCCATGCCTCCATCTGGGCATGCAGATGGGGATGTTTTTAACCTCTTTCCCTGAATTGCATTTTATGATCAGTAAAGTGGAGTTATTGCACGTCCAGGTGAATGGCATAAAAATAAGTACCTTAATATTTGTGAAGCATTTAGGTACAGTAGCAATGAACATTAAAGGAGAGCCCAGGAGGAAAATAACAATTGTTTGCTGAGTAAGGTTTGAATGGTGTGTGCAAGTAATTCATGGGGCTGCTCAGGGAACAATGAGAAAAACAGAACTAGCAAACATCCACTCATTCTTTATGCACCCCTCTTCTGTGCACTGAAGATGTGGAGAACCTGTGGAAAAATAGGGGGCAGGCATGTACATTTTGCACAGAAACTCAATATTTAGACTGGGACAGGCAGTCTAATTCTCTAACTTCTCCTTTTACAGGAAGGGGACTTAAAATAGTAGGCTAAGCAGGTGAAATGAAAGAAATTCTATCAGACACGTGTTGTCATCATGCCTAAAACTGTTTGTGCCCATCCATCCCACAAATACGGCTTTGCAGCACTTCAGTCCCCAGTAGTATAGAAATAAGCTTGCTTCATGTTCAGTTTTCTGGTGCAAATTAATATCATTTAGTCCTCAAGAGAGCAGAAACAAGGAAAGAAAGAGACTTGATTCTAAAAAGATTTTTGCTACGTCCTCTTTTGCTGAAGGAGGTTGGTTAGCCAGTGTTCAAGGACTTTTGGTAGAGCAACTCTATACAGAGAAGAAATGCTCCAACATACATCAAGATTTTTTCTTTGCCTTTCTAACTGGGTACAACATGTATTTGTACTAAATATTTTGTGCTTTGAAGTGCCAGCTTCTTGTATTTGCTGATGAAATAATATGATTCTGTTGATCTATGCATCATTAATTTATGTTATTCCATTGAAAAAAAAGCTCAAATATTTTATTATCAAGCATTTAACATATGCTGCAAAAGGAAATCCAAACTAGATATTAGTGCAGGAGACAGACCTGAAAGAGCAGGTGCTCATGTTCTGTTCTGAGTCATTAAAATCAGTGGAATTGCTGGGTTTTATTTCAACAGGACCAGGCCAGCACATTGATAGAGGAAGGATGGCTTTGTGCAAAAGGGACTCATAGGCCCATTCTCTATTTTTAGTCCTGACACAGAGCCTCATTGCAATCCTGATTTAAGTCACCTAATCTGTGGTGCAGCAATATTAATCTTGTGCTTTATAAGCTCACCTGGCTCCTCCACAAATTACTGTAAGCCCTTTTAGAAGACTTAACATGTTTCTGGCTTTCAGTGATCACACTCAAATCCACAGACCAGGAACAAAACATATCACAAAAGCTCAAAATCCAAGGAAATATGGATACTGCAGGAAGAAACACCAACTGCTAATGCCAAGAGATGCACACAATTTTCCTTCTTTGGGACTTTTCAACCTCCAAACTTTGTCACCTTTCCCACAGGACACACCCTTTCCCACTAAATTCCTGTTGGCCCCAGTCAGGCACAGCACTTACCAAGTCTGATCTCTTGCCACTGCATCTTTGCAGAGCACAGTCCCTGAAACATGATTTGAGGAGAAGTATAAGAGCCTGAAAGGTCCAACCTTAGACCAGCTTCACCACCTGGAAAGTTGGTATTGATATCAACAGGAGGGACACATAATGCAGAAGTTCTCAAAAGTCTTCATTAAAAGCCACAGCCCCTACCCATTTTGATTTTCTATTTTTTCCTAATTTTTTTTAATACCACTCTATATTACTGCATTTATTCACTGTCCCCCACTTGTATGCAAATACAAGGTCCTGATCATGGAACTCTCTAACTCATACATGATGCAATCCACCTCAAGTCATAGTATTTCCACAAAATTCAGTGCTGAAAAATGATCTCACTCTTAGTCCTCCCTGGCATCAGAAGCTGTGGAGTTGTACTGGCATGACTTGGTCTGTATTTTCTTTATAGACTTAACATGAAACTGCTCCTTCCAGGACACTCCAGATTCTCACATATGCCAGTACTCTCCTAACTTCCAGGTCTGAATTGCTGCAATACAACTTTATGAGAAATTTAAACCAGTTCACTGGTTGTTATTCATTGCACAGCACACTCCTGGAGTTTACTGGCAGGTTCACAGACACAGGACTCTCCATCCTGCATGCTCTCAGACACATTTCTCTGCTGAATTTGATGAGGCTCATCCAATTTCCTTCAAAAGAGGTGGTTCCTAAGTGGTATTTATTTGTTTTTCTGCTTATGACCATTTTGAAATTCAAATATTTTCCTAGGGAAGCAATAGATATACACACTATTGGGTTTTGTGCAGTGAAATTAAAAAGAGCTTATTTTAAACTTATAATGGTGGTGGTTGTGCTAAAGAGAAGTAAATTATTAAATGAAGGTAACCATAAATCTGTCAGAGTAAACTGTAGAAACCATTGCCATAGGGTGGTAAAATGGCTGTGCACTGACTATTGTTTTACTATAACAGCTACCATTAAACTGCAGTTTTATCACCACCATTATTGATTTATTTTCCTGAACTTCCAGAATACAGCCCTGTTAAAATCTTAATTCAGAGTGTACTTCTTCTTTTCTGACACTGAAAGAAGAGTATCAGGACTTTCCCCTTAGGTCAGAGGTAACTGTGTCACTCACATTGGGCTGCAAAGAACCCAAAATATAATATCTGAGCTTTCACCTGGAGGTGAAACTGGGCAGGAATTACCCCCTCAGTCAACACAGAAAATGAGAGGAATGTGTTGGGTGTTTCTGCCATCAAGCAGGGATTAGGCTGGGAGTCCAAAGGAGCTCAGTCACCACAGATCACCAGCTGAGTTCAGCCTGGACACCTGCTGGCCAAACTGACCAGAAACCTGATAATACCAGCCAAAATTATCCCTGTCTGTGACACCTGACCTTGTCCAAAAGGGGTGGTGAAAATGCCTGGTCACCCTGCCAGCAAAGCCTGGTAACACACTTGGCACCTTGATGAGCATTCTTGGAGGTTTTCTAGAGTCAACTAGCCAGGCTGGAAATGGATGCTGAGTTCCCAAGGTCAGCTTCTGGAGAAACTCAGAGCATCAAGAAAAAGGTTAATTTTTGCCTATCACACCTAAGCTTTGCAGAGCTGTAGACCAAGCAACTAAATCAATGCAGAAAAATCAGATAATTCCCCAACTCTGTCATAAGCCCTTCTCATTTAAACCACCCTAAATTTTCTACTAACAATAGCAAGGCCAGCAGTGTATCTACACAAAGAGAAAAACTAATGAGAAAAAACCAAGTGCAGGGTCATCAGATGATAGATCTCTGCTTCTGTAAAAGCAAAAAAAGGTAGCTGGCTAGGTAGGAGAGAAAACTGCTTTGCCTTTGCTACTCTTTCTATTGCAGTGCCCTTTATATATGCAGGCTGAGAGGAATGCATCATAAAAGGTGACATTTTATAACAGCAGTTTGTAAATTTTACAGAAGCTTACTGCCTGTAAATCACACAGCTTATACCCTCACTGACTTTATTACTGCAAACCCAACCATGGATAAGCTCCATGCCAGTTTACTTTAAATTTATCTTTTTTATTCAGACCTAACTGAGGTCTTTTAATATTCCTTTTCCTCTAATGATAAAGACATCCTGATAATCTTATTTTCTTGACAGACATTTTGAAGGACTCTATTGTATCTTGAAAAAGCAATTCCTGATTTGGGTAGCTCCTATCTTAGCATGTACTTCTGCTGTCAAAAGATGTGCTTTTCCCCTTTATTTCAATTACATGTATTTATTTGTATTCCAAATCCTCTCATCACCTAACCCATTGACTTGCTTCACAGCCAGACACCACAGAATGGTTTTTACAGGATCCATGCACAAACCTGTCCTTTATTTGGTAACATCCACGTTTATTTCAGAGCAGAGCTATACAATTTACTCTCCCATCTGTGCAGTGGGTATTTTCATGTGTAATCTTCACAGGCATTAATGGAAACCACTGGCTCAAATTCCTTGTGCTTCAGTGAGAGTTTTGTGAATTATTTGTGAATTTTTTCCAAAGAGCTTCAAGAAGCAGAGTGCCCCAGCTGATGAGCTTCCCTCTCTTTCCAGCAGTTCTTATTCTTTGCCTATGGTCCTGTTCATACTTCACCTTCAGCCCTAATAAAAGCCAAGGCTAGATTCTGCTCAAACTTCTATTTCAAGGGTGAAGAAGACCACACTGCTTGGAAACCAGTGGAGAAAGGTGTTTCCTCAGAGTGGTTCACAATGCAATTACTGAAAACTTGAGACCCATTTTCCTTGGCAAGTCGAGCAGGATTTGGAGTCAGGTTAGATGTAGTGCTCTCATCTGGAGCTCAGCAAAGTGCTGGCTGTGCCAAGGTGGTGATTGCAGTGGAAATCTGTCAACATGGAGCAGCAAATGTCATGGCCCCTCTTTAGGCTCTGCTGCTGGCTTTGTCCCTGCTTGGAATCACTCCCCTTTCAGCAAGGATGCAGTGAAGTTTCCCTGATACACCCTGGCTTACACTGAGGGCTTGGCACCAGAAGCTGGCTGGCATCCAAAGTCTCTCAAGACTCTGAACAGCATCTCATGGTCCCTTTTGGGCTCATGAAACCCTTTGCTCCTTTGCTCCAGAACCTCTGCAGTTTTGGGGAAGATGTTTCATCTCATGGATGAAACCACCTTCCCTTCTGCCTGTTCTAGCCAGCAGCATCAGACTTAAAATTCAGTTTTATAGTGCCTTGTTGTCTTTTCAATTATTTACCATGAATAGGGGGTGACTTGACCAAAATAAGCATTAAGTCACATTTTCTCCAAGAGAACAAGCAGCTTCAGCATGTTGAGCTTTGTAGTTTCATGGCCACTGCCCAAGCAATAATAATTAGTAAAGATAATTGAGATTTCTGCTACAACTTTGGAGTATAATGGCTTAAAGACACCTTAAGGTGAGATTGAGATGTTTTTAAAGAGCCTTTTGGTCCTACAGATGGAGGGCAATGCCTGCTGGGATATTGCTAAATCCCAGGAGTTGGATTTTGGATGCTGAGAAACCTGCAGATAGTTTGCTAGGTTAGCACGACAGTGACTTTCCTTTCTACCATCACATCCATTGACCAATAACCTCAATATCTTGAGAAGATGTGTGTCAAACACAACAGGAATTCCTTTAGTCTTCGTCCACAGGGATGAACAGTCTCTCTGAGCACACCACAGAGGACTATGAAGGTGTTCAGTTAATATTTACTGCTGATGCTGAAATGGAGATTTCATTTCCCAGAAGACATCCTCAAAGTATCCACAGGCAGAATCCATTTACTTCATCTTTGGTCCTCAGAGATGCATCAACATATAAAGGCATTTAATTGCTGCATTTTAAATGCCCTGCTTGGAGATTAAATATTACATAGAAAAATTGATTCGATAAAACGGAGCACAAATCATTACAATTCCAAAACATAAATCTCTTTGTTACTGCTCTTTTGCTGCTGCTGCAAATTGTTGGCATGTTTTACTGGAGCTCTTTTTGTCTGTTTTTCTTTAAAATCTGTACATAGAAAAGAGGATGGAAAATGTAGGTGGAGGGTGAGGGCATTTTTTTTGGCTGGCTACAGTGAGACAAGGAAATATGTTTGCTTTATAAAATCAGATTTTTGCAGGGTTCTGGTTCCATATGGGAAATGGAAGGGGTTGGATAATTTGGAAAGGACTTCCTAAAGATATTCCAAAAGAATGAACTTTTGAGATCATCCATTCCATGTGCCAGATTTTTTTTTTAGTATGAAATTTAATCAGCATTGTGCAATGACATTACATTTTATATTGCAAATTACATATTGTAATTACCTAATTACACATTGTAAATATATGATTACATGAATTTGCACCAAAATTCATAATTACACTTAATTACACTAATTGCATCAATCTAAACTAATCAACTACAAAATACAAGGAAAACTCATGCAAACAAAGCTAAAAAAAGGAACATTTTGAAAGTGAGCTCACACTCCCAGAATACCCAGAGACACAACATTGCATTATATCTGGAAATAAATTCATAAGTAGAGATATGTGGGAAACTTCTTCGACCTAAAGATGTTTTTATGCTCTTAAAGAAATCACTCCCATTCTGCATTAGGGCAGACACACCTCCAAATCTTACAAAAATTTGGGAAGGTCGGACTATTGGGGGCTTTTTTTCCCTCTCTGTATAAAATTACAGGAGACTTCTCATCTACTCCAGATGGAAGGGATTTGGCTTCAGTGAACTGCCAGTTTCCACCAGAAAAGCAGATACATTTGGATGCCAGCTTCACCAGGAGCAGCAAGTGCTTCACATCCCTTATAAAACCTGGCCCTAAATCTCCCTCTACAGCAACAGGGCAGGATTTACCTTTGTTCTGCTGAGGGCAATGGTCAGCAGAGAGGATTTAGCACATCCTGGAGCACATCCTTGTTTGAGATTCATTTGAGGTTCATGTGGCAGCCCAAGTCCTAAAATGCCCTTTCTTACAAAATTAACACTGGCACGTTCCAATTCCATCAGCGTGGATATTGCCATGCATGATTATAATTTACTTTCTTTGCTAATTAGTGGCCCATTTTTCTGTGGGACGCTCATCATGACTCCAGGAAAAGTTTTAGTCATGGAAACACACACTGCTTTTGATGCATTTTCAGTAATTAAAACCCATCTTACATATTTATATACGTTTCATCCCTTTGGGGAACAATTCTGAGGAAAGTGATGGAATTCCTGCTGATCAGAGCCAAAAATAGGCAATTATGGATCATCCCTTTCTTTCCTTCCCTTTTATCACTTCTGTATTGGTAATTAAAACCGTTGTACTGTAAATATAGCTTTACACATCTCAAATGAAGAAGAGCTGTTGCCAATAAAGCCTACAGTGTGCCCAGGCAGTGTCATGGTGAAGGAAACAGAGAGATGCAGTGCATTTCCCCATGGATGCACTCTGGAAAGTCCCATTAATACTCATAATTAGATGATGAGGTGGGTGAGAGGATGCTACTCCAAAGCATTTAGAGGTAACACAACTCAGCTCAGGTGTAGTAGATGTGCTTTAAAACGTTGCATCCCTTCTCCAGCACTCTGTTTCCCAGGAAAATTATCTTTCTGGCAGTTTTTCTTACTTGTCTAATAGATTTAGAAACAGAAAGAGCCTTTTTTTCTGCAAGCAGCAAGAGGTGAATATTTACCCTTTGTTTCTTTGAAATGTCCCCTCCTCCAGAAGCAAGACAGAGTTTACAGTAGATGTGTTGTGACCCTGGGAGTGTCCCTGCTGGCAAGCAGGAGACTGGGAAGGGTTGGGAAGCAGCCTCTCAGTCCAAAGCAAAGAAAACCCACATCCCCTGTGTGCTGCTATCTTTAAAGCCTTTTGTAAGACTCTTAACTTGGTGAGTTGTACAGTGTTATCCTTATTCTCACTGATACAATCGTGCTCTCACATTTAATGAAAACATGAGGGAACATGATGTTTGCTGTTTAACCAGAAGATCCTATCCTGAAGAGACTCAACTCATAGAAAACCACTACAATAAATATTGCTTGTGTTCAAAACCAGCAACATTTCTTTATCTACTGCCTCTAAACCAGCATCAATCACACAAAGTATTTTCAATTGAGCTAAAATTTATGATGTTTCTATTCAAAGATAGGCATGCCTGAATTTCAATTTATCCATGTAATCCCAGTCCTTGCTGTGTGTGACATAGTCTTTAAGCACCCAGTTACACATTGTATTTTCTAGGGGATTTAAATTCCTTGGAGGTTTTCTACAGGACATCCCTGCTTGCACATTAGGCCTTGATCTGCAAGGGTGTGATCTTCATATTTTACTGAATATAATTCTTTCACTCAAGATTTTTATCCTGGGAAGTTGAAAAGGTAGAGAGAAGTTTAAAGATAGGAAAATAATTCTTATCTCATTCACTTATCCTATGTTTTACTCATGTGGAATGTGTTAGGAATTGTTTACCTGAAGTGATGAGCCTTGATTGGGCTCTGGTGTGAATTATTTTCAGTCACTGACCAATGGTCACAAGAATAATGTCGAGGACTCTGGAAAGAGTCACAAGTTCTTCATTATTATCTTTTTAACCTGCTGTAAGTACCTTTTTTCTATTCTTTAGAATAGTTTAGTATAGTTTTCTTTAACATTATATAATATCATAAAATAATAAAACAGCCTTCTGATAACATAAAGTCAGAGCATCATTCTTCCCTGCCACAAAGGGACTGGTTTTTTATAACACAAGGGGATTTAGGCTCACAGTGCACAAAACCAGGATGTCTTCAAAGTCCCCACACTGGTTCCACCTTGCCTGGGAGATGTCCCAGGTTCCCAGAACTTAATTATTCCACATCTGTCAGTAAATATCCATAAGGCTTCAAGGCATTCTCTGAGGGATGTAAGTCCTGATAACTTTGAGAATCTTTGCATCTCCAATCCCAAACACCACTAGAATCCCACTGGGATCTGGGAGCAAACTCATCCTTGCCCTTCCTGCTTTCACTGAAGATAGCTGAAGTACAT